>SMGT01011412.1:0-18865 GCA_004794575.1 Lanistes nyassanus
ACCAAAGCACGGAAAAGGTATTTGTTGTCTGTATAAGGGAAAGAATGTTTTTCAGAACGTTGTAAAGATGGCTTTGTTGTTGGCGATGTAATCTGGTAGAGAAGAAGCCAGAGTACAGCCGATAGGAAAGTCACGGACAGGGTGCACGTAGAAACTAGTACTGGCGATCGCTTCCACCGCGTACTTGGAATGTGGGCGTTGTAACTGCACCTGTTCTAAAGTGTCCTGGTTTTGCAAATGAGACAGAAGGTCTTGAAAGTATCGTTTGTTGTTAATCAGAAGGGGTTTGTCTAAAGCCGCGTGATTGTTGTGAGAGGCATGAAAAAAAGACAGTTGGTCATTTTCTTTATGACGCAAAACAAAAGAAAGAGAATAATTTTAAACCGTGAGTTTTGCAATTGAAAGAGATCTTCGAGTGTCGAATCCCACTGAGGGGTAGACAGAGGGTGAATAAAATACGTATAGATAGAGAGCTGTTTACCAGGACGTTTATGTGTTTGCGATAAATGTCTTGCATAGCTGGGGGCAGCTGTGATAAAATGTGTTTTTCCTTCTATTTTTTGCCAAAAGAAGCGCCCGCCGAAACAGCAGAGGTGGAGGGTTGGGGAGAACGAGGAGGCGAGGCGGAGGTGGGTGGTAGGGCTGAGGAGGACAAAGCCAGACGTTTTGCCGGCGTGGGTGAAACATCCTCTGGCGCTGGCTGCGTTTGGGGGGGGTGGTGGTGGTAGTGGTAAAACCACGGAGGCCTGAGCGGTTTGGTAGGAACGGCGTTGATGTCTGCGTAAATTATCAAGCCGACTCAAGCCACGGCCGCAAAACTCGCAATGAAAAGTGAGGTTTGATGGCCGATGGACCACGCCAGTATGGCGTTTTAAATTAAACTGACTTGCAAAAAGATTACCACATTGCTGACATGGAAATTTAGATTGAAGGGTAGCCATCTGGAAAAATAAATAAACAAAATAAATTATAAAATAAAACAAATAAAAATTAATTTAAATAAGTACTGAGTGAAACATCAAAACAAGAAAAAACTTACATTTTTACAGCAAGGTAGCAGTCAGCAGAGATGACAAGATGCTGAGCCGAGCAGCACCAGCAGTGGCAGCCAAATGATAAGCAACCAGAGTGTCTAATCATGTCAAGCAAGTCAGAGACATTCTTTTATAGTTGTTGCAGAAACTAAATTTGTTTGCGTTAAACTTTCAACAGTGGGAGCAACTGGGAAAAATCGCTCCACAAATCGGCCACGCGGTGGCCAATTTAATTTTTTAAAAAATATATTTGATCTCAAATTGTACTATTCTAAGCAGGCGCATTATATAGACAGATGGAAATGTTTAGATCTTCAAGTCCAGAGAATATTTAAAGACTTGCCTGTGTATGCGTGCGTGCGTGCGTGCGTGCGTGCGTGCGTGCGTGCGTGCGTGCGTGCGTGCGTGTGTGCGCGAACCTTGTGTTCTTCAGGTTCATCTTGCTACAAGCAGATAACAAAAAAATTCACTGAAGCATTCAGGCGTTATGGAGTCCTTGTGGGAACCCACCCCCTTCCGTTCATCATCATCCCAATTTTGGTGTTTGGGGGCTTGGGGTTTGGAATGTTCACATTCGATTTTGAAACAGACCTGGAGAGACTGTACTTTCCAAGTAACAGCAGGGCCCTTACAGACAGAGATAAGGTTCGAGAACTCTTTCCTAATGTGAATGACGTCAGATATGACCCGTTCGCTCAGAGTGACGCAGTGCAGGAGGCCGTTTTGATATTTAAATCCAAAACTAACGGGAGTGTTTTTGACAGTTTGTCACTGGCGGAAATACTTGATGTTGTAAATAAGGTGAAGGAAATCTCAGTGAACAAGAGCGGACAACTCCAGCCCTACAGCGACCTGTGTGCCAGAGCGTTTTCCAGATGCGTTGTTGAAGGGGAAGTGTTATTGTCCCCAGGATTCCCGAGTTTGCTATCCGCTGGTTTAGTTTCTTTCCCTTACTGGTTCCCTCCCAATTCAACACAACCACTTGACCTCTACTTTTACCTTTCTGAAGTGACAACAAAATCTCACAACACTTATGTCGTCCTGGAAGGTGCGCGGGTGTTGAAGCTGTCGTTCATATTGAAAGATGGGTCAGACGAATGGCTGAAGGTGTTTCTTTCAACTGCCGACAGAATTTCATCAAACTTCTCAGAGATTTATTACGGAACGACACGATCTTTGAGTGACGAGGTAGACAAGGGTACCAAGGGTGACATTTACCTGTTCGCCCTGACACTCACCATCTCCATTACCTTCGCCTCTGTTGTCTCCTCTGGAGGAGATGCCGTGTCCTCCAGGGCACTGCTGGCTGACGCAGG
Organism: Lanistes nyassanus; assembly: GCA_004794575.1. Classification (NCBI taxonomy): domain Eukaryota; kingdom Metazoa; phylum Mollusca; class Gastropoda; order Architaenioglossa; family Ampullariidae; genus Lanistes; species Lanistes nyassanus. The sequence continues at coordinate 2,351 of SMGT01011412.1, forward strand.
TGTACTGGCCGCTGGACTTGGAATCGTGGGGTCTCTGGGACTGGTCAGCTTGTGTGGTGCCAAGTTTGTCAACATGGTTGGACTTACACCCTTCTTAATTATAGGTAAGTTGACAATAATAGGCTTATGGAAATGCAATTATGTGAGCAAATATGACTGGGTTTGGTGCATGCATACTTGAGTGAGTGAGTGAGTGAGTGAGTGAGTGAGTGAGTGAGTGAGTGAGTGAGTGAGTGAGTGAGTGAGTGAGTGAGTGAGTGAGTGAGTGAGTGAGTGAGTGAGTGAGTGAGTTCCGCTCTCTCCTTCCTTTTTGTCTGCCTTTCCCCTCAAATAAACGCACAGCTCAACATCACAAAAAATTACTCTCTTGTGAATATTTCTGTTCCCAAAAGGTATCGGTGTTGACGACATGTTTCTGCTCATGTCCTCGTGGAGCAAGAGTACTGATGAAAAGAAATGTGTGCCACAGCGACTTGGAGATACGTTCGCTGTTGCGGGAATCGGCATTACAGTCACATCTCTCACTGACTTTTTGTCCTTCATCATCGGAACAACGTCCGTGTTTCGTAGTGTCCAGTTGTTTTCCATCTACACAGGTAAGAACACAGGGAGAAACAGTGTGCTCCCTCCACACACAGGTGCGTCATAATTTTAAAGTGTAGAGAATTTTTTACATTCTGTAATCTGCATTGTTCATTATCAGACACTACTCGAATAAACCTGAATCTGATTCTGAATAAAATCACTCCTTCATTCCCAGAACAATTGTTTCTTATCTATAAGAGTTTTGCTGAGGTGTGCTCAGAAAACTCCAACTTCTCGTATAAAACTCAAAACGTTAATTCCGGCTCTGGTTTCTCCAGACACTGTTACTACTGTCCCTGGTTCTGTTTTGAATGGAAAATCATTCCACGTAGTTGTTCACACTAGCATAGCAGGTCAGCATTTGTAGAAAGTTTCTTCAAACGAATTGAAAGAATGGTTGTGGGTCGTAGTCTTGTAGATTTGTTTGACGTCATCAAATGTTTGTTTGATATCATCACGGGTAAAAGTTTTACAAAGTTTGATTCTCTGCCAAAAAGAATATTTATTGCAACGCTGTTTCAAAGAGAATCTCTTAAATAACCCTGACGCTTTCATAACGAGAAAATTAGGTTTATAGACATGATCTCAGTTAATAATAAAAAACGTGTAAACGTCAATAAAAATATTTTTAAAACAGTCCATTTATATTCTATTTCACGTGCATGCCAAACGTAATGAAAAACCTAATTTTTCTAGTTTATGCAGACGCAGTTGATTTTTTCCCCTTGCTACAAGAAAAAGTCATCAAGCCAGATTTTTTTAAATCCAGGTGTTGCAGTACTGTTCTGCTACATCTGTCAATCCACGCTTTTTGGAGGGTTCCTCACCCTCCACACAATGCGAGTGAATGCCCGACGCCACTGTCTGACCGGCAGAAAAGTCGATCCGGGGAACGAGACAAAGTCTTGCTGTGTCGCTCTGAAGTGTCCCAAGAAGAAATGTGAAGAACAAAGCATCTGCAAGAAATTGCCCCGCCTGGCGCTGCCTGAACTCGTCATCAACCCAGTGGGACAAGCGCTCATCATCGTCGGCTTTTTGGGTTACCTTGCCGCGTCCATCTACGGCGCCCTCAACCTCCAGCAGGGTCTGGTCCTCTACGATCTAGTCCCCAAGTCATCGTATTATCATTCCTTTCTCCTCGCAAACGACAAATATTTCCCTACCAGCCTGCCTGTCGCGTTTGTCGTTAGCGAAGACGTTAACTACACAGGCGATGGAGGTAGTCAGCTCAGGGAGCTCATTTCATCCGCCCAGAAAGATCGACAGATACGTCCTGAATTTGAGCGTTGCTGGCTGACTGATTACGTCACTTCCGCCAGCTATAGCGACACGTCCTTTGTGAAGAACCTGAGAGACATGTTCTTGCCCGCATACCCACTGTATGCCAACGATCTAGTGTTTGATCCGACCAACACCTCCATCGTGGCGTCGAGGTGTCACGTCCTGTCAGAACCTATCAGAGACTACTACGAGTTGGCTGACCTGATGACGAGGATGCGAGCGCTGGCAGATGAATCCTCCCTACCTGCCTTTTCTTACCACCCGGTAATGCAGATCATCTTGAACTTAAAGTGTACTACCAGCTTTTCTTGTAATTTTTATGTATCTTTCTTCTTATTAAAAAAAACACCCTTCACCTGTGCCTGAATTAGTTGTCGCGTTTGCCTGTATTTAACTGCCTGGCAAACAGTCAGTATAATTATCCTCTTAACCTGTCATTGTTACCATCAGCAATATTTGAAAAATATTTTGAGCAGTGACTGCACTGAGTGTTAAAAAGTAACTTTATTAACAACATTTTCGAAGTGTTTTTGTTGGTGCATGCAATCTTACATACAATCTACTGTTTTTTAGGTGTGTGTTTTTATAACTGTACATGTGAGTGTATGTGTGAATAAAGGACTGAGCTGGCGTGCTCGCACGCGCGCGTAGGTATGACGAGAGGAGGTGGAGGTCCTTATGTAACATTGCTATCTTTTTTCTTTTTCGCAGGCCTTCGTTCCATTGGAACAGTTCCTTGTAGTTCTGCCAGCCACCCTTCAGATGGTGGGCGTCGCGCTAGCAGTTATATTCGTCGTCTGTGTGATTTTCCTCCCTCACCCGTTCATGGTCATCTTAATCACGCTGACCGTGGCCATGATCCTCGTGGGAATCTTCGGCTTCATGTACTACTGGGACACGGCCCTGTCCTGCGTCACCATGATCCACCTGGTGATGAGCGTCGGCTTTTCCGTGGACTTCTCTGCCCACGTGTGCACCGCCTATCTCGTCTCTACACGCATCACGCGCAAAGAACGTGCGGAAGTTGCCATCAGTCACGCGGCGAGCGCTATTTTTAACGGCGGGGCCTCCTCCCTGCTGGGGGTCGTCCTGCTCGTGTTCTCCGACTCCTACATCTTCGTCTCTTTGTTCAAAATCATGGTCCTGGTCATCGGCTTCGGGATGCTGCACGCCGTCCTCTTCCTGCCGGCCGTCTTGTCGCTGATTGGTCCGCAAAATGACGAGACCAGACCTACAACACACGGCAACGGAAATAAACGGAACACGACAAAAGTATGAAATCGTCTTCTGATTCTGACAACAAGAACGCACAGCAGTCAGGCATCAGCAAGCAACCTTCTGATCCTTTGTCATAAACCGATTTGGACGGACAAAGAGTAATCCTTTTACAGGTCCTCGTAATCTTGGTCGTACAACAAAACTAGAGAACTTACAGAAAAATATTGAACACCGTTATTTGGTTAAAATTCGGGTTAAAACAGACCAGATATTGTTGTGGTAATACTCTGTCGTGTTTCTAGGGGTATTGCGCTTATGTGTTTCACTAGTCTGCTCGTTAACTAGAGTTACAACAACATAAAAATGTTTCAAGAAGGGGGAACTAACCATGTGATCGCTGCCTAATTTCATCAATTTCCAAAATGGCTGAAACACTTTCATATATTCATCCCAGCGACACTATATGTATCTACATGCACACGTTATTTACCGGGTTATAAATTCTACCGTACCGATAACTCACATCGGTGAACACAAGGAAAACCGTATCCTTTCCAAATTATTCAACAAATAACTAGTCCCGTTGGACAACTGACAAATCAACAAGTTTGATGTACACTTTCTTCTAAGCCAGTTCAATGCGGATGATTAAGACAACTATCTTTGAGCTACGATCGTGTCCTACTTTCCTACACTGTACGTAAACTCACTTTAAAGATGCTGGATAGGAATACTGCACACGCCACGTCTCTCATCTCCACAGTCTCAGCAATGGTCTGAACCGCATAAGTTCTTTTCCCGACTGACAAGAGTCACCCCTGTGCAGCATCCTGCTGGTTCTCTGTGTTCACGTCGCGGATACCGGTCGTACTCTTCTGTAGTAACTACCCCAGAACTGTTGGGTGTATTCGGCATTCGAGGTTGGCAGTCGGCGGCCTTTATAGACCTGAGCGCGACTTTAGGAAAAACGCGAATAGGCTTTATACCCATTCGGGGGATGGGGGCGGTAGCCCGGAGGGTTGTTCGCCCCCACCTCCCACCCGACCCCCTCTCAGGGTGACGTGTCAACCGGAAGAGGGGTGCGGTCAACCCTCGGCTCTCGGCCGACCACCACCTTTGCTCCACCGCGCTCTCCCGGCTGGCTGTTTTAGGGAGCCAATCTGGTCAATGGTAACAAGTTGCTCTTCCTCCTGATTGGGTAGGCAATGAGACGCCATAGCTATTTTTCAGTAATCAGTTGTTTTAGTCAAGACGTTCTTCCTATAAATAAACTCCTAATTTTGTAAGTTTGTACAATTCAGCTTAATTCATGATAGAGGAAGCCAGACAACTTTGACTGACAAACACACAATGTTTTCGGAGGGTGTCTCGCCCTCCACACAATGCGAGTGAAAGCCCGAGGACACTGTCTGACCTGCAGGGTCACAAAGAGCAAAGAGGATGTGATGAACGAGGCAAAGTCTTGCTGTGTCGCTCTGCTGTGTCGTGAATCGAATCCCAAGAAGAAATGTGAAGACGAAAGCATCTGCAAGAAATTGCCCCGCCTGGCGCAGTGCCAGTGCCAGTGCCAGTGCCAGTGCCAGGGCCAGTGCTAAACTGATCACGCCAGTTTGACGAGCGCTCATCATCAACACTCGTCACCGACAACAAAGCAACGGAAGACAGGCGAGAAACAGATTTTTCAATATTCAAATTCTAAACACAACTATCAGGAGAGAAAAATGTAGCCTTATGGTCACGGCACCAGGAAGGCGATGTTACATTATCACGGCACCACGAAGTGACATGTAGCGTTATGTTGAAGAGCCCACGGACGGGTTCACGTGCACCACGAAGAACATGTAGCGTTATGCGTTGTCACAACCCCACGAAGAGACATGTAGCATCGTCCGTCTTAATCCCACAGCACCACACCGAGACATGCACCACTGTTTTCTTTAACACTCCACGGACTCATGTTTTTGGTCCATCAAAGTTTTATTTATCGTCGAGTGTGAATCAGAGTGGCGGGCTGGTTTACAAACTCAGTAAATCTCCATGTCTCTCAGACTATCAAACTTCATCCGTCAGAGTCCTTTCTCCCTCTAGCCGTCCAAAGCCTACCAGTCGGAAAAACCAGGAAACCTCCCTCCTCCCTTTCTATCTCTCTCTCCTCCTTTCTCTCCTAACTCCACTAGAGTTTATATATCAGTGTTAAATGTCTACTGCTGACCTTTTTCCAATCTGCACGTGTGGCTGTGTTGGACAACTGCATGTTTGGTGACCCTAGTGGACGATGCATAGTTTGGAGTTAGGGCTCTTTTGTATATAGTTATTGAGTGCTGCGCTACTTAAAATGGTGTGTCTGTGTAACACCTCCAGTCGGACGCACTCGCACGACAGCACACCCCGACAGCAAATTGACTACATCAAAATTTATTACTAAAAGTATACTAAACGATGGCACGGCCGTTCAACTAACACTACTTCTAAACGCTACACCAAATCTTGATAGTCTAGTGGCTTCCTCTTTGACCTGTTTCTACTTTTAAAATTCGAACGTCGCCTCGAGCGGAGGAGGGGGAGGGTCGCATGCCGGGTACTGGTACTTTCTGGCCACCTCCAGGTACGCCTCAAGCAGCACCTCCTTCCACCGGCCAGCCTCAATCCGAGCCCGCAGCGTTTCCCTCTGTTCGGGCGATACAACACACATATCCATCAGCCAGTTCAAGTGCTCTTGTGCCAACTGCTTCGGGCAGCGTTCTGACGGTCTCCGTCTTTTAACTATTCCTCCATTAGAGGCGCACGATGGAAGGCAACTCTGTAGCTCACCCTCCAACTGTGCCCCTCTGTCTTCTGCCTTGGGTCCTCTGCTGTCAAAACTTTCTAAGTCTCATGGCCATTGAAAGTATAGCCCTGCGCCTGGGCGCAAGACCGAACAAGATTCCCTCGCCTGTGGCTGTCTCCCCCTCCTTGGTTCTCTGATTGATCAATCTGAATTCCTCCTCCTATTCTTATCTCCCCCTACTCCAACGCCCTCTACATCAAGTGGTCCATCCTCCCCACGTGCCTCTCTCCCTGTAAACAGCATCACGTGCATGTTTACTCATGAACTGATGACAGACAGCCAGAGCACTGTTTAGGTTTCTCGAGTTCCCAGGTTCAGCTTCCGGTCACTTCTGGTACAATCGTGCTCGGCTTGTCATCAAGCTGTCACCTGCTGTCCCTGACTCTTGGACCAGCATGGAGGTTAGTTAACCTTCCCCTTCCCCAGCACGTATTGTTCTCTGGGAAAGCACGAAATTCACTTCTTTGAACTAAGCAAACTACCCTGTAATTTAAACTGAATAAACAAGGCTAGTTTTACACACCAGCTCTCAGTTTCGTTACAGTTTGACCTCTCAGTCATGTCTGGCCTGCTAAGTGTTAAGTTCAGGCTCAGATCTGCTTTTGATGAAATGTTCGCTTCTAAACTGTACTGTATGCCCCTCACTAACCTACCTGCTACCTACTGCCTGGCACGCATATTGTTACAAAAAGATCTTTCGATAGTCAAACTCTAAACACAACTATCAGGAGAGAAACGGATCTTTTACTATTCAAATTCTTAACACAGCTATCAGCCATAACATACTCTCTAAACTTTCGTAAATGTCTCAGTTCCAGACAGTGCAATATTATTGTGTATCAAGAGTCAGCTTTCAGTTGCGACGAGACAGTTTCTCGTTTTCTCGACTGATCAGTCCATTCTTTTCTTCAACGCGGAGATTAAAACAAGTGTTCTATCCCATCGTTTACTGCTGGAAGGCGACTGTTCTGGCGAGACAACAAGCTGCCAAATATCCCTACAACACACAGATTACATGATCTAGCGGGCAGCTCTCACTCGCATTCGAAATAGACAAAAAGTTCTCTCTGCGACAACAAAGAACAAATTTTCCTAGTTAAATGTTTTAATGGCGATGAGTGACTTCTGCTCAGAGATATCAAGAACCTTTTAGAATTAAAACTCTTTCGCTTAAATTCGATCTGTATCAACGACAAGATTTTTTTCGACTATTTTTGCTCAGCCACAAGAAAAATGTCAGACAGAAGCTTGAATCTTTCGGGTACTTCCTGATGCAGAGCAAGACATCCGACAAGGGCTACCTCCCCTGTTAATGCTGAACTGACCTCATTGTTCTCCCGTCAAAGTGAACGAGAAGCAGTTTGCGCGGCAGCTAGCTAGGAAGGACGACAGGTCGCTTTTGGCGCGTGACGACGTGGAAAGAACCAAAATGGACGACACGGTCATAGATGTTCATGAGGTGAAAACAATGGATCCAGTTAGTAGGCGAGAAGTCTATGCATCGTACCTCACTAGCTTGGCTTGCCAAATTCTGTCAATCTCTGACCGGTCACTGGTGACCCCAGACACTAGTCTAGTGGATCTGGGTTTTGATTCAATTTCAGCGAGAATGATGATTGACCAGATACACAGAGACACGGGTGTGGAACTCAAAACTCTCACTTTTGTCACAGGGGAGGCAACTGTTCGCACTCTTGCAGATGTTGTCAACGAACAGATCGTATCATCTTAACAGAAGACAATTTCAAGAAGTGTGGCATGCACTATTGGAATCAGACCAGGACACCCGAAACAGCCACAGTAATATGAAATATCTGAAATCCAGTTTTGATTACAAATGTATTGCGTAATGAATCTTTATTATCACAAACAGCAACAGTAGATACGATGTGTGATAAGGTAATCGGGTTTTCAGAAAACAGTATTTTGAATTGAATTCTTTCTTTTTTTTTCTTTAACGAAACTCCACAAGTTTGTTGTGCATTGTGATCAGTGATTACTACTACTAATTTAACATTATATATAGTAAAATAGAACCTGCATTTAAGGTTCGATCAGTATTTCTTTGATTTAAATTAGACGATTTTAAATGTAAGCTTGTTCCATATATTAATATTTTACACAAGATGTGTTGATCTGTGCTGTAGGCCTGTACAATTTCTAGTCCTGGCACCCTGCTAGTTCCTTAAGGATAACTGTAGATTTGAGTAGCCTTCATTTGTTACCCTTTTTCACAGATAAATCTGTTTTATGTCCATTTACACTTAGGTATTGTAAGTATTAGAGTCTGCCTCCTACAGATGTGTGCCAGAAAATCAGGTTCGTTGTTTAGAGCGGTCCTGGCCCGAGATACGAGGATGCAGACTTAGCAAATAAGGGGGACATACGAAACGTTTACAAAGGCCAGCTGAATAAACCTGCTGAAAATGACTTAATAACTAAAGTCTTTATCAACACAGAAAAAACTTTGCTGATCATATTTTAAATTGACAAAAAATTGTATGGTACACTTGTTTTCATCACAGTTTGTTTACTCCGCTGTATATTAAGTAATAATATCTGGCTGTTTATTCATATTTTCTTAAGGAACACATTTTCTATGAATGAATAAGAAAAATAGCGCTTGATGCATTTGTTTGTTTGCCTTCCTTTTTCTGTGTATCTCTCTACCTGCATTTGTTTCTGTATGAGTCTCTCAATGTGTTGAGACGTGTAATCGATCTTTTAGCTTTCTGTAAGGCAGAAACAGAAAAAGGAGAAAGAGAAAAAGAGAAAGGGAGAGGAGGGATGGGTTATTGACAATGTGGCTATGGTTTATTGCTTATTTTTAGCGACAGGACAGCCTTAACTCTGAATACCAAAATGTACCGATCAGCATCATGCTATCAAAGCAGCATCTCATAGGAGAGAGAGAGAGATGGGTTGGGGGAGGGAGAAAGACTATTGGAGAGGGGGGACATTAAAACTCTTTTTTTTGTCATTAACATTCCTAAACCTTCCACTTCGGAGTCACTTGATTTCCTAATAAAGCTAATTAAAATAGTAACTTTTATCGAAACTTAATCATATAACATCAACGCAGAAGTTTTTTAACATCCTAAATTCTGCAGTAATGCATACCATGATTAAGCACAGTATCACCGCGCTTGGAAAAGAAAGAAAGAAAGAAAGAAAGAAAGAAAGAAAGAAAGAAAGAAAGAAAGAAAGAAAGAAAGAAAGAAAGAAAGAAAGAAAGAAAGAAAGAAAGAAAGAAAGGCAGGTAGAAAGAAAGGAAAGAAAGAAGAAAGAAAGGACAGCTGTTTTCGGTTCCTGAAAATTGGTAAAATGAAATAAAACAATAAAAGCGTTGGATATTTGCTTCATATTTTTGTAGTATATGCTGTAGAGGGGATCGCATGAGGATGGAGGTGTGATAAGCATGTTCTGTTTTTCCTTCCCCCACCCTTCTTCACCTACATAGACGTGCACAGACGGACTCACCAAACCAGCAAATAAACACTGAGTTTGACAGATCCGTGCGTAAATACCTACAGCGGACTCACAGTCACACGTCTACTTACGGTGCAACGCAGTCACACGTTTACTCACAGTAGAATGTACAGTCACACATTTACTCACAGTAGAATGTACAATCACGCATTTACTTACAGTACAACGAAGCCATTTTGTTTTGTTTATTAGCTCCAAGACCTATGAACGTTTTAGCCTGACGATAGCTAACAATAAAAACAAAGCCAAGCATATAATGCTTTGTCGACAAAGTACAACTGATATTGATAAAAACAGCAGAACATATACCGGTACACAAAAGGTATGTCACACATTTTCTCATAGTATTAATGGCCGTCTTAATCTGTGGAATATTTGCTGCTATGACCCTTCGATGCTATGACGGTCACAGCATTTTCGGCGGAAGTTGCTATGTAGGTCACAGTAACAGTTGTTTCGGAAACACCTTGGACCCTGTGCCACTGGGCGAACGGGCCCAAATCCCAGGCTGTTAGGTCATTGCTTCAATCCGATTGGTTGACCCAGATAATTATGGAAGGGCAGATAGTCAAGGACGAGGTCAGGGAGGGGGTCACTGTGAATAAGAACACGTTTCTATCAAACAACCGACACATACAATCTTAAACATTCCTAATAACGTTTATCAGGAAATATGTTCAGAGATCCATGAAATAACGCAGCTACCACTGCGGGTTTCCTCGTGTGAAGAGTGTGCATTAATTAATTCGAACCAGTCTGAAGAAATACGAAGGGTTTCATGTCAAACAACTGTCACTGTCAATGGGCCTACTTGATTTATAAATATATATTAGTTTGAAACTTTACATAAATTAAAATGGTTGAAATAGGGAAATGTAACATTTCAAACTGTTTTTCAAAGATAAATATTTTGGTGTTTCGTCATTGTCAGTGCAGTGTATCGTATGTAAACGTAAAGTTGGTGTTTTACTAACACACTTTACTATTTTTTGTTTAATATGGGCCAGCGTATAACACGCTTTCCTGTCAAGACGTACAGCAGGATTACACGTCGTTTTCTCATGCTTTTCTTCCTTCATGAACGACAGCACTACAGCCGCAACAACTACAGCAAGTTTCTCTCTAACTGATAACACGACGCCATCTTTGTACCTAGGCTAGACACAGATTACTATGACATGCGCAGTTAAGACATGAAACACTTTGGAAAGACTTTGCGAAGCTATCGCATACGAAGGCGTGAGGATACAGCTATGTCTATGTGGCAGTGTCCCCCTGTGTCCCTGTGGCAAATTAAGACGGCCCTCGCACAGACACACACTTGCTTATAATATAAATCACAGTCCCACACTTGATTGCAGTACATAGCACGATAACACTTGCTTACAGTACACAGTACACACACAATACACACACACACACGCACGCACGCACACACAGTATAAACTGTAAACCACAGTCACACACTTGTTTATAGCACAAAGCACAGTCACACACTTGTTGACAGTACAAAGCACACACACTTGCTTACAGTACACAGTACACACAAAATACACAAACACACACACAGTAAAAAAAACTATAAACCACAGTCACACACTTGTTGACAATACAAAGCACACTGCACAAAATGTGCAGTACGAAGGGACGGCTGAGCATGTTCTGCACGACTGCGCGCACATCAGGGCATCTCTCCAATCACGTGACCAGGACAGTCAGCAGATGGAGCTGAAGGGCCGTCTGAATGACTGCCTGACGATGGCGCCACCAGCACGAGCTGCGACACGCAGCGGGAGACCGGGTACAGCCTGTTGTACCGGTCAGCCGGAATCTGTTCGTTCCGAACACACACCACCACCTTTCTCTCCACCCCACGCACTGCCGCGCCGCACGTGACCCAAATGACGTCACTGTGGGCCGTGGCCAAGTCCTCGAGGTCTGCCTCCGTCTCAACGACCTTCACCTGAAAGCCTGGCTTCATGGCGTCCACAAACTTTTCGTTGTCCTTCACGCTGCCCACACACAACACCAGAACGTCCCTGAACTCTAGGTCACGTGGGTATGTGACCTCTGGCACAGAGGTCGGCTTTCTGTAGCCGATAGTCCATGCGGTGGCAATGGATTCATCTGTGGAAATAATAGACAGCTTCGTCACACGAATGTTTTCATGATTAATCAAATGTACCGGTGAGCAACAACAAGAACAAGAAAAGCGAAATAACCTCTTAGAATTTGGAACTCCTAGGCTATTTCTTTCGCTCTATTTTTGGGTGCATGGGTGCCCATCTTATGATGATCAAATGTCAGTAACAATTTTAATGATTGTCAACTCCTTTTCAACTGGACGACGTTAAGTAATAAATCAACCATTTCAGTAACAGAGCTACGCACGTAATAAACCTTGAGGGAACATGGTCCCGCTCAGCCGTCATCTTAAATTCAAGCCTATTCGCCTTTCTTTATGCTCAGAAAAAGCTCTTATGAAATGGTTTAGGGCTTTAACAGCAACATTTCTGTCACCGACTAGCCTGTTGTGTATCCCTGCATTTAGCTGACACCAAATAAGGGCTGGTTTCCCGTGTTGCCTACCAGCAGACAGCGATGTCTGGATTTTGCTGCCAACATGAAGACTCCTCAGAAAGCCGCCCACCTCCTTGCCACAAACTTCGCACGTGCCCGGTGTCATGGCAACGTGACCCCGACTGTCGTGATATAGTCGTTTCACGCTTGGTCCGTCGGTGTAGCTGAACAAAGGGAGGTCAGTGTAATTCTGCACGTCTCGGCCGATTTCGTCCGACTCCTCGACTTCCCGGATAACGACAGGAGGGCTCCGCAGCGGCCTGGTGAAGGCCTCCACCTGCCAGCCGGCCGGTGCCAGCGCGTGATAACAACTTGCCGCCCACAGGTGGAGTCCAGGAATGTAAGACAGAAGGTTCTCGCAAAATGAGCGAAAATGAGGCACGCCTCTCCACCTGCAATAATATTCGTTGAACTCGCCGCCGACATAAGCTGAGCTGATGTAATGCAAGTTAAGTTGAACTAGCACCAGTTGATATCACCATGATCTCTTTCCTTCGTTTATTTTGTATTGTTTCTTTGCTTCTTTATGGTTCATTCATTCATTCATTCATTCATTCATTCATTCATTCATTCATTCATTCATTCAAGATTTTAATGCTTTTAAATTATTGCAAAAACACAGTTGGAACCAAGCTACATTAATTTTCTGTCCACTTTTTTTTGTCTTGACCATGTTGTAACTATTTGCTGTCTAGTTTCTTCAAATGTTCATAATTTCATCTCTCTTTAACCCAGCGTGCTTGCGTGCGTGTATGTGTATGTGTGCGTGTGCGTGTGAAGATGAGCTTGTAACAGTCGATATCAAACTCACGTTCAACTTACGCGTCATCGGGACCAGCCTCGTCAGCAATGATGTGCAGAGACCCTTCCTGTTTTAGCACCAAATTGTGAATGCCTTGCTCCACTTCCGTCCCAGTCAGTAAACTGTACTTGAGCAGATGGAATCTGTCCGCCATCGCCGACCCTTGCACGTCGTGCTGAATTTTCTGCATCACCAGAAAGTGCAGCATGTGGCAGGCCGTCAGGCTCTCGGGGAAGGTGCTCATAACGTAGACGTCGTGCCCCTGCCGCAGCCACTCTATGGCCATCAGGAGAAGCACCACCGTCTTGCCGGTGCCTGGAGGGCCGGTCAGGAAGACCAAGGGAGGCGCCGAGTTGAGCAGGTGAACTTGCTCAGGGAACAAGGTGAGTTGAGCGGTGTAGCAATCCCCTGTCACAGACACTGCCTGACCCAGAGTCTTCAGAGCCAGACGTGGAGATGTGATGCACGGAACCGTCACGGTCGTAGCTGGACCACAGAACCTTCCGCAAAATAATACTTGTTCATTTTATTTTATTTTCCTTGTTCATGTCGTACGAGTACATTCCCGGCAGATTCTATCTTCTCGTATTATATGTGTTGAGTTCATAATCATACTAGAGCACAGAGCACGTCTGAAGACTTTAATAATTTTACTAAGCCTTTAGAACAAGTGGTCGTCCACAGCATTTCTGCTAGGAGACTCATCTGGCGATTCGTGTCGTACTGTTGGCGACCTTTGTCTGTGCAGCGTATCACTTTCTTCAGTGAAGTACCTACTGGGACCGCTTCGTCCGTCTCGCTTATTATCTTCCTTCGTCTTGGCTTGCGTGACCAATGATCTGTGTTCTCGAGGAAGGAGATGCATTAACATTTGGGAAACGAGCAGCGGGGCTTTTTAATTCATCCAAACCTACAAGGTATGTAACAATTCAAAAGAGTAATGCGTTATGTCTCCCTAAATTCAAAAGATTAGACCCAGCAGATGATAATGTTTTACTCATGCCTGCAGAACACAGTCCACCGGTTGCAAGCAGGACCAAACTGGACAAACCGTTCTGCCACTATGGCACTCGCCTAGTACGCAGTGTTTACTCACCTGGCCACCAAGGTCTTGTACACTTCAGGTGTCATCTGACATTCAGGTCCAGAACTGGAAACACGCTGTCCCCACCATCGTCTAAATCGGTTCAGCACACGATCGTCCACATCCCAGGTTGTTCTGGGATCGGGAAGCTCGTCGGAGCACATAAAATCTTCTTGAATGTCTGAAAGATCTCTTGCTCCCAGGAACTGGTGGAGGTCCTGAACAAAATGTTGGGTGGCTTTTGGAAATCTATATGTACTCTTATCGTATTGTTATAATCTTGTTACCATGCTTTTATCATACTATTATCAAACTGTTATAGCGAGGTTATAAAACCATGTCATCGTCGCCTTCCCTCCTTCTCCTTATCATCATCACCATCATTGTCTTCGTCGTCATCGTCGTTGAAGTCTAAGTCATCTTCACGTCATCGTCTTGCTTGTAATTCATTTTCCAATTTATCGCTATGTGCCTAAACGCGAGTGCGGACCACGGAGTTTATCAACCAGACTGACCGCTGTGCGACTTGGATGTAAGATTTTCCCCTTCATGTACTAATCAGAAATGTGAGCGAATAAAACGTCAGAAAATATGGAAATTCTCTTTTCGTTCCTTCTCCCTTCTCACACTCTCACTTTCCTTCTCTTCCAACTCTACCCTTCTACTTTCCTTCTTTCCTGTCTCCTTCTCTCGCTTTAGCTCGTTTCCAACGATCTGTCTCGCTGGTTTTTTTCCTGCCAATGCTGACAACTTTCTGTCGTGTTTTTCGTCAAACTTATGCACAGTCGTGATTGTGCGTCTATTCCCTTTAGATAAGTTTTATTTTTTAACTGTGATTGATAATTTGTTAGTCATCGCTACCCACTTGTATAATCTCGGGATCTGCAGCAATGGCCTCGCGCACCATCCGCCTGGGCAGGTTGGCAAAAACCACGACCTTCGTGATGCGCAGGCCGGGACAGATGTCGGAGACAAGATGGGACAGAACGGCCTGAGCTTTGTCGAGTTGCTTGGCAGCTTTCCTCAGCTTGTCTTGTATCTGAGCGCGGATGGCATCCTGCGAAAGGTCCATTTTGTCGAAGTTGTAGCCCGAAGACTTCACCTCGCAGACGATGAAGCCGTAAAGGCGGTGTATGACGAGAACGTCGAAGTCGCCCTGCTTGTAATTGCGCGGCACGCCCGCAGGCAGGTTCGCTGACGAAGGGAGCAGCGCGGCAGCTGCGGTGAACGAGGGTTCGGCCAGGTAGTCGCCAAACTTCAGCTGGCTGAGCGCCACAAAGACGTCCTCCTGCACGTCGGCCATCTTGCTGAGGCAGCACAGAACGCGCTCCAAGGCCGAGTCATCAGACACGTCGGTCTCCTGAACGAGAGGCGGCTGAGGGATCGAACCGCCTGCGTTGTTTGAGACATGTGGGACCCGAGCGTTTAGGAGGGCCTTGTCCTGGACATTACAGGTCAGTCTGGGGACAAGGACGTGCTGCCCGGCCACTTCCTGTCTGACGGCTGGCACGCGCTTCATGAAGACAGCAGGGAGGAAATACGCTTGCGAGTCCAGTTTGGGGAACATTTCTTGGACCCACTGCAGCCAGAATGCTTGGGCATATGCAGAAATGAATTCCTGGGGACCCAAGGTTTTATTTATTTACTCATTTTAAAATGCGATATAAAATGCCGTAAAAATAAGAATTACTAATGGCTGTATTAGTTCACAACTGATAAAAAATATGATTAAATGTAAATTCGTTTTATTTTAATAGTTTTTCATACTTTTTCGAATCCAAAGTAGTATGTGATCTATTTTTTATATTTTCTTAAATCGTCCTGCTTTTTGTATCTTTTTATTATTGGTGTGAATAACAAGCTATTTCAAATAAAACATGTTTTAACCTTTAATTTAAAAACAAAATTAAAAAATACAAATTAGAAGCTTCCGCTCTGTGTGACTTGCGATAAGAATGTTTGTACCTGATTCTGACAGCTCCACCAACCACACGTCAATCTTTAATTTTGTGCCGGAACCTGACGGCACGAAAGACGCTAACCAACCTTCGTGCCAGACTTTTGGCAGATGAGACGGATTGCCTCCATGATCTGAACACGGGAGCCGCGGATGACGAAGATAGACATCCCGGGGATGGACGAGGGCTGTGTGTCCTTGTACACAATGGCCCCGGACTGCGCTTTGATCTCGCGGATAGAATTACCATCTGGAATTTAAAGCAACACGTTTTGATCCAGCTGTAAGCAAATCTGTTTGTTCGTTAAAAACAAGTTCACCAACAGAACTGTTAGCTGTTGAAAGTATCGGTATTTTGTCAACAAAGGGTTTTGCTAACAGCACAAATAGTGTGTTCATCAGAAACTGCTGTTGTTCATTATGTAAAGTGCACATTTGTTCGTAAATAGAGCTAAAGTTTGCGTCGTCCATCAACCTACACCTATACATTGCTCCTTTCTCTTACTACAGTGAAAATTATAGCTTTAGTTTACGGGGGTAGGCAACCCTGTAGACAGATGCTTGTGTGCACCATTACTGAGTACTATTCATACTGTATTTATGTTCAACATTACTGAGTACTATTCATACTGTATTTATGTGCACCAGTACTGAGTACTATTCATACTGTATTTATGTTCACCATTACTGAG
>SMGT01011412.1:20469-42564 GCA_004794575.1 Lanistes nyassanus
CATTACTGAGTACTATTCATACTGTCTTTATGTTCACCATTACTGAGTACTTCTCACACTGTATTTATGTTCACCATTACTGAGTACTATTCACACTGTGTTTATGTTCACCATTACTGAGTACTATTCACACTGTATTTATGTTCACCATTACTGAGTACTATTCATACTGTATTTATATTTACCATTACTGAGTACTATTCACGCTGTATTTATGTTCACCATTACTGAGTACTATTCATACTGTATTTATGGTCACCATTACTGAGTACTATTCACACTGTGTTAATGTTCACCATTACTGAGGACTGTCCATTCTGCTGTTTATGTTTACCATTAGTGAGTACTATTCATACTGTATTTATGTTTGCATTTACTGAGTACTGTTCATACTACTGAGTACTGTTCATCTTTAATGGGTACTGTTCATGCCACTGTGAATGTTCAGATCACTGAGTACTGGTCATACTGCTGTTTATAATTCCCACATTCATTTCACACATTCTCTTCCTGTACATCGACCGTCCATGATCATCGTCCTTGTCAGTTAAGTTATTTTTTTTTATTTATTTTTTTTTATCTGTCTGTTTGTTCCCTCCTGAAGAAGGGGCCGCGCCCTGAAACGTTGACTTGTCGTCTGTCCTATTCTCTCTTGGCTAAGTTCCTTTGTTGTACCTTTAGTACCCCAATCCGCAGTCACTTGTTTCTTTTCTCTTTGCCAGATTCCAAAGGACAATATCGTCCCCTCGAAACCCTGATCATAACAGCATTGCAGAAAAAAAACAGATAACATCTGAAATTCCGGAAAGCTAACCTTTGCCTATGACTAAACCGCACAGGTGGTCCGGTACCGCATGTAGACATTGGTCGACAGGAGTTCGTCTTTTTCGCTGTCCTACTGGTTCCCTGCCAAATTGATGGCCGGCCACGCCGAAGTAAGTCCCACTCATGACCTGGAGAACACGCGCACATCTATAAACGAAGCATGAAACACTGGCACTGTATCCACACAGATCCAGCAACAAAGACAGTGCCAATTGTACGTTTCCAAAACGAAAACAAGGAACATAATGCCGTAACAATAAACACGTCCCTACTCTCAACTTGAGTGCACACGTGGGTGCGTCTTGCGTGCGTCCGTTGTGCGTGTTCTACTCAAAGGCCCATCCCCTGCTACGTGAGACGCGAACGAACATTCTCTCCAGAGGGTAGTCTCAGTCGCTCAACGGTCGGTAACTGTCTACCCCCACCCCTATACTCAATCGTCCCTCAGTCTCTGTGTCCCGTATTTTCCTCTCTGAGCCACTCCGCCCCGGCCCACTCCTCTTCTCGCGCCTTATAACCTTTTGCCTTTCTGCACTAACAGCTTCAATCTCTTATTGTGGCAACCATTTCTGGGAAATGGAGGGCTGCTAAGGGAGTTAACTCAAGAGCCAACCGTCCCTTCTCTACTTCCCATTGGGTCCGCTGCTTAACAGCACCAAGCCAGATCTTTGAGAATTGCTTTATCGAGTATATAATTAAAAAAAAGACTTTACCTCTTTTGAAAAGTCAGAAATTACATTAAAAGCTTTTACTCACATCAGCCAACTCTGTAATCTGTTATCTGTCATCTTTGCTGTCGTTGATAACCGTATGCCAACAGACGAAACCCTGTCATGTTGCCATAAATACCTCCAGCCACTACGGAGCAAGACTTGTCGTGTGCGTTGCCCGTTTATGCAGCCCCAGATATCGATCGAACTCAGTGGCGCTGCGCTAAACATAGCTACTCTACGCCACTCCTTCTCTGCAGGTGTTTGCTGCAGGTCACAGCGCCCGCGGTGCAGTTGTGATTGCACATAAAGGCTGCCGAGTTGTAAACACGAGTGTAGTCATGTGCTCCATTTTAGCCACTGTTTCATACCCCTTAGGTCTGATGACGTGTTTGTCTGTCGAAACTTGAAATGTGACCCGTGAGACGTGGCCGCCATTTTGGGAAACTGAATCTATCGACAGAGAAGTCTACCTTTTCTCTCTCTCTCTCTCTCCCCCCTGTCCTTTTCCTCAACCCTTCTGACCAATGGATCACTTTTTGTAACTTTTGGTGTGTATTGGCAACAACCAATGGATTCCTAGCAGTTTTCGCGCCATCGTCAGCACAGCCGAGCTGGGGGTGCGGGGTGGGGGTGGGGGTTGAACACAAAACGTCTGCTTACCGAGTTTAGAAGCATGAGCTCATGCTAGGGCTTGTGTTAAGTTTTGTGTTCAGCAAACTTGTTACTGAGGTTTTTTTTAAAAGGAAAGCAGGTTTAGAATCTCAAAGAAATGGCGACTTGTCGAAACTTCTGACAATCATTCCAATGCAGCTGGAAAAAAGAATTCTGAACCATTCGTGTCGGCATTGTGCCTGGCAGTGAACAGTAGAAACAGAAGCTAGCATCGGAACTGGAAGACGGTGAAGTAATAAAAGCTTGTCAAAGTAACGGCCACATGCAGAAATCAACATGATGATCGTTCGATATCAATAAAACATCAGGTGCTTACATGCATTGTTCAGCAACGTCGGTCCTCAGACCGTTTCATTCTTTGCTCCCCTGACCTACAACACCTGCCTCTCTGCAGCTGCCGGCTACCTACACTCTCTTCAGAAGCTCGTTGTTTCCCTCTGCCACAGCTCACTTCAACCTGTCCTGCCAGCACCTACATATGTGTGAGCAGATGTTTGCTGAGATCAAAAAGACTATAGCACTAAACAGTGTGCGTTAGAACTTGCACTGTAGGCTGTGGTCACGGCCGATTCCCCCCTCCCCCAACAATTGTCCACTTTTCCTAAGCAAAATTTAATGCTGGCACCTTGACTGAGGACGGACCATGTGTTTGAAGTCCAGAGACAAAGTGATGACTGCCTGTTGTCATACCCTCGTGTTTACCTCCACCTGTCGGCACTGGCCATCTTACACTTTCAGCGCATAGCTTAGTAATAGTAATTTGGCCACTGGCAACCAGATACTGCGCATGTGCGGAAACTAATACGAAATCGGTCCATTCTATCTCTCCCTCCTTCCGTCCCTCTCTCGGCCTGTTGTCAAAGGGCGAAGGTTGTATTTACAAAAAATAAACCACCCTTATGTTTCATTACCCTAAAAAATAAGAGTTATGTCCCCTCCCCACATTGTGTCGAATAGTCTTGATGTGCATACGCGAGTGTATTTCTGTTTGTCAGTGCGAGTGTTTGTGTGGTTACGGTCGTTTGCGTGCGAACACGCATACGGACGTGCGCTTGCGTGTTTCATGCGCTTCGACATATTTACACCACGATTCTAGGGAGAGGCAGACAATTTATTCACACTGCTCGGGACATACAAAATGACATTTAAATATGAATGACAAAGTGAATAACATACATAATATGAGTTTGTTATTGTCTTCTTGGTATCGAGATAATAAGTAAAACCTTTTGAAATAAAATCCGAATGACTACATTATCACAAAGTGTCGACAGTTATTAGCGAAGTGTTGAGGAAGCGAAAATAAATGTGTTCACAGTATTTGGAAGACGTTACTTAAATAATTTTTTAAACGTTAGTAGCAACTAGATTAAATGGCTTCATTGCATGAACTGTCGTACATCAAATATGCACACTGCCTTGTCAATTTAACACAAAATGCCCAGCCATGTTATTGCGAGTAAAGGATGCTAGTGTCTGGAAAACATTTTTATTAGAGCAGGAAAAGCAGTGGCCAATCATCACGCTGTTGGACAAAGGAAAAACCAAAATATTAATTTTTAACAGTCAGGAGTGGGCAAATTTCATTCAGTTTAAATTTAATTCGCTTTGTTTAAATTGTTTGTTCGCTTTCAATACCAGCAGCTGCTGGGGCAAGACAGTCAGAAAGACGCCGTAGTCAGCTAACAGGATGGTGTGAAGAAAACGGCCCGCGGTCACCCGGCGCGGGCGGACAGACTAACACAAGATGCGACGTACAGCGGGACAAGGGATAAAGCCGGTTGTACACGTCAGTATGAGGATATTCCTCCCGCAAACACACCACGACTTTTCTCTCGACGCCGCGCGCCTCCGTCCCGCTGAGAACCCAGACTACATCATCCCTGGCCGTCGCTACGCCCTGCACGTCGTGCCGGCTGCGGCTGTCCATCACCCTCACTGGCACCCCGCTGCTGCGCAACCCCTCCACCACCCCGCTGTCGTGCCGCAGGCGGCCTGTGGACACCACCAGCACGTCCCTGCAACCCAACGTCGGGCCGTCGGCGGAAGGAAGCGGTGTCGGTGACGTGTCTGTCGTGTCGCTGCACGTGTTGGCTTTGAAGAAAAATGAAAGAAAAAGCAGAAGTGAGAATAGTGATGAATACTATCGAAAATACATTACGAACAATGTTGTCTCCTTTCCATTCTCGTCGTCTTTTTGTCAGTGTTGTTGTCGTCTATCTTCATACCACTAGCAGCTTTCGTAATAATCAACTGTATTGCCCCCAGGAACTCACTGCTGATGGAGTCGCTGTCACCAGGCCTGACAGCCAAACGGTGTAAGGCCGCCGCGATCTCCACACCGCACGTGACGCAGTTTCCGGTGCGCTCCCCCTCATGGCCTTGACCTCCATGGTAGATGACAGTAACTGACGGTACATCCGGGTTCTGGGACTTCTCCTCCGCGTACGTATCGACGTCGACTTCAAACTCGTCCGCTCTGGCCACCTCCCGGCCGACGGACGGCGGCTGGCGGAACGCACGTGTGAGGTGCTGCACGTGCCAGTCCGGGTGGGCTGTTCTCTGGCGACAGCTGGCTGCCCACAGGTGCAGGCGGGGAATCTCCACTTGGAGACGGTCGCAGAACAGTTGGAAGTGCGGTTTCGAGAACACTTGGTAGAGCTGGAGGTCGTCTTGGGGTGCATACCTGAAAATCCAACGCTTTCCTAGCGCATCTTTAAATCAAATATTTTATAGAAACCACCTTTGGTTTTTACGGCTACAAATCAAAAACGTCTGGAGCTAAATTCACATTAATTTTATGCCTTAGATGAAATATTTCCTGTCAGTTTCTTTTTACCTTTGTAACTGTTTGTGCGATACTTCAATGTGTACTTGAAGTGGAGTATTCATGTATGTATTTACAAAATCCAATGTATATATGTATGTCATGCGAGTAACCCTGTGAGTGTGAAAATGACCAATAGCGTGTAATCGAGTTATAGAAAAGAGTTATAAGCTTTCTGTATATATTTTCTTCTTTTTCTTTCGTTCTATTTCAGCTGGTTTTCTATTAGGATAACCACTCCCCGCAAACCGAGATTTACTTACAACACGTCAGGCCCAGCTTCATCGGCCACAATGCACAGCTCTCCGTCTTTTGCCAGTGCCCTTAGCTCCTCCACAGCCTTCTCCAAATCGCTCTTGAGTCGGAAATTGTACTCGAGAAACCGAAGTCTCTCGCTGTGCCCCTCTGCTTCCGACACCCGCTGCAGCAAGCCGTGCAGCGCAGCGCAGGCCACGTAGCTTCTGTCCCACGTGCTGAGCACGCACACCGTGCGCTGACGTCGCAGCCACTCTCTGGCCATCAGGAGCAGCACAGAGGTTTTGCCGGTGCCTGGGGGTCCGGTCAGAAAGACTTTCGGAGGAGCCGCGTTCAGGAGTTGGGCTTGTTCCACCGACAGCGCTACGTGCGCGCTCAACCCCTGGGCATCAGAGTTTGGGGTGGCGCCCTCAAGTGTCTCCAGACACAGTCTCGGCAGCGAGTAACACGGGAAGCTGACAGTACTGGCCGCTCCACAGAATCTACAGACAAGTAGCACAGACATCGCTCACCCTCACCAAAGGTCTTACAAATTCAAAAGGGAACATTTTTTAAACAAAACGGCAAATAATTTACACCGAGTCAATCCATTTTCGAAGACTAATATACGAAAACAGACTAACGAATAGACATAAAAGAAACTAAGACAAGACAGACAACGAAGCAGGAAGTGAAAATTCTCCGCACAGCAATCTCACCTGGCAACGAGAACTTTGTACAGGTCAGGGGTCATGCTGTCGTCACGCCCGTGTCGGATCACTAACTCGCTCCACCATTCCTTCAGCCGCCTCAACGCCCTGCTCGTCTCCTCCCCTCGCATCCCGCTGTCGCACAGCTTGTCGGAGCAGATGCACAGCGAGCTGACGTCGGCGTCTCTTGCTGCTTTCAGACAGCGACGCATTTCCTGAAATGCGTACAGAAGCGTACAGGAATGAGAACTCGCAATGAACGAGACAATTATAAATAGTAACAGTATATAAAAATAACAGTACATCTTCCAAATCTGCCTGTGTGGTCCGTGCTGTTCCCGCTGCCAGGTATGTGCAGTGCGGTGGTGGTGGTGAGGCGAATTCGCAAACTCCTTTTGCTCAGGTTTCTCAGTGAAACCCGATATAGCTTCATAAGAGAACCATACATTAAGAGTGCGTGTGCATGGACAACGTGCCTCACTGTGCGCGTACGTGCATGCGTCGGTTGTTCAGTTGTTTAACGTCCTGTCAGCAACAAAGGCGTGCGTATGTCGGTTGTTCGGTTGTTTAACGTCCTGTCAGCAACAAAGGCGTGCGTGCGTCGGTTGTTCAGTTGTTTAACGTCCTGTCAGCAACAAAGGCGTGCGTGCGTCGGTTGTTCCGTTGTTTAACCGCAACAAAGGCGTGCGTGTGTCGGTTGTTCGGTTGTTTAACAGCAACAAAGGCGTGCGTGCGTCGGTTGTTCGGTTGTTTAACGTCCTGTCAGCAACAAAGGCGTGCGTGTGTCGGTTGTTCGGTTGTTTAACAGCAACAAAGGCGTGCGTGCGTCGGTTGTTCAGTTGTTTAACGTCCTGTCAGCAACAAAGGCGTGCGTGCGTCGGTTGTTCCGTTGTTTAACCGCAACAAAGGCGTGCGTGTGTCGGTTGTTCGGTTGTTTAACAGCAACAAAGGCGTGCGTGCGTCGGTTGTTCGGTTGTTTAACAGCAACAAAGGCGTGCGTGCAGGTGTTCTATGCGATTCCGTACTGACCTCCTGCAGCTGCACATCCTCCACGACGGCTCCGTTTAGCTTGTCGTTAGTAAGGTTTGGGAAAGCCATGGTCTTGGTTATCCGCAAGTGAGGCGCCACGTCGGACACGAGGTGCGACAGCCAAGCCTCTGCTTCCTCCAGCCGCATGATCGCGTCCTTCAGCGCTTCTCTAACGACCTTGGCGGCGTCTTCGTGTTGCGAGGCGTCCGTCTGCTGCACGATGTTGCCAAGCGCCGTCACCTCGCAGACGATGAGTCCGAACTGCCTGTGGATGACCAGGACGTCAAATTCACCCTCCCTGTATCGGCGGGTGGGACCTTCCGGCACTCCGGGTGGACGAAGCGCCTGGGCAGCAATCGCCGCGTAGCACGCCTCCTGGCGGTGGTTGCCAAACTCATGAGGAGTAAGAACGGTAACTCTCTCTTGGGTTACCTGGTAAAACTTCCAGAGGCTGAACACCACTTGACGCATCGCTGCTGGGAGAGCCACGCTGCTGTCCTGCACTGTGGGTGGCTTGGGATTGACCTCCTGGGCATGCGCAGTGGGTGTGGATGACCGTCTTTTAGACTGCTCTTCGCCCGGTCGTGTGGAGGTTTGATGATTGTTGGGATTGTCCTTGACCTTCAACTCAGGCCAGATGTGAGACCGAGTCTCCAAGTCTGGGAACGTCTTTTCAACCCACGTCATCCAGAAAGCTTGATGCTTCGCGGAGAAAAGGTCCTGTGAATATAAGTCATCGCGCGACAAACGTATTAAG
Source organism: Lanistes nyassanus (assembly GCA_004794575.1). Classification (NCBI taxonomy): domain Eukaryota; kingdom Metazoa; phylum Mollusca; class Gastropoda; order Architaenioglossa; family Ampullariidae; genus Lanistes; species Lanistes nyassanus. Next base: position 28,237 of record SMGT01011412.1, read on the forward strand.
ATGAAACAACCGGCGTGCAGCAACGGATAGAGGTCATAGTTAAGACGACGGTAATGGAGTGGGGAGTACATTTTGTCATGTAGTTGATTTACATTTTCGCATTTCTGGGGAAAATACTTTCAATTGTTAAATTATTTTACAAGACTAGAACTAATGATTTCACCCCAACCCTCTGTGGCACAGTATAAATTGAAACAACTTTCCTTTTCAACATATCTTTATAACTTCATAATTATTTTTATTGTATAATTACATATTGAGTCAAAACAGAGCCAAGAAGATCGCATGAATTTCAGGCACTGTGAGCACTTTGTCGTTGGTGATTCTATTTGGTACACTCGATTTCCATTCAAACAATTCTGATCAACGTTTATGTTGGAAATTATTAGGGGAGGAAGGAGGGGGAGGCTAGTTAAGTCACGTGATTAGAATTCTGTCATCAGTGATCACAAGACCATATATATATATATCAAAGACGTATCAGTGAGAGACCTTGTCACGCATGTGTATGTCAATGATATACATATATATCAGTGGGTGTCATTGCCCCACAGCAGAGCAAAAACAAAAATGTCCTCAGTCTACCTAGCTGTAAATGGATACCTGATCCCTTACAGGGTAGTGACAGACAAGCAAAGAGGGAGATATAGCTAACATCTTCATGAAACTGGCTCAGAGAAAGGTGTTTTGCACATAGCGTTCTCTCTCCCTCCCCTCCTCCACGAAGAAAATCATAGGTTAACGGGTGCACCTAACTCCATTCGCTCTCTGTTCTGACTGTTTTTGTGAGCCACTATACAGTATGACCATAAAGGCTCTGTGAAAAGCTGTCAGAAAACCTTTGAAGACGGCCTGCTGTTAGTTACACAGGATCTTCGTGCGTGGAACGAAAGAGATTCTTTCATAACCACAGCGACCCAGAAGTAAATTATCACGGATAAGTTGTTCTTGAATATGCGAAGAACATTGGGTATGGCAGGAAAGAGGTGGAGGGGGGAAGGCGGGTTCATTTACTGGAAGAAGGAAGTCAGAGAGACCTGTATGTTCACGTCTTGTTTATGCAGTTGCCGCTGCCTTATCTGCACTTCTGGCCACACAGTGCAGGGCCCTACTAGCCTGTCGCTGTCGCTGTTGAGATTTATAGGAGGGGGGAATTGGGGGAGGTGTTAGCTCACAGGAAGGGGCCTAACAAAGAAGCTGTTTTTAAAATAACTGTTTGCGCGATGTTTGTCTGGCATATTAAATTCTCGGGAATCGTTAGACTATAAACAGACGAAATGCTGTCCCTTTTCACAAGAAGCTATATAGTTACATAAACCATGGAAAAACCCACCGCTCTCGGAGATTTAAAAATAATAATACTGATGAATGCAAATCAACATGCACCATTTCATCCTAACATTTATAGTAATTTGAACCTGTCCGGACCAGATATATTATTCTTGTATGTCGAATTCTTTTCAAACATACTAGCGCATTCACAGACCGTTCAAACAGCACGAAAAGACATTTATTAATAAACTGGTTTTGCGTCCTTGATAATGTCCCTCCAAAACAGACACACCTGGCCATGACCTTCTAAATTCTGTCTGACGAGCTGTTCAGCGGGATTGCTCTGGCCGTTACATTCCACGATAGCGAAGTTCTCACCTGATCCGCCAAGGTTGACGGATGTACCTGGGGATGGATGGAGGAACAGTAAGTCAAATAAACAGACAACGCAAAGATACAGACAGACGGATAGACGGACAGACGGACGGACAGACGTCAGACAGACAGATCACAACATACACGACGCACGTGTGTTACTGTGAGTGCAGTCACACATTTTTGAGAAGTGAAAAGCGAAAAGTAAAAAAGATGGTTTCACTGAGTGGGCTATGCGTGCCCCAACTCACTGGTAAAATTGAGTGGGCTATGCGTGCCCCAACTCACTGGTAAAATTAAGTGGGCTATGCCTGAGCCAACTCACTGGTAAACTTAATTGGCTATGCGTGTCCCAACTCACTGGTAAAATGAAGTGGGCTATGCGTGCCCCAACTCACTGGTAAAATTGAGTGGGCTACGCGTGCCCAACTCACTGGTAAAATTGAGTGGGCTATGCGTGCCCAGCTCACTGGTAAAATTGAGTGGGCTATGCGTGCCCCAACTCACTCGTAAAATTAACAACAGGACATACATTTTCCAGAAGATGGCCACAGATAGATACTTGGTCAATTATTTTGTCGAGGAAGGATTTAACGTTTAACATGTAGATTTGTTGCCCTAAGAAAAAGGGTCAGTGGGGATACTTATAACAAGATGGGAGCACGTACAGTTGGATGTGTCAGGAGTTTCCCCTGGAGGAGTCTCATCTAAGCCTCTGCAGCCAGTGTGGCATGGTTTCTCTGGACCAGCCTTTAAACAACAAATTGTATATAATTTTGTAACTCCGTTACTTCTGTTCAGAGTAATGCAGAAGCGCTTAAACATGTTTTTAGTTTTTGATCCTTTGTTTATATTGTATTAAACAACAAAGTAAGCGGTATCTTTGCCCTGTCCGCTTCCAGCATCACCGTGTAACTGTTTAGTTTCGTAGCTTTTGTAATGTCTCCAGACTTTTCTCTCCCACTGCGGCTCACTCACACGCACACACGCATGCTAGCTAGAAGTGCGGAAGGCAGAGGAGAAAGGAGGGTGACGTATAATTTTTTTGAATGAATGATTGCATGAATAAATGAATGAATGACCTTAATTTCTGCTGGCTGAAACATGGAACACATGTCCACGCAATCTTCGCTGGCATCGTTGGCACAGCATATACCATCATGGGTGAGTCGACCAGGCATTTTGCTGGTAAAACAACATTTCACTGTTTTCACAGTTATTAATAACGATTTTTTTTACAAAGTTGTCGTTCAATTCCAGTTATGTTTTTCACCGTAGGTCTGTTCAGATAACCAGGTAAGTAGGTCGGTGGGTTGGTTGGCTGGTCTTTCTGTCTATGTATAAAACTGTTTAGTCATTCACTCGACGTCTTGTATGTAGACAGAACAAAGGACAGACAAACATGAAAAGCCAAAGATGCAGGCACACACATACGTTCATTTATCAATACACTCATACCCACACACATACCCACATACACTCATACCTATATACACTCATACCCACATACAAGCATGCAGACAGTGATAAAAAGTCAAAGGCACTCACGAACATTCAATGACTGGATACAGGCCACAATCAGGTAAGAATTCGATGAAGACTGTTCACATCTTACAACTTACAGAAAACACAATTCAACGAAGAAGTATCACATGAAATCTTTACCTTGTCCAGATGTTTTACATACAGCCTTATTAACATAGCTACCCTGATGCCGGGTTTAAGTGTTCTTGAAGCTGATAAACTTCACTAACCGCAGGAAAGACAGGCAGGTGCCGGCTGTCGCGTTTCCACGTGATCCACATCCGTGATGACGCACATTTAAAAAAAAAACAGCTGGCACATACCGCCGCCCACCCCAAACTGCGCGCCTCGACATTAACTGGAAAGAACCGACATCGTTCAGTGCGCACTTTAGAAGGAACGTCCTAAAGCCGACACAGGTCAAGGACATCAACTGCCGCGGTGTTTACAGGCTGAGCAGGCTGTTCGCCACTTCCATTCCTGGTTGTCGACGCATCCGGGATTTTCAAAAAATGAAAACATTTGCTCAAGTTTTCAGAACTTGATGAGAGCGATCAACAAATCTTCTGTGGGCGCTATTCTTAGCGTGTTATTTCTGTAAGGTTCCCTATTGCGAGCCCGGAATATGAGTGCGAGTATGTCACCGGACAATTCTCGGTTCTTTTCGTTAAGTCGTCTCGCCATTCATCATTAGGCCGGAAATTAAATTAAAAAACGCAGAAGACTACCCGTGCAGCAGACTCATTTCGAAACAGTAGAAAAAAATGCTTTGGACGGGGAAAGGCGTCCAAGGGAAGAGAGCGGAGTAGAAGAAAAAGCGCAGAATTGAGTTTGTAGAGTTTGTAGAGCTCGAAAGCAACAAAATATCAACGCCTCACTTAATTCCGCAATCTCTCTTTCTTACATTCTAGGACCAGCCTGCGTTGCGCGATCTCAATGCATTCAGTGGAGCAAAGCGGAGCCCATACAGGTCTGGCCGCGCTCAAGCACGCACCCCCCGCTCTCCACCCAACCGTCTCCACTGACGCTGGGTACAAGACATCTGTGTGCGGTTTACTTTTAAAGGCTGAAGACCGATGTGTGTGTGGGTGGGGGGAGCTCACCACTCGCTCGCCAATAGGAGCACTGCTCACGGACGGGCCCTGACCTGCTGAGCACCTCTCACTCCGGCGACACCTGACTCTAAAAAGACCTGTGATGGTGGAACTATTGTGTATCAATGGATGGGAAAAGATATGTGCGTGTCTGATTCTGAGGCGGTTTTCTGAACTCGACTCCACCCGAGTTTGGTAATAAGAGCTGTCGCAAGTCTCTCGCCCACTCAGCCTGCGAATTGCACGAGACCCCTTACAATCCAGCCCTGAAATGGTTTTTCCCACAAAGATGCACCTAAGTTTCAGACTTACTTGCAGTTCTCTGACTGGATGTAATCCATGCACTTGTAATGAGTGAAATCACAGTTTTTACCTTGTTCCCTATGTGCAAATAAGAATGTCCATACTTAAATGCGTGTCTCGCGAGCTATCCCATGTGATGTCTGGCATTAAACATCTTGAGTGTAACATGGTCGTGTGGAAAAATTGTTAAATGAAATGCCCTTCGTTAGACATTATTAAATAAGGGAATTGTTTATGTGTTCTTTGTTTTAACAGTTTTGTTACATTCAGCATCAAATGTCACTTGCGCGCCACAGTATAACAAAATGAGAACTGGCGCGTGTAAGACAAGCATGGTTGACTTAGTTAATAAACCTGTAGGCGACTCATGGACCGGAGGGTAGCCTGGTCCGTACAAAAAAGGAAATGTTGTTCTCACACAGGGAACGACACATGTACTGGGGGGTTAACCAACCTTCCCCGTCCAGGTGCCGAAGACAAAAGTCTCATTAGGGAGACAGCATGATGTCAGCCAAGCAAGGCTGCATCAGCAACAAGCAGTCGGTGAACTCGGGAACTCGGAAACCCAAACATTGTAACTAGCGCCTGTCAACATGTCATAAGTTGGATACCCACATGATGCTGCCTACAAGGGTAGGGGCACGTGAGGCGGGATAGATAACATGATGTAGAGGGCGATGCATTAGGGAGAAATAAAAAGGGGAACTCGAAGGTCCAAGTCGGGAGGTAGCAGGCAGAACACTGAGGGGCACAGTGGAAGGTGAGCCATAGGGCTGCTTTCTTCGTGCGCCTCCGCTACACATGCACACAACCGAGGATCAGGCTGGAAGAAGCCACCGCCTTTAGCGGCCAGGAAAGTAGTAGGGGCGGGCTCCCGTCGGTGTCACCAATAGGGTAGACAGTAGAGATAGAGAAGAGGTCCAATGATAGTCACTAGACGAGGGAACAGGTTGCAGGGTTAAGCCGGCCACCACCTGCAACGGGTTATTTTGGTTTAATAAGGTGTTGGCGACAGAAACATTACACACAACAACTTGTCTCATGATCATTCGAAAAATTAAACTCAAAAAACAAATGTTCATGTAACAAGTCTGGCATTTAAGCCAGTCGTTTGTTTTCAACAAATGTTTATTTCTGTGTGCAAAATATGTCACAGAAGATTTGAATGGTAGAGTCAGGCAACAAGCTAGGTAATATAGCCTAGTCCTTAAGGTAATGATGACGATGATGTTAGAAGTGATGTGGGGATTAGGCATAAAATCAGTTAGCAAGAGAGACTCGTTCATTGTAGATGCAGGCTGTACAATGAGGGTTTCTTGGTCGACAATACAATGCAGCAAAGTACTTGAATGGAAGACTGACTTCAGATCATGGCTTAGCACGGAACGAAAGAAGAAAGCAGTCAATTCACTCAGCACCGCACCACACACCAATACAATAACGCTACAACCGAAAGACTAGAAATATCACAAAACAATATTACAAATAATAATGGTAGCATATCATGACTCGGTAATATTACGGACAATAAAACTACAATAAAACTTTACTTAATTGAATACATCACCAAATGATAACACTGCTGCCTTAAGCATGCAAATATCATCCCCCCCCCCACACACACACACAAACCCAAGCCAATGAGGCCAAAATATTACAGCTTGGATATTACAAGCAATAAAACTGTACTTAGATATGAAAAAGAGCATGAACTGCAATAGTACAAGTCACAGCTGGTTTATCCTTATGCTCTACTGAAATTGTAACAGTGTAACACTTCTAAAAGCCACAGATATAAACTAAGTAGACAGCTTAGGATTATAACAGAATAAAACAGAGCTTGTAAATGTTCCTCTTTGCCAGAAAGGCAAGAAATGGTCGTCCGTCGGGTAAAAGCTGGCAAGATTTTTCGCAGGACGCGTACTTATCACACCAAATTTTGTCTGGAATCTGTCCAACAAACTGTACAGTTAGTTGTCTCCTTTCAGAGCCAAAGAATTTCGCTCTAGCTTAACCACACGTAATCTCTTTTTGAAAATCTTCTAGCCGGCATTAAGACATGCAAAGTCTTTCGGCTTTTACTGATCATCACATTGATGGTTTACTGAATCACAAGAAGTGATACCAAGCGCATAAAACAATGCCGAATTGATAATTACTCTTATTTATATACTTGATTACCAAACTTGACGGTAACCGTTCCCCTGTAATCACCACAATCACCTCAGGTGTGACTACCCGGCGAAGCAAGAACAACCAGCACCAACTGCGAAATGCAGCGCGACAGCGCGTACAACCTGTTGTATCTGTCTACTCCCTCATAGTCATCACGCACGCACACAACAACCTTCCTCTCTATGCCACGCACCACGTTGCCATGGGAAACCCACACAACGTCACTACGGGCCGTCCCCACGTCCCTCATGTCCTCTTCGGTCTCCATCACCTGCACGGGAAGGTCCCCACTCCTCAACCCCTGCACCACGCCTGAGCTGTCGTCCACGTGCCCCACGCATAGCACCAGCACGTCCTTGAACCCCAGGTCAGGAGGACAGGTCACGGAGGATGCCGGTACCACAAATGCAGCAGCTGGTGAAGAGACAGGTAGTGAGGTGGAGACAAATACGGGTTTAGTGGTTTGTTGGTTATTTGTGTTTTAGACCTTAAGAAGCTCAATGACAGTACTTCAATCAAAAACAGAGGACAAGTCTAAAAACTTAGTTTACACAAAATGCTTGGGGGGGGGGGGAAAGTTGGCTGTGGAACAGATTTTCACCAACAAAATTCAGCCTCGTGGTCAGGCACGACGCTTGAACAAATATGACATTGTAACACCCAGACGGTAATAATGGCAGGAGGAGAAAGAGGAGAGAAAGGAGAAGTGGGAGAAGACGACAATGAGGAGGAGAAAAGGACAATGAGGAAGAGGAAAATAGAGGAGTGGGAGAGAGGAGTAAGAAAATAAATCACAAACAACACGATGGCTTTTTAAAAAAAAGGGTGTTCACTAGCTTTTGACTGGAAAGTTTTAAAGTTAGAATTTCAGCTTCAGTCCTCTAGTGATCGGCACGAGACACCTCCCCGGCAGAATTGGTGTACGTGAGCTCTAAGAATCGTCCTGAACCGTTAAAAACACGCACAACAAACTGGTCTCTGGCAGAAGCAAGAGGAACGTGAGAAGAATATTCACGGTCTCACGGTTCAAACAGTGATTTTTATGCCCTCACCTCCAGGCGTACTCGAACTGCTGACACCTGTCTGTCCGACCCCCAGAGTCTTCAGGAAGCTGGCGACTTCTGCCCCACACTGGACGCACTGACGCGGGTGTCCTCCAGCGTGCGGTGGGCTGTCACCGTGGTACACCATCTTCACCATCGGCCCATGGGTGTGGTCGGGTACACCGCGGCTGTCGTACCCGACAACCTCTGCGTCTAGTTCTTCTGCAAGACACACTTCCTCCAGCACAGAGGGAGGTGATCGGAGGGGTCTGGTGAACTTTTCCACCCGCCATCCGTCGGGAGCGACGCCATGTTTGCAATTTACTGCCCAAAGATGACAGTCAGGAACTTCTTCGAGAAGATTTTGGCAAAATTTCCAGAAGTGTTGCAACCAGACATGCGGATAGTCTTGATCCGGACTCCATCTGTTTAAAAAAAAACGTTAGATGAATTTGCAACAGATGGACAGATGGCAAGAGCTAGTAAATAAGAAAGCATGCAAGGAGGGAGGAGGGAATGAGAGACAAACAGAGAGAGAGGAAGAAAAAATGAGAACAGAGGGAAGGAAAGAATCTCTTAGATGTCTAAAAGAACGTCTTTCTGCTGATATTTCTTCGGCTTGGACTTTGAGTTAAGTTTCTCAAGTGATTAAATAGGACCAGCAAACCACATTTATTGGACACGTTTGCCAGATTTCCATATACTTTACATCAGAGGTGAACACTACTCACATGTCATCGGGCCCCAGTTCATCGGCGATAACGTACAGCGAGCCATCCCTCGCTTTCTCCTTCAGGTGACTGGCTGCTTCCCCTATTTGTTTTCCTCCTCTGAAGTTAAAATGCAAGAAGTAAACACTCCCATGCGGTAGCCGGGATTGGTCCAACGTCTTCAGCCAGTTGCTCAGCTGATGGTAAAGCATGAAACACACTATGCGACTGTTCACCCACGTGCTGAGGACATACACGTCATGTTGCTGCTTCAGCCACTTCATGGCCGCCAGGAGAAGCACCACTGTTTTGCCAGTACCAGGCGGGCCGGCCAGAAAAAGTCTGGGAGGTTGCTCGCTGAGCAGAGTTAGTTGTTCCGGGAACAGTGTGATGTGAGCATAACGTTCCCCTGTCTCCGACACAGCCTGGCCGAGGGTCTTGACGCACAAGCGAGGGGCGGAAATACACGGCACTTTCACAGTAGTGGCTGGTCCGCAGAACCTGATTCAAGATTCAGGAACTGTTTCATTTACAGGGCTTTCACAATACAACAGGGGTGGGGGAATGTTCGGGTTAACTAAGCGATTATGAAACAATTAATTTAAATAATAGTTTTATTGAGAACACTGACCAGTTCATATGAATTGAGGAAACTCAGTTATCTTCAAAACTGATAGATTGGTTACGGTTTGTTTGGTCTTTAATGAGTCAAATGGTTCCCAGCTCCATGGGTGACTGGGCGCATGCATGTGCAGTAAGAAACAACGAAGAACAGAAAGATGGTTGAATGGATGAACTAAGAGATGGACAGATAGATGAAATTTACCTGGCAACGAGAGTCTTATATACTTCTGGCGTCATAGGTTCGTCCACTTCAGACTGAGCCCAACATCGCTCCCACCATTCTCGGAGTCGCCACAGAACATCGTCCGTAACTTCCCACAGTGTCCTGCAGCCTGACAGCTGATCGGCGTAGATGCAGACCTTGATGGCGTCATCAGTTTTCAGGCATCTGCACAACTGCTACAGAAAAAAATTTCAAAAACTTTTCCAGAACTATTTTTCCTTGCAACCAACCAACCAACCAACCAACCAACCAATTGTGTAACTTGACTAACGTCTGATCAGAGAGATGCTGTAGGGAATCCATTTTGTCAAATTAAAAGATTCCTTGTTCCAAAGAATGTAATTAGTTATACTTAATTGTTTTCAGTGAAGTAGTTAATAATGAGACTGACTTCACACAATATTTTGCTTTCTCACCTGCGTTAACTCGGGGTCAGCGTTAATGACTCGCTGCACCTGACTTTCAGTCAGGTTAGGGAGCGCAATTGTCTTCGTAATCTGTAATCCAGGTGCAACGTCGCTAACCAGGTAAGACAAAATGGCTTCCGCCTTGTCGAGCTGAAGCGCAGTCTTTCTGAGTTTCTTTCCAATTTGAGCCTCAGAGGCAGACGCTGACGGGTCAGAGGTCTGTTCGGCGTCACCTGTGGCTTTGACTTCGCACACGACAATCCCAAAAACCTTGTGGATGATGAGAAGATCAAAGCTACCTTGCCGCCACTCCCTGGGTAGTGAAGGAGGCAGGTTAGTGGGGTGAGGAAGCCAGTCGGCTACCGGGGCATAGCAAGGTTCGCCCACGTAATCTCCGAAATTCAGCTGAGTGATGGCCACGAAGACATCGTCCTTGTGTTTCTCGGACATCTTCTGTAAGCAGAATAATAGCCGCCCCATCGCCGCATCTATCGACATGTCAGTGGGCTGTACATAGACAGGCTGATAGTTAGAGTCCCGTCTCCTGGCTGACCCTGAAGACTGGGATCTTTCCAGAACATGGACATCCGTGGACACTCCCTGAATTTCCCGTATTGTCACAGGCACCCGGTTCATGAAGACGGGTGGCACAAAATAAGCATGAGATTCCAGACCGGGGTAGGCATGTTCTACCCAGCTTATCCAGAAGTCCTGGGCTTCTTCCAGGGTGAGAATCTAAGGAACGACAATTAGACAACTTTTCACCTTATTCTTAGGGCACTAGTAGTTCTATCGCAGGTATCACACACCTCTTCAGTGCACACTTCTGGCCACACATTCTTATTATGAACAGGTATATGATAAATAATTGTAAGCGTTCTTTGGTTCCACGGGTTTTTTTTTTCCAAATGCCCCTCAAACGTATAATTCAGTGTTCAGAGACTGGTTGACAAATCTACACAAGCTTCGACTTATAGTTGTTTGTTACGTACGTCAGACACTTACCTGTGGGCCTGTTTTCTCACATATGAGCCTAATTGCTGTCGAGATCTGGTGACGAGTACCGCGAATGATGAATATCGACATTCCAGGGAAAGGCGATGTATTATCGTCCTTTTGGACTAATGCACCGGAAGTTTCTTTTATTTCTCGCACAGACTGCCCTCCTGGACAAGTTAAAAACAAAATAGTATGGTCCTGCGTTTCTTTACTAAATGTAGGGAAGATGTGGAAATGTCTACTTTGTTTAAGAATTTGCACCACCACTTTTTGCACTGTTTTGTGGAGTGCAGGGCGTGTTCCAAGTCAGACCCGTACTCTTGCGGAATACGTAATGATTTTTTTTGCCTGCAGTGAAGTAGCTAAAGTGAAAGTGGGTCTGATTTTCAAGGCACATACCTGTGGTCGAAAAGGTGACTGTATGACTGCAAAACTTTATAATTTATTACAGTCACACACACAGTTGTGTCAGTAGTGATAGTAAAACGTTATGACTATAATTTATTACAATCACAGAAATAGATGTGTCAGCATTGAGAGCCAGACTGCATGACTATACTTTACTACGGAATCGAGTAGTTGAAGGTAGGAGTGAACACTGGTCACGAGGAGCGCTTAGCCGTACCTTTGCCGATGACCATGCCGCACAGAGAGTCAGGCACAGCCATCCGACATTCCTCATTCTGACCTCGTCGGCGCTGTCTGTGACCGCTGCCATGGTCATCACCACTGGGAACACAACTTGTCACGCTCATTGTGAGCAGCTGCAGCGACCTACGACAGTCTTAGCGACATAGCATTGCAGAAAGCGTCTTCATGAAGTGTGGGCAGTCACGTAACGTATCGTGTTGCATCTGTGATGTTAAAAACAAAGAACGTTAAGTGTCACGTGTGGCGTCAGCAACACGAACACGTTTTGAGAGATCAACAAAGACAATGTCATGGCAGTCCAAGATCAACAAAGACAATGTCATGGCAGTCCAAGATCAACAAAGACAATGTCATGGCAGTCCAAGATCAAAAGGTCAATAGTCATTATTGTGCAACAACAGCCTAGTAAATGACACGTCAGACATAAAAACCGATGGAATAGCAAACTCGGAGATGCTGCGATCAGTTTACAGTAGTACCTCAATTAACGACCTCACTAGTAGCCACGTGCTTCAGGGAGCCTTCCTTAACGACGCGAGTGGTAAGCCTCCTGGGCGCATTTCCAGGCTACGGGCTCACTGATCACGTTTTTCTAACGTTCCGCTCCCAAATTGGCGGCCTCCTAGGTGAGGCCCTGAACAAATTAATCGATTTCCTATAGTAACCTATGTGGAAATAGTGCTTTGATTAACGACGGCCATCCTGGAACGGATAGCCGTCGTTAATCGAACTACCACTGAAATATATTTAACTGTTGGCGGAATGCATCCCTTTGAACTGCTGTACCAATGCTATTTCAGAACGTACTGTCCCACTGTCAGTTCCGTTCTGTTGATCTTCAAATATCTCTAACCAAACGCCGCACACATCAAGCTCATTGTATTATTTTCTCTGGCAGTTGCACCAAATGTGTCATCAGCAGTGACATACCTTCATGAGCTCCTGACGCAGTCAGCTTGGCTCCTAACAGCTTCCGTTTCCTGATTACAGGAAGTTCCTAACATTTTGACGTCTTATGGTTGACAGCTACACAGGTTGTGCATTGCCACCTCATTTGGTAAAGTACACAACACTCTCTCGCTTACATGAAGTACTGTTTGCGAAAATATGACACATACAGGCCTCCTGACAAGCCTCTGCTTGGACAAATAATGCAGGCAACAGCTGCTTCCCGTCAGTTCAGAGTACAGCAAAGTTCACCAAACCCCTCATGAACCAACGGCAAAGTTGTTTACTGGAGCGCTTGTCAGGAAACGTGATCTGTATCTAAAAATTGTCACCTGCTTGTCCTGTGTGTGTGTGTGTGGCAGCCCGGGTGGACGAATCAGGAAACACGTACGTGGGTGTAGCTGCAGAAGGGGGGGGGGATCAGGTAAATTAAGTTCAAGGTGAAGACCCTGGGAGAACGCCAAGCTCGACTATAAACAGGTCTCAGGTGAAAGGTGAAAGGTCATTTATATATATACACACACACACAGAGACACACACACACAAAAGCCAACCCGCTGTTTGCTCCTTACGTGTCAATAGACTGTTGACCGCTAAGACTTGATTGTCATTGAACGTAAAGTCGGCAGCGAAGGTTGTTTCGACTCTCTCTTATTCCTTCCCTAGGAATAAGAGAGAGTGGGGTGAAGCCCTGAGCCCTGTAACCAGTGTACATGCAGCACTGTCGGTCAGTCGTGAATAAATCCAACCTCATGACAGTGTACATGCAGCACTGTCTGTCAGTCGTGAATAAATCCAACCTCATGACATTGTACATGCAGCACTTTCGATCTGTTCTGAATAAATCCAACCTCATGTCAGTGTACATGTAGCAGTGTCTGTCATGAATAAATCCAACATCATGATAGTGTACATATAGCAATGTCTGTTGTAAAAACAACATAAAAAAACAATAACAACAACAAAACCCAAACCAACAGCATTCATTATCAATTCCTCTGATTGGCGCTTACTTTCATTTTAACCCTTACAGAGTTAAGTTTCTGCTTGAAGGACAGTCTGTGGGTTTTTTTCCTAAGGAAGAAGAAATACTTAGGAGAGTGGATTAAGGTTAAGAGTATCCAAACTATGAAAGTTGTCATTAATCTAAAAGAAAAACAAGTGACTGCCGCTTGGAGGATAAGCCCAAATTAATCAAATTGTCAATAATCCCTGTGATAGGTTTTGTTTCCATGTTTTACTAATATTTGATTATACCTCTTGTTAATTTTTACATCACCAGGCTTGTGTATGGGCTGTGATGGTAAAGGTGCTACTGTAGTTGGGGGTTTGTTCTTAATATTTGTCTTAAATTGTTGGCAGTTTGCATGCGTGAATTTCTCTTAGGAAACAAGAAAATGTTCTTTTATCTTGAATATTAAGGGACTGAGTACAGGGGCTTCCCCTGACGAGTGACAGGGTCGCCGTGACCTTAAAAAAGTAAAGGTCGCGATGACATGCAGGCTATAATTATACCACTCAGCTCAGGAAAAACCCCTTGCAACAATACCTATCAGGTGCATTGGAAAAAAAATCGTTATCTCTTCCCTCTGTCCAACCCTTCTTTGGATGCCTACACCCGCCATTATTATTTTTGAAAATTTATTTACAGAAGGACAGAACTGTTAGTGTGTTGACTTTTCAATGGTCGCTTTTAATATTTCGCAGTCAAGGCGGGCGGGGTGTTAATTATTAATAATGCTTACTTGACAGCATTAACGTCGCGCTAAATCTCTATAATAGCGTGTTGTGGAGCTGGTTCCTTATCTGCTTTCAGTTTAAATCCGCTCAACCTCGCATTTTGCTGGGGAGTGGGGGTGGGTGGGGAGGGGGTTGGGTGGGGTGTTGTGTCGGCGGTAAACTGTTAACTGTTCACATCAGATCACAGAACCTGCCTAGCATTGCAGCATTTCTGATAGTGGTTTTGAAACTATGGTAAAA
>SMGT01011413.1:598-21172 GCA_004794575.1 Lanistes nyassanus
CTTTGTTATAGAACTACCCACCATGTTAAATTGCCACTCGCATCCCTGAAAGAACACTCATTATTATCAGTCCCAAAACATATTCAAGACTTAACACAACTCAAACATAACTTTAAAAAAAAACCACAGCCTACCCTATGACTTTTTGCTATAAAATTAAGTGTGAATACTGTAAAACTTTTCATCATGAAATTCATGACAATTTTAGTACACGTGAACATTTTAAATTTCAGTACTGACTGCACGAATCTATCGGGTGCAATTTGACCCGGACACGGAAACGACAAAAAGACCGGCGCATGCGTACTGGCAATGTTTTGACCGTGTGGTGTCCTGCGAGTAGTCATAACTGTGATGAAGGGATGGTTTCATGACAGCACGACGTGAGGCCTCAGCACCTGGTCCACATAGCCATGTGCTGTCACGCCGTTCCTTCGTCCAGGGCCGATGTTATGTATGAGATATAAAAACTGAGGGTGGGTGAACGCGTGGTTGGCGTGAGAATGATTGAACGGGTGCTTGACGTGAGAATGATTTAAACTAGAGGGTGAGTGAACGCGTGCACGAGTAGCTGGCGTGAGAATGAGGGAGCAGTGTTCGAAAAGGGGGGAAGGATGGGAGAAACGGAGAGATGTAGACGGAGGTGGGGATAATGTTGCTGGTCGCTTGAGGGGATAAGATAAAGGCCGCAGGGGTATGTCCTGTGAGAACGAGGTTTACTTCTTGTGTAGTGGAGAGTGAGGCAGAGAGTTTGGGGTCGGAGTGCCAGGAGGAGAAGGTATGGAACCTGGAAAATGGAGGGTGAGAGCCTTGACGTCAGGTCAAAGGACGAGACAGTACCACGTCACGCCACCCTGTAACAGCCGATGTTCTGGAAGACGACGGGACCCACGAGTCCGTTGAGACCAACTCCAACCCAAATCATGATGCTGGGGCCTCCTCAACAGTCGTGCTGCAGGATCTCTGATGCGGCTGTCGGCGTGGCTGAAGCAAAAGCTGCTTTCATTGGACTTTTAGTCCCGATGTTTTTGTTTACGCTGCACGAGCGAAAACCACTGTCCGACTTTAGCGCGCCAGAAGGGACACATTGTTTTCAGACGGGCACGTCATTATCAAAGGGTACACTGAACAGACAATGCGATCTCATGTCAACCTAATTTTTCTTGCTATCATTGTACCCGAATGCATTAATCTGACTACTCCTTGCCCTTGCGTCAATTTGCGTTCGTTAAGTTTTGAGTATATATATTGACATATTGATTTGTCTTTGCCACCTTCAGTCTATTTAGCACTCCGCAAGGGAAGTGACGCTAGTATCAGCTAGGGGTCATTGTCCAATACCACCCCCTTGTTAATTAAAACTATTATCTGTAATGTATGCGTTGTCAGGTCTTCCCCAGGGAAGGATGGCACCGCGTGGAGATGCATGGCTGGTCAGAGTCACTCTGGCAAGTTACCTGGGTAAATTGAGTTAGCATTACAATGGACAGTGAGGGAGAGAACATTTCTAGTAGAATATCACAGATGTTTAAAAGAAATTGAACTTCGCTTGTTTAAGGAGCTGAAGTAGCAGCTAGAAAAGTCCGTTCTTTAGCTGAACAGAAACTGAAGATGAAAAAGTTTGTAAGTTGAAGCTAAGCCGCCTTGTTACCGGAGCTGAGGTTTCAGCTGGAAGGAAATTCTTATGCGGTGGAGAACTGTAACTCTGTCGACAAGGGAAAGCCCTTGTCAACATTGAGTGGAAGAAGTGCCAGAAGGACTCTGTGCATGAAGGATCTTCCGCGTGGGCCGTACCGTCTGTAACAAATGGACTCCCACCAACGTGTGTATTATGTGTGTATAACCACGATAGAGTGGAAAATTGTCAAGGACTTCAGCAAACTCATTAACCTTTAATTCATGTTTATAGTTTGCTTACTTTGTATTCTTTTTTCTGCACAATATCATCTTTGATACCCTGGAAGAATAAAATTATTTTCATTTATCGGCAACACAGACGCCTTTGTGTCTTATCCAGGTGAATGTCTGATCAGCAAACTTCCCTTGCGAATGGAAAGGATTACGCGTGTATGCAAATATGTTTCTTTTCAGTAGGTAAATAAGTTTTGTGATACACGTTCCATTGCCCCGAAGCATTTGTAGGCTAAATGTTCAAAGTGTATAGTTCAGGCAACATATATGTGCTTATACCATTTCAGAATTTTATACTATTCAACACATACTGAAGATTTCGGTTTAGAGACAGACAAAATATTCACACCAAAAAGTTACAGACTCGCTTCATGACGCTGATGTTTCAGTAACTCCACGTTATTTCACGGTTTGGATTTTAGTCTAATTTTAGAAACATCCTTAGAGCTACCAGTGGATGAAAGAAAATATAACATATGGTAAAGATAGAGTTGCCTTTCAGTATTGAAATGTCACTTAGTTGCTGACTTGATGTTCAACAACAAACAATTGTTTTTTTTTGTTTACACTGATAAGATGCGTAACTATTTGCTAAAACATCTAAATAAATAGCAATCAGCCGGAATGCTTACCTGCATAAGCTGAGGATGACCAGAGATGGCCTGTTGTACCTGACGAGCTGTGAGGTTAGGGACCACGATCGTCTTAGTGATGCGCAGACCGGGAGTGACGTCAGACACCAGATGTGACAACATGGCTTCTGCCTTGTCCAGTTGTAATACGGAGTCTGTCAGTTTGCTTCTGATGTTCTTGTCTATATCTTGCTGTGACATATTAAGGTTACCCACGTTGTCACCGATAACTTTCACCTCGCAGACGACAATGCCGTACTGTCTGTGAATGAGCAGCACACCAAACTCTCCCTGTTTGTGTTTAGACTCATTAGCGGATAAACTCTTGGCTACAGGTAGGTGAGCAGCCGCAGCCGCGTAACAAGGTTCACCCAGGTACTGTCCGAACACAAGCTGGCTCAGTCCAACCAAAACTTCTCTGTTCTCTTCAGACATTTTCTGCAGACAGAAGAGAAACCGCTGCATAGCCGCATCCTCTCTGACGTCACTGTCCTGAAAACGTGTATTACTAGCGGATGGATTCACCGCCGGTTGTTTGAACTGACCACCTTGTCCAGAGGTTGACTGACCACTTTGTCCATGTGTTGACGGAACAGGTTTTCTAGTTGTTGACTGTCCAGCCTCACTGGATGCTTTATGAAGGACCAGAACTTCCAGACCAGCAGTCGACTGTCTTGTCATCGGCACGCGGTTGAAGTAGACAGGAGGCAGGAAGTAGGCGCGTGAGTCGAGATCAGGAAACGCGGCCTCAGCCCACTGTAGCCAGAATGTCTGGGCTTGTGTTGAGATGGTCTCCTATGGCCATGGGCACATAACATTAGATAATGATTAGATATTACATAGTGAAGCATGACTACATGGGATGATGACAGACTCGGAATTATATATGATGACAATGTCGATGGCGATATGCTAAGAAATGCAGAAGACGAACATTTCAGCAAGAGATGAACATTCTAGAATCTGACTCCATTCAGTTATCTAAAACAGTAGTGACATGAACTTTTAATTTTGAGATGTCATTAATACAAATGTCTGTGACGAATCCAGTTCACGGCATCATATCATCTGTCCATCCATTGCCGGCGCGTAGCTTCACGCGATCGGATTCTTCGCGTGAAGTCAAATTATAGCGTCAAAAGTCTGTTTATTTGACGTAAGCCACGCGTGACGACAGCGCGTCTGTTCGCGAGTTAACGGGTAGCTCTTGTATCAGACCACTGCACTTTTCGCTGCGACAGTAGCTGACCGCTGGAAGTTGCCCAGGCACGCAAGGTCTACATCACCGTGCGGCGAAACTAGTCGTCTGTTAACCATACCACTGTAGTTGCAACGTGTGTGAATGGAATTATGTTTGAGAATTTCCTTTCTAACGAACGTATGCATGTCAGTTGGTTGTGCCCTCTGCTAACGCCTATCCTAAAACACTCAGTGGCTTTGCAACTCAGCCGTTTATAAGCACACGTCCCATTCGTTTGATGGACCTGTGCAGTTTCAAAACAGATCTACAGAACATGTTGTGCGGTCCTCTCACGATTGCTGAGCTTGATAAAGCCCTTCGTAAAGCCCTCGATACGCACGCTCCTGCCCGGCGCTGTCGAGTACACCCGCTAAAGGCAGCCCCCTGGTACCCGACCATCCATGACGAATTGCGTCAGGCTAAGCGTGCGCGCCGTCGCGCAGAAAGGCTCTGGCTGAGATCACGCCTCACCATGCACAGACAACTATATCCTGCAGCGAAACGCTCTGTTTCCAAGCTAGTTTTTGCAGCTAAGACATCCTTCTTTCAAGCACAGTTTGTCAACTCTTCCTCGAGCAAAAAGCTGTTTGAAATCTGTAACAAACTAACAGGTCGAAACAAGGAATCGCCACTACCCACTGACGTTCCTGTCATACAGCTACCCGAGGCTTTCTCTCAGTACTTCCTCCGCAAAGTCGCGGATATTCGAGCTGAGCTGGACGAGATGGTGCTACAATGTGGATCTCCAACCCTTGCTGACAAACTGCCATGTTGTTCATTTCAATCTCTCCAGCCCATATCTCAGTCAGACCTCAAGGCTGTGATATTAAAATCTAAACCTACTACCTGCCCTCTGGACCCCATACCAACCCACCTTTTCCTTGACTGCCTGGATGTTCTGCTCCCAACTCTCACTCAGATCGTAAACGACAGTCTGTCATCAGGAGTCTTTCCATCGCTGTTCAAGGCTGCAATAGTCAAGCCTCTCCTCAAGAAACCCACCCTTGACGCAAACAGCCTCAAGAACTACCGCCCAGTTTCCAGCCTACCCTTCCTCTCAAAAGTGGTTGAAAGGGTCGTTCTAAATCAACTTCTCGCCTACCTCAACTCAAACGACCTTATCTCTCACTCCCAGTCAGCATATCGGCCATTCCACAGCACGGAAACAGCTCTGACTAGAGTTGTCAACGACATTTTGTCTGCTCTGGATGGAGGTGAAGTGTCTTTTCTGACCCTCCTTGATCTTTCCGCAGCGTTTGATACGATCGACCATACCATCCTCCTCAATCGTCTCCATGATGTATACGGCATCTGTGGGTCGGCGCTGGCGTGGTTCCAGTCCTACCTCTCTGGTAGAACCCAGTCTGTACTTGTTGCATGACCATGCAGACTTGCATATCCAGTGTCAAAGCATGGATGGTCCACAACAGACTAAAGTTGAACGACGAAAAAACAGAGGCTCTTCTCTTCAGTAAAAGAAATGCTGGAGTGACTGAATATCCCACAGCAGTTCGGATTGGTGATGTCGACATCCCTTTCGCCGACTCTGCAAGAAACCTCGGTGTTATTATTACCTCTAACATGACACTTGACAAACACATTTCCAACATCTGCAGATCCGCTTATTCTGAACTCAGAAAAATCAGCAGCTTCCGTCACCTTCTGTCCGATCAGGTTGCAAACACATTTGTATGTGCCTACGTTCTGTTTACTAAACTCGACTACTGCAATTCCTTGCTGGCCGGCTGTCCTCTGTATCTGCTACAGAAGTTACAGAAACTTCAAAACTCGGCCGCTCGCCTTGTCCTGAAAGCGCGCAAAACAGACCATGCCACACCTCTCCTCCGCACTCTGCACTGGCTCCCCATTCAGGCTCGCATCGATTACAAGTTGTCTACTCTCTGTTTCAATTTTTTCACCGGTGCATGCCCCAGCTACTTTTCAGAACTTCTTACAATCTACACTCCAGCGAGACAGCTCCGCTCCTCTTCCGACGATCGCATTCTCGCAGTACCCCGCATCAGGACAAAAACATATGGACAGCGCATGTTCACCTTCTCGGCATCCACCCAATGGAACTCACTTCCCCACAACATTCGTCACTCCCCATTGTTATGATTTTTCCGGCGTCTAGTTGCCTACCCAATCAAGAGGTAGAGCAAATTGTTACGGGCGACCCGATTGGCTCGACAAAACAGCCAGGAGACAGTGCGCGGTGGAGTGAGGAAGGTGGTCAGGCTAAGAGCGAGGGGAACCCGCACTCCGTCCCCCGGTTGACCCGTCACCCTGAGGGGGGGGGGTCGGCTGCGGGGTGGGGTCGAACCACCCCCCACGGGCTACAGACCACCTCCCCGAACTGCTAGGTTGTTCTTGCAAGACCGCGCTGAGGGGTATATAGACACCCGACCGCGAATGTTTGTCGCCAATTGCCGATTGCCGATTGCCGTATGCCGATTGCCGTATGCTGATTACCGTATGCTGAAGGACGAAGGTATTACAGACGAGTACAGGCATTATCCTCGACGTGGACAGAGAACCAGCAGTGCTTCTGCAACAAGGGTGACTCTTACCAGTCAGGAAAGGAACTTGGGTATTTTGGACCGGTGTTGTGATTGTGGAGCTGAGAGACGTGGCGTCTGCGGTATTCCTATCCAGCATCGTGAAAGTGAGTTTACGTACAGTGTAGGACACGACCGTAGCTCAAAGCTAGAGGAACAAACTTAGACGATAGTAAATCAAACTTGTTGATTTGTCGGTTTGTAGAAACGGTTATTTCTTGTGTGATCGTCGGTCGATCTGATTGTGTGTTAAGACGTCGACGTGACGTCATATTCAGAGAGGTTTTAGTACGGAAAGGATAAAGTTTTCTTGTGTTTACCGAAGTGAAGTATCGGTACGGTGAAATTCATAACCCGGTCAATAACGTGTGCGTGTGGATACGTATAGCGTAGCTGGGATGAATGTATGAGAGTGCGAGTGATTGTTCTACATATGTCAGTAGATGTATATTGGAGCATCATTCCTTGTGTAGTGAAATATTCTGTTGTAACTGTAAATAAATAGAATAGTGTATTATCGCTGCCCTCTTTTATTAAGTTGTGCGCGTGACAAGCAAGGGGGTGGGGGCTTGAGCCGATTGGAAATTGATTAAATTAGGCAGCGATTGCAGTGCTAGTTTCCCCCTTCTTGACACATTTTTATGTTGTGATAACTCTAGTCAACGAGCAGACGAGTAAAACACATAAGCGCCATACCCCTAGACACGACAGAGACAATACCACGACACCCATCACTACAGACTTTCAAACGAAACTTAAAAACGTTTCTTTTCCGAAAGTACCTTGACTGACGTCGTGACTGCCTGTCTGGATTAACTTACAACTTTCGCTGTTCATCGTCTCTTATGATACTTTTCTACCCACCTGTGACAAGGACGATCTATATCCCAAACTGTGTTTCGTTCATCTCTCCCTCTGTGTGTTTGTTGCGTTCATCTCTCCCTCTGTGTGTGTGTTTCGTTATTTGCACTATGTGCCTCGTCCGCGCGAAGTGTGCACGTAATGTGTTCTCGCGCGTTACAAATTTCACATTTATTTATTTATTTATTTATTATATGTTATGTGTTGCAAACTTTTATTGGAAAAAAGTTAGACCATTTAGTTGTGAAAGTGTTTGCGCGGACCACTTTTGTTGGGGGTTGCTGTGTTAACCGTAGCACAACCGACAAAAGCTCCCGCGCTGATGGTTACAGTTCTGCTGTGTTTCAGGAGGACTGTTTCGCCATTTTAGCATTTCACTGTTTCGCCACTTCTCTGTTTCGCTTCTTCTGTTCGCTGAATTCCTGCTTGCTGTTCCACGTTCGCCGGTTCTATGTTCTTTCGCCAGTTCAACGCTTCATCCTTCGTTCGCCGTCACCTTCATCAGCATCTCCAACACTGCACAACCGTCAACACCCCATCTGTCATCGCATCAGGAACATCGACCAGTGTCACCAGCCGGAGCACGCACGCGGACTGTGCCATCTCACGCTGAGATAAGTCGTGTATTCTGTGCTGACGCAAACGTGGTGACTCTGACATTTGTGGTCGGTGTGAACATTTTTTACAACACAATACTTTTTAACAAAACATTCACATTAACATTTTCGTTGCCATTCACATCAACCACACATCACCCATTTCATTGTTAGTTAATTAAATGTGGGTTTTCTATACACGGTCGACTTTTTTGTTGAAAAAAGAACGCGTGCATCTGGTGTGTGACAGTCGCTTTTGCAGGCTTCTACCTGTTCCACTGTACTTCCGCTGTAAGTGTACAGGCGCACATCCAGGTGCAAAACACGACACGTAAAACGTTACAATGTCAGGTAACCGTTTTGGAATTTTCTTTTCTTTTCGAAGTATTTTTAAAATTTTTAATTACCTGAGCACCTGTCTCCTGATTGATGAGCCTGATTGCTGCCTCTGTTTGAGGGCGAGATCCCCGGATGATGACAATCTTCGTGTTTTGTACGTCCGAGGCGTAAGGGTCAAACTCTACATTGGCTCCAGTCTTCTGTTTGATCTCCTGACATTTAATTTCTGTAGATACAAAATTTAACCAACTCTTAATTTCTGCTATCGAACGCTTGCTTGGGCAACTTACAAGGGCACACATACACACTCACATACACAAATATACACATGTAGATGTATATACATATATATATATATTTATACACAAACAAAAGATATGTATGAACAAATGATGCACAAATATGTATATATAAGAGAGGGAGATACAAAGGATAAAAAATAAATATGTAGACAAACAGATTGACGGTCAGACAGACAGACATACATATAGACAGACAGACAGGCAGGCAGACGGATAGGAATGACAGACAGACTGGCAGGGAGGAAGGCAGACAGAAAGACAGACGATCCTTACCTGTGAGTAGAACAGCCTGCACGTCAGTGACAGAGAGAAGATAAACTTGACCTCCTCTTCCTGCTTGTGGTGCACCACGTTTACGGGCCCTGTCCGCATTTCCGTTCTACAGAGTAGACATGAATAAATAGACATAGATATAAAACGGTAGGACTTAGTTTTCTAACTGTGAGATTTTCAGCACAGACATAAATACTGTCATTTCTTAGTGTACAGATCACTACCGTGCACTGACGTCCCTGAATTAAACTGAAAACTTCAGTGTGTGTGCGTGTGCGCCCGCGTCGTGCATGCATGTGTGTGTGAGGGTCTGTGTGTGTGTGTGTGTGTCTCTGTGTGTCTTGTTTGACGGCTGATATTATTTTCGCTGGCACTGTTTGACTCCTGATACTCCGGAATATTACTGCTGATCTCATTTCTGTTTCTTATGGGTGTTAACGATAACTGTTATTATTAAACGCAAATACCCTGAACAAGGATGATATTTACTACAGTGAAACCTCCCATACAAAAACACATCCTATTTACAACTTCCTCCAGCATACGACCCAACACTTTCTGACGGAGACCATTTACTATATAAACCGCCTCCCATTTACGACTCCCTCCTTAAACCGGCCACCAACCGACAAATGTGGCCGTTGTGCGCAGTATACGACTTTCCCTGGTCGGGAAAAGGTTAGCAGACTTCTTTTTACAAAGATGTTCACTGAGAAACGCGAAATGTCGACCCGAAATTCCCATGAGAAGCTCAAAGGAACTGTTTTAAATCTAGAGAAGAGATTGAAAGTGCTCCTTACAACGAAGCAAGAAAGAGAAGTCGGCAATAAATATTGCACCGCCATCCATTTACGACTTTACACCTAACGGACTGAAGGAAGTGAATGATTTGTACAATATACGACTTGCGTGACTTTTCGACATTTCACAGAGGGATAAATAGTTTATTTCACAGATTTTTGCTGCAATTAATTCCTGAAAGTCTTATTTCATATTCTATGTTGAAACCCTTTGTATAGGCCGATTCACCGCATTCCGTAACCGCCTGGTCAGGTAGACACAGTTACTTCTCGTTCACACTTTCTAGCATAGCGAAAGCTAAGTTAGCAGCAGATGTCCAGCCTTGGCTGCCATGATAAAATACATCAGATGTGTTTAGTTCTCACCCCATCCATCACGGTACACGTACCTAACGGTTCAGTGCAAACTAGTCCTCCCTTATGAGACCCCTCCATCATAAAACCTGATTTTGGCTGTTTTTTTTTTCAAAGTCATGTATTGCAGGATTTTCTGTACATGTTATAATGACACTTATTATGCGATCTGTTCTACAGAATTTATACTGACAACATTACATCTACTCCTTATCGATATCGTTGTCACGTTACGGATGGTTTTCTACAGCGCTATGGTTCAACAGTGTATCATTTCTTTACATAGTATTGCATCTTTTCATTCATAGAATTGTTGACACGTTAGTGACGCATAAGAGTTTCG
The DNA here is from genome assembly GCA_004794575.1 of Lanistes nyassanus. Classification (NCBI taxonomy): domain Eukaryota; kingdom Metazoa; phylum Mollusca; class Gastropoda; order Architaenioglossa; family Ampullariidae; genus Lanistes; species Lanistes nyassanus. The sequence continues at coordinate 10,808 of SMGT01011413.1, forward strand.
TAGTGATAGAAGAAAGACGTCATTTGTTCTTTAACAAAATCGCGTATGACTCAGGCTTCGGGGAACCAATGGGAAAATACTAATTCAGGGGCGCATGGAAACGAAGAAAACATTGGGGGAAGTTAAACGGATTTTGGCAGTTCTGGTCTGGAGATACGGAAGAGTAAGACGTGTTACTAGTCTGTGAGACTTGTTAACCGTTTTCCAACAGTTCAAGACGCGCTGTTAATGTAGGATCATTGTTCAGCGGTCACTGGAAGGAGTTAGTCTTCGCATATAGACCTAACTCATTCAGAAGAATAGCGTTGTGGAAAGAAAGTGTCGAGAACGAAATAATAGTTGTCTCGTCGCGAATCTATCATCGACGGTTAGCCGTACGCTATACGTTCTACTAAGAAGGCTGCATCCGTGTAGCTACATAGTAAGATATTGTAGAGACTCATTACTAAGCCGGGAGAAGTACTTTATGCTTCTGCAGCAAGTATGTGTCAACATTTCTCTGTCTTATGAAGAAACGTAAGATAATGTTAAATCTTCAGTGGTGTAAGATTTAACGGACGTGTTACCAGTATTCATCACCGTGAACCTGTCTCTCATGTAAACAGTCTAATAGTAGACTGAGAGTGGACAGTCAAACGGACCCCGTCACTTGTGGAAGTGAACTTTCTTCATAGATCAAAAATCTATGGGGCATCAATTTTGTTACCTTGTGACAGTTAAGCAAGGACATCTCAAGGTCTAACGGACTAGCAGTACGAGACATGGTTCGTAACCAGTGTTCCTGACACCTTTGGACAAGCTTCATCTCCTGAGTTCTTCTGGCACGGTACGACTGGACTCACAGATCACCTTTGACCCTGCTACAGACTTTTCTCGGATCTACGCTCGTCAGTCAGAACATTTGCACTTCTACGAACTGCATCTTACGTGTCAACCATCCCATCTTGTTCGGACTACTTCTGCGGGCCATTACCTGATGAGAACGATTTATGGATTAACTGTTCTGTTCCGGTTTTGGATTAATTCATTTCCCCGCAAGTAGTCTCTTTGCTTTATCACGCTATTTCACATGAATTTAATTGTATGCTAGTTACATTACACATTGTTCAGACAATTGTTTCGTGTCTCAAACTGTTGCTATCACGCACATACACACACACGCACTGTTACGTATTTGTTCAACTGCACCTTTCTTTCCTCTACTTTCATTTCTAATGTTCATAGTTCAATAAATGTGTTAAGTTATCTGGTCGTGTACCTTTTGATTGAAAAGGTGAGGGTCTGCACTAGGCGTATGTTTTTCGTATTTCTTCCCTAGAATTTCAGCACACCCCACAAAACGTTACAATGGTTATAATTCTGCCTTTCGTATGACTTGACCAAAACATCTGCTAAAGGATTATGGTATTAGGATTACAGACTTTCATTTATTAGTAGTAATGTTCATTTTGCTGTCAATTTTGTACTGTTCTGCTGGTACTTCAAAAATTCATAATCTGTATTCTTTTAACTGAATGTTTAACCAGCCGTTGATACCCAAGGTTACACCGTTTAAACAGCAAGGTGTTTATGGCTCATTGCAGATATCGGGCAAGTGGGAAACTGTGATTGCAACCAGCAGCTGTTACGACAGTAGGTGTGTATTTCATGTGCCAAGGTGACAGTGTTCTTGTCTCACCTGTTGTGAAGCAGACGGGGTTTGACTCATGGCTGACAATGTCCTTTGACCTCAACAAGACAGTTTTTCAGAACCAGCATCTGCTGCCTGAGCACTGAAACAGTATGTCTTGTGATGAACACTGCTCACAGACTGGAGTGAGGGCTACACACATTGTGTCATCTTTACTGACTGAGCGGGGTTTGTGACTGATGATAAAATGGATCGTCAGTGACTGAGAGACAACGTCACCGCCCTTATTGTATTTTATAGCGAAACAAAACTTTTTATTATTTAGAACCAATAACGATTTTCGTATTGCTAGTAATAATTTTCATACTGAGACATACTGACACTGACACTGACATCAGTTTATTGTCGTCAGGTTTAAGCCCAGTACAAGGTTAAGGATGGGGGAGGATACATTCAGAACGACATTGTAAATATAAAATACAGCAATCAAGCACTACTGGCAATTAAGGTATTTAGAGTCTAATAAAAAAATTATTTCTTTTGCTTTCCTTTCACAAAGAACATGCGACAAATTCACGCAAACAAATCTAGGCCTACACAATACACTCTGTTGGTAACACAGACACATACAGGCCTACACAACACACTCTGTTGGTAACACAGAAACATACAGGCCTACACAATACACTCTGTTGGTAACACAGACACATACAGGCCTACACAATACACTCTGTTGGTAACACAGACACATACAGGCCTACACAATATACTCTGTTGATAACACAGACACATACAGGCCTACACAATACACCCTGTTGGTAACACAGACACATACAGGCTTACACAATACACTCTGTTGGTAACACAGACACATGCAGGCCTACACAATACACTCTGTTGGTAACACAGACACATACAGGCCTACACAACACACTCTGTTGGTAACACAGAAACATACAGGCCTACACAATACACTCTGTTGGTAACACAGACACATCTAGGCCTACATAATACACTCTGTTGGTAAAACAGACAAATAAAGGCCTACAGAATACACTTTGTTGGTAACAGACACATACAGGCCTACACAATACACTCTGTTGGCAACAGACACAAACAGGCCTACACAATACACTCTGTTGGTAACATAGACACATAAAGGCCTACACAATACACTCTGTTGGTAACACAGACAAACACACACTCTGTAACACAGACATATACAGACCTACACAATACACTCTGTTGGTAACACAGACACATACAGGCCTACACAATATATTCTGTTGGTAACACAGACACATCTAGGCTTACACAATACACTCTGTTGGTAACAGACACATACAGGCCTACGCAATACACTCTGTTGGTAACACAGACACATACAGGACTACACCAAACACTCTGTTGGTAACACAGACACATACAGGCTTACACAATGCACTTTGTTGGTAACAGACACATTCAGACCAACACAGATATATATAGGCCTACACAATACACTCGGTTGGTAACAGAAACATACAGGCCTACACAGTACACTCCGTTGTTTACACAAACACATCTAGGCCTACACAATACACTCTGTTGGTAACACAGACACATAAAGGCCTACACAATACACTCTGTTGGTAACACAGGCATATACAGGCCTTCACAATACACTCTGTAACACTGACACATACAGGCCTACACAATACACTCTTTTGGTAACAGAGACACATACAGAACTACACAATACACTCTGTTGGTAACACAGACACATACAGCCCTACACAATACATTCTGTTGGTAACACAGACACATACAGGCCTACACAATACACTCTGTTGGTAACAGACACATACAGGCCTACACAATACACTCTGTTGGTCACACTAACAGACACATACAGGACTACACAATACACTCTGTTGGTAACACAGACACATACAAGCCTGCAGAATACACTCTGTTGGTAACACAGACACATACGGGACTACACAGTAGACTCTGTTGGTAACAGAGACACATACAGGCCTACACAATACACTCTGTTGGTAATACAGACACAAACAGGCCTACACAATACACTCTGTTGGTAACACAGACACAAACAGGCCTACACAGTACACTCTGTTGGTAACACAGACACATACAGGCCTACACAGTACACTCTGTTGGTAACACAGACACAAAAAAGTTTGTTGTTGGGCGCAACTTCTAGGGACATGGGCTGGCCATCACACTTGCTGCTTCTGATTTTAAAAGCTTCACCAAAGAATTGAGCGAGTTTGCACATAGCCACATAAACACAAGCTGTTAGCAGTTTTATCACACTACTTTCAATGGGCTACAATCCTGGCATACTCGCGCACGTTGGTTATTATCAGATGTGTACCATCTTCTCGGATGATTTAATTGATTAATACAGAGACAGAGAGAAATTAGAGAGTCCTAACGTGCATTGAACCATGCTCATTTGCTTATCCATTTTGAGAAAACAGGCTTCAAAGTTTCAGCATTCAGTACTGTATCAATTTCGTTAGCAACACAAATGTTTACCTAATTATAGTTAAATTTGAGAGGGAAATTTCGCATCTTTTTGATAGTTTATAGTCTTAGGGAGGCTTTTGTGCTAACAAGTCAAAATCGATCGGATCGACTCCACCGACCTGTTTCTGCTTGTAGCAACAATTAAACTGGCCGTCCGACTTAAGCCTGATTTCGTGGTGCAGCGACACAATCGCCATCGGATTTTCCCGAAAACATAGAAGCTTGATATGACCAAAAATTTTAACAATTCCAACAAAATATCAGATTGAAGCACCAGACCGTTTTCACAGTGGCTCGCGATAAGTAGTGTGACTACCGACATTTAAAAACAACCTGTCTTTGATAAAGTAATGGATGGTTGAAGCTCTAACGAGAACTATGGCCGACCCATTACCTTTACACGCTCGCTGCGCGGTTGACTACATTTTGATGATCTAGTACCGTATTCAGACTAACAACACAACACTAAACATATTATTATACGATGCAGCAACACACAAGTCACTCACCTTTAGTCGTCAAAGCCTATATCATCACTAAGTTGTTCCGTGTGCTGTGAGTGACAATATCCTACAGAGACTGTTGTGGGGGCTCAAGCCCTTTTTCTATTTTTAGTCTGTGTTTCGTGTGTAAACCACACAGCCAATCATTGTCAAGACTGACTACAGGTAAACATTTTAGAGTGTGTGCGAGATTGTGTGTTTGCGTGCGTGTCTGCTGGGGCGCGCGTTCTGCTCAAGATCCGTTCTGGTCCTGTTCTGTTTGGAGTTCAAGTTTATTTTCCTCTTGTTTTTCTTTTATTGTTGTTATTTTGATGTTTGTCTCCAAATGGTGTCACTTTTTTGCACACACAACAAACTTAACACGTGTCGCCATTACGTGAAGCCACTGTGAACGACGGAAGTAGACCTGGCGACCCGCTACACTAAACCTCGTTTGGCAAGCCGAAACTGTTTCCGAAACTCAGTTAGACAGTGCAGGGGAAACAAGCGATGATAGAGCTTTACAATGATATAAAGTTTACCTCCCTTACACCGTTAAATGCGTCGCTGCAAATTTTTAAATCTGTCGAAATTTTGCACGACGACACGGGTTCAATGTGTCAGATGCACAGGATGAAAGGGCCTGACCACGTGTCTTTTTAATGTGTCAGATACACGGGATGAAAGGGCCTGACCACGTGTTTTAATGTGTCAGATACACGGGATGAAAGGGCCTGACCACGTGTTTTAATGTGTCAGATACACGGGATGAAAGGGCCTGACCACGTGTTTTTAGGAAAGGGATAGGGATAGATTCAGAGAGTCGTAGTTTGTTAGACTTGGAGACTTGGATACTTGCAGAGAGATACAGACAGATGAAGCTGATCGTCTGTGGGACATGGAGAGATACTAGGTTGTAAACCGGCCCGCCACTTAGATTCTACTGATCGCTGAATAAAATTTTTATGCCCAGAGATCACGGGTCCATTGACTACGAAAGAAAGCAGTGATGTATGTATCTTCGTGGTGCCTCTACATAATGCTACATGGCCATTTGTGGTGCCCGTGGCCTCTACGTCAGTTAGATGTGCATTATGTAACATTGCCATTTGTGATGCCGTGACCATTCATAACGTTACATACATAACACACACACACACACACGGACACGCACGCACGCATACAGGCACACAAATACACACACCCTCTAACACACACACACTCACACATACCCTCACAAACAGACACATGCGCGCGCATGCACGCAGCCACAGACTGAGGTGAGATGAAGTCTCATTTCCTGTCTGCCTCAACCCACTTTTGGTTGTATGGCCGGTGATGCTGAAGTGTGTCATAGTTCGACAGGAACCTAGCTCTTGATACACTTGATACGAAGCTAAAAGGACCGTATCCTTTATCAGCTCTGGCACTGGGCGCTTAAGGTCTGAGATCAGAACTAAGCCTCACACACCTGGGCGACCTTGTAATCTGCAGAATTAGGACTTAGCACAGTTTACAACAGTCGATAACAAAGTGTTTGTATCACGGACACGGATGGTAAGACCTAATGCCTTCGTCGCGTCACGAGGCACACAGCTGAACCGAGACCAAAAATGTGTGGCGCATACCCTAGAAACGCTGACGTACCCTATCTTTGTCAATTTTAGCTTGGACTAATTTCATTGTTGTCACCAAGTATTTTGGTTTATGGGAGATGTTCCATGCTAAGACTTATTTGGTCCCATTTGGGTAGCGGTAGGGGTTATTAACAGACGAGATGTCAATGCTTTACTGAATTTGGCTCTAAGAAAAATTGTTCATTTCCACAAATTATTTTTATTTGAAGCAGAATCAAAGCAAAGTTTGACCCCATTTTGACCCTACAAGAGGTCTCGGCAGGCAAGGAAGTAGGAGCTCGCGCACGCGCGCGCGCGCACACACACACACACAGAGAAAGGATGCACGTAGTAATACGTTCGTCATGCTATCGTTCATTCTCATCTTGGTCAGTTCCGATGTTACGACTTAAGGAATCCATCTGATGCAGGCTGTCCGAGGACCTCTCAGTCGCTGTTATCCATGACGATTGTTTTGTCTGAGATAAGGCAGAGACTACACGTGCAGACCCTTTATCACGCAGGACCTCAGGTATTTCCGCTTCCTCTCCCAGTTGCCGCAGACTGAGTAGCCTTATGTCAAGGAGTCTGAGGCCATTCTACGACCTACTGTTACTAAATTAAGTCAGGGACCACTGCCTGCGGAGCTCGGCTCAGTTACATGGCCTTAGCCTGACCTACTCCCACCGTGCACCCGACTAAACCCCTTAGTGCAGACTACGTACGCCATGCTGATACGCCGGTTGCTTTGCTCCTGAGGGGCAGACGAGCGCCGTCTGTCGGACTATAACTTAAGATCAACAGGGGAGGGGGGCGGAGGCGTACGGCCGGACTGACTTTGGGCAATGAAACGGCGTCTGTAGAAACGTGTAGCAACACGTACAAAACCCACAGCCAGCGACTGAAAACCCTGCCCCTCACCCTCATCTAACCCTGCATATACCCATGCCACACCCCTAACCCACACTGCCGCACCCATAAACATAAGCCGCCCCACCCCTATCCTCACCCCTATCCCCGCCCTGAACATTACCCCACCCTCGCCCATCCCAGCCCTATCCCCACCCTGGCCGTGGGTGCATGACTGGGGGGTAAGGGGTGAGGTATATTGGGCAGGGTTAGGGTGGGGGGTGATGGCTAGGGGTGCGGCACTGTGGAATAGGGATGGGGTGGTGATGACTAGGGCCGGACGGTGCTGGCTGGGGTTGGGGCGTGTTATGGTGCGTGTTATGATTTTTGGCAGCTCGTTGCCCTAACCAATCAGGAGAAAGGGCAACTTGTTACTGTCGACCCGATTCGCTCGGAGGAGGGGGAGATGGCCAAGGGACGGTCGAAGACAACCCACCCCCTCCCTTCCCCGGGTGGGCCCAAGCGGGAGCTGCTGCCCTAGCCAATCTGGAGAAAGGGCGATGGAGCTAGGGAGGTGGTCGGGCGAGAGCCAAGGGTAACCTGCCCCCTCCCCCGGTTGACCCGTCATCCTGAGAGGTGGCCGGGCGGGAGGTGGGGGTGAAGAACCCTCCCACCACCCCAAAGAGGTAGACAGCCTATTCGCGTTTGCCTGGCAAGTCCGAGTTCAGGGCTATAAAGGCAGCCGACCGCCAACTACAAATGCCGAATACACCCAACAGTTCTGGGGTAGTTACTACAGAAGGGTACGGCCGTTACAGCGACGTGGACACAGAGAACCAGCAGGCTGCTGCAACAGAGGTGACTCTTGTCAGTCGGGAAAGGAACTCGGGCCTTCGGACTGGTGCTGAGACTGTGGAGCTCAGAGACGTGGTGTCTGTGGTATTCCTATCCAGCATCGTGAAAGTGAGTTTACGTACAGTGTAGGAAAGTAGGACACGATCGTAGCTCAAAGATAGTTGTCTTGAACGTCGGTATCGAACTGGCTTAGGAGAAAGTATACATCATTTGTCATCATTTGTCGGTTGTCCCACGGACTAGTAATTTGTAGAATACTTACGGTTATCTCTTGTGATCCTCAATCGATCTTATTGTGTGTAAGACGTCGTCGTGAAGTCATTTTCTGAGTGGTTTTAGCAAGTTGTACGAACACCAAACGAATTGTCTTCGAATTGAATGGAAAAGATACGGTTTTCCTTATGTTCACCGATGTAACTTATTGGTATGGTAATTGATCTATACCCCGGTAAATAACGTGTGCTTGTAGACAGGTGTAGCATCGCTGGGATAAATATATGAGTGCGAGTGGTTGATCTACATGTCTTTAGATGTAAATTGGAGCATCATTCATTGTATAGTGAATATTCTATGTTGTAACTGTAAAATAAATAGAGTAGTATATTACCGCTGCCCTCTTTTACTAAGTTGTACGCGTGACAAGCAAGGGGGTGGGGGCTTGAGCCGATTGGAAATTGGCCGATTGAGCCGATTGGAAATTGATGAAATGAGGCAGCATATTGACACATATTTATGTTGTTGTAACTCTAGTTAACGAGCAGGCTAGTGAAACACATAAGCGCCATACCCCTAGACACGTGACAGAGTAAATACCAAAACAAGGCAGTGATGGTAAGGGTGGGACGGTGATGGTGAGGGGTGGGGTGGTGTGGGTTAGGTATAAAATGGTCATGGTTAGAGGGGAGTGTAGGTATTGGCCCCATCCAGCCCTCGCCCCCTTCCGCTATCCTCCATTGCCACCCCTCCCAGACGCCATCAGGAAAGTGTGCCTGACGACCTTATGATCACGTGATGCACGCTTTCCACTGGTATCGTGACGTCATTCTTGTCCAAGCTGCAACAGAAAATACAAAAACTGACAGCGGATCGCACCGCGAAGCAAATCGACGATTCAGAGATCACAGGGAAAGTACAGTATGGGGGTGGTGGTGGGGGGATGCTGAATAACCAACGAAGCCAAGATTGTAACCTGGGGTCCAAATGAGTGCCCACCCCAATCCCTAACAGTTCTATAAAACGCTTTACTGTTTAAGCCTGTTTCAGCAAACAGTGAAATTAAGAGGATGTGTAAAACGGGTGGTCTGAAGGGGAATGTGGTTTATGAACACGGGACAAGCGAACTACGTGATAATAGCAAAGTGGGTTAGATGTCGTCTCTCTAACGACTGTACCATGCCTTCCTTTGGCCAGGCATGGGACAAGCCAAGTCAGAAACAACTACAAATAGGTTTTCTCTGTCTGATTTTGGGTTTGATGTGTTTATATCTATCATATGAAGAGCAGCAAGTATTGCTGTGAGTTCTGCTGTAAATATTGATGTGTGATTTGGAAGTTCACCTGAGATGGCTGCTTCTTTGGACGCATAAACTCCTATGCCTGCAGCATGAATGGCTGGGTCATGTGAGTCATCAGTGTAGATTTATGAGTGATCTTTGTATGTGGTTTTCAGCTTCTGTTTGAAATCTGCTATAATTTTGTCAAAGTGTATCTCTTTCTTATATTTGGTAAGTTCTGTGCCTACAATCGCTTGCTGTATAGTCCAGGGTGGAGCATGAGGGTGCACGTGGGTAGGGGGCTTAAAGGTCAACATTCGCCCCATTTGTTTGTTCCAAGTCCTGGGTGCATTTCTGAATGCTAGGCTGGGGAGTAGGTTTGCCTGTCCGGTGTTTGTGTGGTGTGGTTTGTATCTGTCTGACTGGATGATCTGCCGGAAGACACTGTATGTTATAATAATAACTTGCTTATTAAGTCTATTGGTTTTTGTCCTGTTTCTGCCAACACCGCTAGGTTAGGGGTGCACACAGGGACACCTAAGACTACTTTTAGGGCTCTAGCCTGTACCGACTGGAGTTTATTTATTTGTTGAGCATTTAAATGGGTTAGTAGAAGGGCTGCATACATCAATCTCGACATGACATGGGCTTGGTACAGGTTTAATAAAGACTTTGGATTTATGCCCCAGCTTTTACCTGTCACTGCTCTCATTAGATTTATTGCCTGCTTAGCTGCCTTTGTTATTTTCTCCACATACGGATTCCAACTTGCATGATCAGTAAAGATGATCCCTACAAATTGAATCTGGTTACTGTAATTAATAGCTGTTTGATTTAATTTTAGCTTTGGCCTTTGGGTAATCTATCTTCTGGTTTCGTTTCATGAAGATTATCACCTGGGTTTT
>SMGT01011414.1:0-25665 GCA_004794575.1 Lanistes nyassanus
ACGCTTGATCCAGGATTCGAGCAGAGACTGTGAAACGGGGAGGACGCGTTTCTTGCTGAAATAACGTCAACGGTCGATGTTAACGGATCCTGTATAGCTACTGGGGAAAAACAGTCGAGAGATTACTGTTTTAGCTTAGTACTTGCGGTAAGAAGATTTTTGGCTTCACCAGGCAAGACTTGTTGTCACTTTCTCGAGATTTGTGAAAGTGGCAGAATACATTTGTTAGGTCGTCAAGGAGGAGACCTAACGGCTAAGCGTCCGGTGGTATACATTCTTGTAACTGCTACTTGTTTAGACGACTTAATAGTAGGTCGTGAGTAGGCAGTTGAAAGAACTTCTTCCCACTAGAGAGTGGGGATTTTTCTCATAGATCTAAAATCTGTGAGAAGCGTGGATTTAACTGTAACGGTTGGACAAGGACGTCCAAGGACAAACCAACAGACTGAATAGTACGTTGCTTGTGATCCGAGGTTACTGAAACCGGAGGACCAGACTTATCTGCTGCTATCTACTGGTTTGACAAGACTGGATTTTAATTCACCTTTCACCTTGCCGACAGTTCATCTCGAATCTACGTACCATAGACTGAACACTTGCATTTCTGTGAATTACGTCTACAGACTTCAACCGTCGTCTCCTGCACATAAACTACTACCGCGGTCAACGTGTTCATGTGAACGAACACTGGTGTGTCTGTTCCATTCTTGACTGGATTGTAATTCTGTTCCGGTTTGGAATATCTATACACACCACCGCAAGTAGCCTTATGATTTATATTTGTTCAACAGTACACCAGTTGTATTACTGTTCTGCAAGTTGTAACACACCATACATTGTTGCTATCACACACACTCGCACACATACACGCATTTGTTACATATTTGTTCATCTATCTCTCTTCTCCCTCTACTATCCTTCTTATTGTTTATAGTTCAATAAATGTGTTAATTTATCTGGTCGTGTACCTTTTGATTGAAAAGGTGGGGTCTGCATTAGGTGTATGCATTTCGTATTTCTTCCCTAAAATTCCAGCACACCCCAGAAAAAGTTACAACAGACGATATCTTCCTCCGACTGTTCGCACCTCGCAGGCCACGGGAACCACCACACGACATCTCCACACATGTGGAACATTACATCAACAAGTGCCGCATAGAAATATCCCACCTACGCCCTAAGCCCGTCCGTCACAGCAACCTGTCAATACACGAGTTTCAAGCCATTGAGTCCCTCCGGCATCGCACTGACATCGTCATCAAACCAGCCGACAAAGGCGGTGCGATCGTCGTCTGGGACCCCAATTTATACATAGCCGAGGCGCACCGGCAGCTACGAGCCTTACTCTGACCAAACATGCAACACTTCCACCCCTCCATTCAATACACCTACACCATTTCATGCACCTCTGTCACATTCCTCGACATCAACATAACCTTGCAAAACGGCCACCTTGCAACCACCATCCATTACAAACCTACGGACTCACACTCCTACCTTGATTTCCACTCATCTCACCCACCCTCCACCCTGCATAGCATACCCTACTCGCAGTTTCTGAGGCTCCGCAGATTATGCTCTGACGACACTGACTTCCATGAACAATCCGACAGAATGATAGACTTTTTCCTCGCCCGCAACTATCCCTCCAAACTTCTACACGCGACTAGAAAGAAAGTTGCCGCCACACCACGCGCACTTACACTACAACCCTCCCACCACCACAGACACACAGAACCAAGGCCGATCGCTGTACTGACCCCCCCCCCACAACCTCCCAGTACGTAGGATCCTCCTTTCTAACTGGCACCTGTTGTCTAAATCTGAACCCACCTCTTTAAAAAAAAAAACCTCCTAGTATCTCGGCGGGATAAGGACCTGCGAGACTTTCTAGTACACTCTAAACTCAAACCGACTACCTCCCTCCCCCCTTCCTACGGCTCCACCCCGTGCAATGTCCCCCGCTGGCACACTTGCCCCTACCTGAACACTGCCACAACACTACACACACCCAATACCACCGTTGTCATCAAACGCAGCTTCACCTGCACCAACAGCAACATCGTCTACGCCATCACATGCACCCTCTGTCCCAATGTATTCTACATCGGGTAGACGGAACGCACACTCAACACCCGCTTCACAGAACATCTAGCTGACACTAAACACCGCAGAAACACACCAGTTGCACGTCACTTCAGCACACCCCCACACACAGCTGACAACATGAGGGTCTGTGGTATCTGGAAAATGAAGGGCGTCTCCATTGACCGCAAGAATATGGAGTCCTACTTCATTGCCTATTTCGGTACCATGGCACCTACTGGACTCAACCTAAAAAACTGACCTTTCCCTTAACCCCCTCACCCCTTCGTCTCTAACTTGTTCTCTCACCTCCTTCCCACTCTCTCTCCTCCCCCTTACCCGCGCTGCTTTTTCTCTCTCTTTCTCTCTCCCCCGCCCACTCTCCACCCCCACCCTTCTCTACCCTTTCCTACACACCTTGCGATTGGCTGCCCCTCTTTTTAACCTTTCTTACTCACTGTCCCTCGGTCATTCTCCTGCTATGCAGCCCACTTGCCACATCTACTGCAGATAAGTCTTTTTCTTTTTCGTTTTTTCGTCGTTTTTGTGTCGTCCTGATGAAGGGGTAGTGCCCCGAAACATGTAGATTGTCTTCGTCTTTGTCCCTTTTTAGCTTGGTAGAGTTGCCTTGTTTTACATTTAATTTGGGCTTATCCTCCAAGCGGCAGTCACTTGTTTTTCTTTTATGTATGTGTGTTTATCGAATTGTATGTTAATTTTTGATATGTCATATATCACGTTTTCTTGTACAGTGTGTGTGCGTGCGTACGTGAACGAGAAAATGGGCTGTATATGCTTTGTTTTCAATGTACTTCTAATGTGTTTTTTTCCATACGACACATTTAAAATAAATAAATACTGAAGATTTTCTAGAAATAAGGGTTTGCTGAAGATTGTTATCGACTGTATTACCTCCTAGCTTCTGAGAGGTAGGCCAACAAATATCGGATTATCTCCCTTACAACGTGCCGTTATAAGTGCCACGCGCTGGCAGCTAAAAGCGCTGCCGTATTTCGGCTTCAGTTTTGACCTACATTTTAGTGTACACTTCACCATCTGTTTATTGATTACCTGTGTTTTTATAACTATAAATTAATTTTGTTCTTCAAATAGCTTATTTTTCTATCTGTCTTTGGCAAAACGCTGAAATAAGCTTTAATGACCACCACAAAAAACAGCACCAAAAAAAGTACAATACAGATGAAAAAAAATCACAAAGTAGGACTATATTTACATTCTTACAGTTTTACCTACTATCGTGAACGGTCAACAATGGATGATTTACAGTGATATATGTCACCGTTATTGTGGTATGAAAACTGCATTACTGTGTGATCTTGTTTGACTGTACTAGGATTTGTGGTCCAGCGACAACAGTAACTGTGCCATGCACATCTCCCCCACGTCTGCGTCAGGCCGTGTCGTTGACAGGAGAGTGCTGTACTGCTGAAATAACACTCTTCCCGGAGCAAGTTCATCTGCTCAGCATGGCGCCTCCCAGACTCTTTGTGGCCGGACCGCCCGGCACAGGTAAAACTGTGGTGCTTCTGCTGATGGCAATAGAATGGTTGCGAAGTGGCAACGACGTCTACATTGTGAGTATCTGGCGGGGAAGTCTTGCAGCGTCCTTCATGTTGTACCACCTGCTGCTGCAGACTGTCAACAGCCAAGAGACTGGTCGGTCATCCGGTCAGCCTCACTTTCTGCACTGTTTGACAGATGATGACCAAGGAAACGTGGAGAAGGCCGTTGAATACTTGAAACAGAAGGCGAAGGATAGGTTGTTGTACGTCATCGCTGACAATGCTTCTGTGACTGTGTAAGTTATATTGTAATAATAATAATAACGCGCGAGAACACATTTCATGCACACTTCGCGCGGACGAGGCGCACAGACACTATCATGAAAACAACGATCGAACACACACACAGAGGGAGACATGAACGCAGCACTGACCAACAGCCAAGGTAAAAGATAAGTTCTTAAGTTTTGTTTTAAAGTCTGTAGTGATGGGGAGTGGCGAATGTTGCATACCATGTGAAACGATATTAGATACCAGGCAGGCGTCTTTGTTCGAGCCACAAGTTTAGTGCTACATGAGGTTACCAGAAAACTTGCATTTTGATGACGTGAAGTAATTACGTCACATTCTGATACATCTCGGACAATTAATATCAACACACATCCTTTACAGTAGACAGCGTAACACGTGTGTCTCTGTCCTAACACTCATGTCTGTCACAGGTCCTACTTCCCCGCTTTCTGCACGAAGCTGCTGAAACAAGTTCCTCGTCTCCATCTTTGGGCGGCAAGTTGTTACCATAGATGCGCACCCGCACACTGGGAAGTGAAATTTTTAACCAAAACCATCCGCTCTCCGCTGGCCGTCGTCAGGGAAGTCCAGCAGGACGAAGCGATCGCTGTAGATGGTGAAGTCAGGAAGTACAATGCGCGTGTTGTGTCCGACCACACAGATGGCCCCCCAGTCAGACGACTGTTTCACCGAGGTCAGGGTCACTCAGGTGTCTGCCCAGGCGACTGTGTCACGTGCGGTCGTGAGGTGGCCAGATTCCTACACAGTCTTCGTGTTGATATCGGTAGGTAGTGTGCTAGTGAAGCAAACAGTGTGCTAGTGAATCTGTACGTGTTATATCGTAACACGGACTCATCGCTTAGTTTCATGTGTGTCTCTGTGTATATTTGTGTCATATCGGTGTGATGTCATTCTGCCTGTGTTCACTGTATCTCTGACAAGTGACGTAATGAAAGAACACACTCTGAATGTTCACAGTGAATGTCACCACCTCCAGCAACGGTACAACACCACCCTGCCTGCAGTGGAAAGACGTGTTGGTGTTGTCTTGGTACAAAGTTACGGACAAGTCGGGTGTGGTGACGGGGATGAGAGAAGAGGGTATCCCAGTGTGGGTGATGATGGAGGATGGTGACATTAAGGACGTGGCCACGGCCCGTAGTGACGTGGTGTGGGTGGCGGAAGAACTTTGTGTTGGTGGTCTGGAGAGAAAAGTCGTCGTGTGTCTAGATTTCAGTGACTGGAAAAATCTCCGACTTCACAGCATGTCCCGCTGTACGTCACAACTTGTGATTGTCTCCCCTGACGGACTTTAATGACTTTCCATTGTAGAAAACTGTTGCAGACTGTGTACTTACTGTCGTATTGACAGTTACTGTTTATCTACCGACTGCAATCAACGCTATTTTTGATTTGTTGTTGTTGTTGTTGGGGGTGGGTGGGGAGGATCCTCTGACTGAGTCAGGTAAGCTGATTCAGAATAAGGAGAGAGTGCATGTGCACATTAAGACTTGAACAAGAGTATATATATATATATCAGTGTATATCCATTATTTTACCCTTCATTCATACAGCATACAAGAGTTGTGTAAATGTATATTTATACGCGCCTATACGTGTATGGTTCTAACGCTGTTCATGAGAGAGTAATAACAGACTATCTGAACAGTAACGCGCATTGAGCTATGTAAAACCTCTTATAGCTAGATAAATGTTCTTCCACTGAATGTAAATAGGTGTCAAAACCACTATGTTTATTTTATTTTAAGGAAACGTGTTATGTAAAAACCCAACAAAGAGACGTCATTTACTGGTTTGCAAAGTCCCTAATATTATCTTATTTATATCCAATACTCTCTTATTCTTGGGGGTGGGGGTGGGGAGAGAGATTGGGTTTCATACGCTTCTAAATAGTCTTGTTGACAAGACACCTGGGCGTAGAGAACCTTGGAATAGAGGTACTGAAAATTAACGGAATACAATTAAAACGTTAGGCTGTTTATTCTTTCTAACTTTGTAGGCGAGCCTGCTTGTGACGACAGGTAAGTTAAAGTATTTATTGTACATGGTATAAATGCAGTCACTGATGTTATTCTCTAATTCTGTAATGCTGATTGTCTTGCTAGAATCTCTGTAATAAAAATTGCTAAGAAAACAAACAAATAATTAGTGTCTCCAATGCTAACCATATGTAAGATACAGCTTTAAAAAAGTCGGATTTGTAGTACTGTCTGACAGCGTGAAAATCACCACAATGACATCAGCTCTGTAATCATAGGGAGATTTCCACCATGATTACCAGCCCTGTTGGCTGGAGGGCGTGCATCTCATAGTAATCTAATTACGTACAGTGGCTTTATTCCATCTGGTCAGTTTTTCCTATTAAGAAGACTCTTCTGGGAGATCCTGTCTCAAAGAAACTGTCTTTAAAACTAAATTTTCTTTGTCAGTCATACCAGACAAGATCATTCTGATCGGAATACAATAAATAACAGTTCTCCTTCTGAAGAAAGGTTGTACAGTATTTGTTTCCAGTCTGTCTGACGATTGTGCTTAGCAAGGAACGTAATCGTGATTACGTAATCTGCGTCAGCTGTCTGTTTGACATTCGTGCTTAGTGAAGAACGTAATCGTGATTACGTAATCTGCGTCAGCTGTCTGTTTGACATTCGTGCTTAGTGAAGAACGTAATCTTGATTACGTAATCTGTGTCTATCGTTATGCCTCGACTTATTCTGTCATCATGTGGGGGGCGCAATATTGTTGAGCTTGATGATGTTTTCATAACAACAGCTCAAACTACAAGTCTCTTGGGAAAGTGCGAGAGAAGGATGATCGAGTTGCCTGCAGGCTTACGGTAGGTACGCAACCACAAGGAACTGAAAGGTGTCCCTGGCGGTAGCAAGAGGAAAGAATGTGAAGTGAGCGGGGCACTTGTTGCTGTAAGAGCTGCCTTGCCTTGGTATGACGTTAGTGAAAAGTCGGTGTGGTGACGGGGTTGAGAGAAGAGGGTAGCCTTCAGCCTTAGCGTCTGTTAGTGTTTGTTGGACGTTTCATTTACTTATGCGAACAGGCAAATGTACTTCTTCTCCAGACACAACAAGAGACGCTAAAGGATACGGTAATACTAAATAGCTCAGACAGACAGACAGATAGACTGACGGACTGACGGACGGACGGACGGACGGACTGAGCAATTTGTGAGTGATAAGGACCGTTGGCTTTTTAATTCACAACAGGAAGGAGTGGACCGATTTCACACATTATGCCCACATTATGAGCTGTCTCGAGTGTCTATTTAGAAATCTGCTTGTTGTCAGCGTAAAAACAGGGTACTCCAGGCAGCAGGCCTTCTGTCAGCTAAACATCTGACATTCGGATTTTCTTCCTTCCTCTGGAATTTTAAAAATTCTTCCGTCATTAGCAAAGCCATTGACTGAATGTTAAGGGGCAGAGTTGCAAACATTCAATCAAATAGAAAGATAATTATGGTGTGAAAAAAAGGGTAATAGCTCGCCAGGGGATCGCTTATATAAATAGAAATGATCTGTATTCTATTAATAGGCATTAACTGACGTGCTACAGATGTTAGCGATCACAGGCGCGTGTTGCGAACACTTCTGCAATGTGTGTGTGTGTGTGTGTGTTTGTGTGTGTGAGAGAGAGAGAGTTTGTGTGTGTGTGTGTGAGACTGTGTGTTTGTCACTGTGTGTGTGACGGTTTGTGAGAGGGGGTGTTTGTGTGTGTGAGAAGGGGTGTGTTTGTGTGTGGGTATGTCTAGCTCCTATCTTACTTTAAAAAAGGTTTGTTGCAATCCTTGCGTTTAACATTCATTGCGTAATTCATTGATGTGGAATTTCCTAAATTTAACCAGCCATTTCCAAGAAATTTTAACAATCCCAGGCCGCTCGAGGCTACAGCCGACGCCCAAATTTTATTATGCTAACAATATAACAGAATCACGAAGTCATACAGTGGGAACAAAGTTTCCGGGATCAAAATGTGAACCAGGAATTAAAAGTAACCAGTTGAGGTAAGTCACGTGATAGGTCTCAGTTTCGAAACCCCCACCCCCCACCCCCACAATGCGCGCTTACGCAAGTACGTGCTTGTCGTCTGGTACTGCCGTCACTGAGGTACAGCAGTCCTCGTGCTGAGTGTTTCTGAGGATCAAAGTCAGGGAACTGCGAGAGAACTAAAGTAAGCTTGACATTTGTTTGTGCACCATGTCTTCTAAACTAAGTCCGCACTGATAATGAGGAGTCTTTTGTCGGTGCAGTTGTCTGCGATGCCATGTGGTCCTTTAATGAGTACCTCGATAATGGTAGCTGTCACACACATTCCTGGAGGTTTTTAAGTTTTTAAAAAATTAACTTTAGGTGGAATTGTCAAAGGCACGCGGTAACGCTGTGGATAAAATGCATATCTGATTAACAGAAAATAAGCAGTGATAGGTACTACTTATAATTGAAATTATATTTATAGGCTCATTCTCTTTAGACGCTTCTATATCCTTCTAGAATAGTTACAGATACTAACATCCTCTGATTCTACTCCTAATGCTCTTTCTTTAGATAGTAAACTCATCAAACATCTTAATAGATTAGGTCAGTTGTATGCATATTTCTTATCTTTATTTATTCAACATAGATAGCAAACTGCATTGAAACGTAATTATCTTTAGTTCCTTCTCACTCTACTAAGCTGTCTTTTACACTAACAGGAAGAGGAACGCGCAAACTATTCGTCGCACATTTTCATATTTTTGTAGATAAATTCTTTGGTCTGTTATTCTAATGTTTGTAATGTAGCAAACACAAATTTTGGTATCCGTGCGTGCGTGCGTGCGTGCGTGCGTGCGTGCGTGCGTGCGTGCGTGCGTGCGTGCGTGCGTGCGTGCGTGCGTGCGTGCGTGCGTGCGTGGACTAGAGTTTTAAGTTGAAAAGTTTTCTGAAACCATTCAGCTGAAACCAGTAAAACAATAAAAACATGTTCTGGTTTTCCATTCCTCTAACAGCCTAGGCTTTCTACGTTTTGTGTCCCACAGAGAATATTTGTAGAACATCTTTTACAGCAACAAAACACTGTTGAGGACACTTTTTAGAATAGATTTTACACTAACAAGCTTAGGTCCAAGTGTACAGTTTAGAACACTTCTAAAGCGATCGAGGGAAATGTAAAATGCTCTGTTTCGTTAACAGACTAAGTGTTCTAAGCTAGATCACTTTTTGTTTGCAGTGTAGGTGACACAATTTAAAAAACTAGTCCATCACATGTTTTAACCCTTTTTCTAAAGAATAAAAAGCCAACAAAGAGACGTCTTTTACTGGTTTGAAAAGTCCCTAATATTATCTTATTTATATCCAATACTCTCTTATTCTTGGGGGTGGGGGTGGGGAGAGAGATGGGGTTTCATACGCTTTTACAGTCTTGTTGACGAGACACCTGGGCGTAGAGAACCTTGGAATAGGAGGTTCTGAAAATTAACGGAATACAATTGAAATGTAGGTCTGCTACATTCTTTCTACCAATTGTAGGCGAGCCAGCTTGTAAGACAGGTAAGTTAAAGTATTTATTGTACATGGTTAAAGAGGAGTCACTGATTTAATTATGTAATAGTGTAATGCTGATTGTCTTACTAGAATCTCTGCAATAAAGGTTGTTTAATTAAGCAAATGATTAGTGTCTCCAGTGCTAGCCACATGTAAGATGCAGCTTTAGAAAAAAAAGTCGGATTTATAATACTGTCTGACAGCGTGAAAATCACCACAATGACATCAGCTCTGTAACCATAGGGAGGTTACAGATTTCCACCATGATTACCAACCCTGTTGGCTGCAGGGGGTGCATTTCATAGCAATCTAATTACATAATTGTCACTACTCCATCTGGTCAGATCTTCATATATATGAAGTATATACTGGGAGATCCTGTCTCAAAGAAACTGTCTTTAACACCAAATTTTCTTTGTCGGTCATACCAGACAAGAAGATCATTCTGAAAGAATAAATAACAGTTCTCATTCTGAAGAAAGGTTGTACAGTGTTTGTTTCCAGTCTGTCTGCCTGATGTTTGAGCTTAGCAAAGAACGTAATCTTGATTACGCAATCTGTGTCCGCAGTCTGTCTGACGTTTGTGCTTAGCGAAGAACGTAATACTGATTACGTAATCTGTGTCTATCACTATGCCTCTAATTATTCTATCATCAAGCTGGGGGGGGGGGGCAATATTGTTGAGCTTGATGATACTTACATAACGATGATACTTTCATACTTTCAAACTACAAGTCTCTTGGGAAAGTGCGAGAGAAGGATGATCGAGTTGCCTGCAGGCTTACAGTAGGTAAGCAACCACAAGGAACTGAAAGGTGTCCCTGACGATAGCAAGAGGAAAGAATGTGAAGTGTATGCATATTGTAATACCACTTTATGAAATTATAGTCGTGTGACTTTACAAAACCCAACATAAACAATCCATCTTGAAATAGATTTAGCACATGTTCATACACGTCGAATGCCACAATTACTGCCAGGTAAAGTTGGGCGGCTAGATACGAACACCGGTTTAGGTTACACATTAATACACTCGGGCAATTGTCTGATCTGCAATGGGGTTTTTACAGGCATTTGCCACACCTATAGCTGTAGCCATATGAACCCACCATCTGCCACTTTGACATTGAGAGGGAGGGAGGTACTGGGGGTGAGAGAATACTCATATCCTTTCAAGTGTCGTATCAGTAGAGACGAATGCTATACATATACATATATATATATATAGGTATTTACACAACTAGTGTGTCTACCTACGCAATGCTTTTAACCCTCAGACAAAATTCCCTGCCCTCTACAAGTCAAAACTCGTGAATGTGCAAGATTTTGGCAGATGTAAAGACTAGGTGTAGCCTTTTCGTGTTTTCTGACACGCTTCGCAGTTTGTATGAACCCGGATATTGACGCTGTTCTAACACTGAGCCAAAGCTGATCGAGTTGTTATCATCCCTGCAGCACTGTTTATACCCTGTAAGGCAAGGTCAGTTGGTTAGTTGCTGGTTGTTTCACGGGTCAATGAGGCTTTGGCACAAACCAGTAAGTGTACTACAGTAGATATCCAGTTGAGCTATTTGACAGAACTATAGTGCCAATACTAACATATGGCTGTGAAATCTGGGCACCGGCAATAAACGATCTAGCCCTAAAACTTCAGTTGAAATTCTACAAGCTTATTCTAAAATTAAGGAAAGCTACACCCACTAACATGGTCCTTGGAGTACGTCTTGCAAACGCCTGCCTTACACTTGAAAATGTAAGCGTTGCCGGTTTCCTCACTCAAAGTGAAGAATTGCAGAAAGGGCTCGAAGAAACTTGGAAGTGTTGCCATCGTTCGCTGTTTGAATCAAACTGAAAAGACGCTACGGCCTATGGCGAGACAGTGGGCAGTTGTGCTATTACAAATTTCCGCTTCCGGTGGATGAGCCAGCGCGCAGCAATACGCGAGACGACTGAGTTATATGCCGGCACGCGAGACTGCTAGCGAAAGCAGCAATGGGTAGTTAGAAGTGGCAAAGCTGGCAATGGCGTGTAAGATGTAACGAAACCACACCGTTATTTTCGTTATTTCGTTACTCCAAATTTGTAACGATTACGTTACTTCGTTACAATGTTGAAAACTGTAACTCCAGCGTTATTTCGTTACTAGAAAATGTAATTTCGTTACAAAATGTAATCGCTACATCGTTACTTGCCCAACCCTGGGTATAAATTAGTCAATGTTATGAATCACAAAAAACTATCTAGTATTTTATAAAGAGCAATACTACGGCTACATGAGAATGGGACCCTCCATTCAACCTATATACAAACAGTAAAATCAACATTACAAGCCTTTGGACTAAATGGTTTTTGGACCAATCAAAATAATCTCCCCTACTCATATGAATGTTTCAAGCAGAAAGTTGATAGAAGTTTACAAGATCAGTTTATTCAAAGTTGGTTAGAAGATATAGATACAAAAGACATCTATAAGAACTACAGAATTATTAAAACGTCTTTCACTTTTGAAAACTACATAAAATGTTGCCCCCAAATCACTATACACCGCTTCTTAACTTCCGACTCTTGAACAACAACTTCCCAGTCCAAACGCACAGAATACAGAGAATACCCAGAGAAGAAAGAATCTGTCATCTTTGTAACAGTAACGACATCGGTGATGAGTACCATTATTTATTTTGCTGCGATAAATTTAAGGATGACAGAAACAAATGGCTACCTTATTACTACAGAAACCGCCCTAATACCTATAAATTTCAGTGCCTATTCTCAACAGGGAGCAAACGATTGCTTACAAAGGTATCATGTTTTATTAAAATCTTACTTAAAGACGTTTGTGGACATGGATAATTGTATGTTTGTTTTTACTCACTTTATAACAAGCACTTGCGAGCCTCTAAAGATAGGTTGCTAACTCGTTTGCTTATCATAGTGAATTTCTGCTCACCTTTTTATTGCTTTGTTGTACTGTTGTTTATGTCTTGTCTTCATACCCCTTTGAGGGTGAAGGAAGAAAATAAATAAATTCTGAAATTCTGAAAATTCTGAATAACATTCTATGCCATTACAGGCGTGTGACTTTATACAACCAGTATAAACTAGTAAATCTTAAAACAGGTCTAAGCACATGTTCGTCACGATTGTTGATTTGTAGAGACAAGAACGACGCATTAGGTATATTACTTCATTAATGCAATCGGGCTTTTGTTTGCCATTGTATTGGCTTTTTCACAGTTATGTGCCACATGTTTGGGTGGAGCCATATAATTACCTCGACTTCCAATACCAATATTGGGAGGGAGGGAAGGGGAAGGTATTTGGGGTGACAGAGTACAAATGTTGCTTCGAGGGTCGTATCAGAGGAGAGTCATTATACACACCTTGGTACATGAGTCACGTGTTTGCATGCCCAATGCTTTTTTTCTCGTCAGACACATTCCCTCCCCTCTGATAGTCACGACAGGTGAATGAGCAACACTTAGGCAGATGATAAGACTTGGTGTAGCCCACACATGTATTGTGACAAGATTCGCAGATTTTGTAAGAACCCAGGACAAGCGCTGAAACACAAGCTGCTCTAGCATGAGTCATTGACGTTCAATTTGTTGGCAACGCTTAGAAGTAGTTTTGCAGCACCTTGCAAAATGTTTATATCGACATTTACGGCTGCTCGTGGCAAGTAACTACTTTAGTCGGCAAGCAAAACTCGTCTCAACTTGCCCGACCGGGCAAGTAAACAAATAAAATGCAAATTAGGACCAGACGATGGTCTCTGAAAAAAAAAACTGCATGCCCTATAGTTATGTCAGTGCAAATCCCATGCAAAACGCTCAGCTTTACTGTGCTGGTGAATGCAGTGGAAGAACACAGTCTCAGTCTCCCTGTCCTCGTCAGTGAGTCCGAACCCACCCAGAAACCAGCCAGAAGCGATAGGCAAGATAATCTCTATCCGAGCCCATAGACCCCAAGGCAGATCTGCGCTTTTGTTGTCATACTGGTTTTTACACTCCACAGACATTCAGAGGCAGTGAGTGACAACTAAGGTAAGACTGACTTTATCTGGGTTTTTGTGGTATTAGTGCTTGTATGGTCATTGTAGGAATGCTTGTAGGAATAAGCATTTTCCTCTCATAGGGACTAATTATAATGTAACATCTAGAGAAATTTCCCGTATTGTACATTTGTTAAATGCACTAAAAAGCTTCTGTACTTTAATTGTTTTCCCTCTTTCTCTGACATAAAATCCCCCAAGTACCGCTGCGCATTGCAGCCTGCATTATGAACAGCTCTGCTAGTGCTTAAAGTCCCTGGTCGTAGACAGGTAGAAAATATAAAATCCCTGTATTCTGTAGCGAAATGAGATACATAGGAAGGGCTTGGAGGAAGGAGTGGGGTAAAAAGGAGTCTCTGATACAGTTGATGTACAAACGACGAGAATCCATAATTGAGTCAATCGAGCTGTGGAATGGAGGTTGGGAAGGGGTCGGGTGGATGTCACGAGGAAATCCTCAGATAAAGCAACAGAAATATGATGTAACTAACGTGAAAGGATAAAACGTTATGTTGCCTTTGACTATTTTTCTATCGTTTTAGTTGATTTTCTATTTTGTTCCTTGAAGCGTTATGCTGTATCTCAGCCACACACAGGTAAATATCTTCCCCTGATCTTCATATTTTCTTCCTCATCCATTAAGAGATTGTATTACTGACTTTACTTTTGCGTTAATTTAGAAGCCTGGGTGGGTGAGAGGAAACTGTAATGAGTGAAAAAGATAAAATGTTTGGAGTGACACAAGTGCGTATTTCTCAATTTTTCTTGTTTTCACGCTGCTGTTTTTGTTTTTAAGCAGTGTCGCTTGACTTTCACGGCAAGAAACTCCGCCACCTCCACAAATGTTTCTGGTTGCCTCAGTCAGCATGGAAATGTGTTTGAGGTCTGTAAATATTGCCGGTAGTTTCATAACTGCTCACGGCTTTATTCCCAAAATCATACACAAAACAGGGTGTTCTACTCAAGCGGAGAAACCGACAGAATGTTTGGCCCTGTCGGGCGTTAAGCCATTTAACGTGTACAGTCTTGACGGACAACTGGAGCGCCATGGTACGGGCGAACACAGCAGTCAGTGTTTTGCGTACAATACGGAGCGATTACGTTCATGAAATTACATCAGAAGGACAAATCTTTTTAGATCCGTGGACCTTTTACCCTATGAACTTTAAGGAATATTTTTCCAGAGTGGCGTTATATTATTTTTATATCTACACTTGTGCACCTGTCCTAACTGTACTGTGACTATCTGGGGCGCATAGCGGTGTGTCAGGTGTGTCTCTTTTTCTGGCTGCGAGTGCAAACTCTGGAAATCGGTATTGATTGTCCGCGCTTGACGTCCTTCCCAGTACCCACCCCATAAAACCTGTTCTGCAAGTAACACAAATTACACCAAACATAAGACAGTTTTTTCTTTATACAATGTGTGACGTTACAATCACGAGTGACATTCAGAAGTAGGGTTTGTGCAAGTAGTGTCCTTGTGTCTTATTTAAATGTAGATACAAGTCGGAACAGCAAATGTCTGTTGTGCATGTTAAACATGGTTTGTACAAGTGATAAATGTGTTAAGAAGATGACCAATAATTGTTAGAGCATGATATACACAATGTTTTCATCATCTTTCTCTCCAATCCTCCGTTCAGAGACCTCGATAGATCCACTCTGGGCAAACTTCTTTTTTTTTAATTCTGCTTTTAGTGCGTGTGTAGCTTTGGGCTTAAGCCGTTGACAAAAATAATGATTACGTATTAGTCCAGACAACAAACTGTGTGGTCAAGTGAGGTATGTACATCAACTAGCTTGACGTGAGACACTAGTACTGAAAAGGGTAATTTCAAGTAATTAACAACACCAGGTAAAGCCCTTAATAGTACCGTAAGATCACCCTCGCCTAGCACCCAGCCCTACCCATTCGCTTATCCCTAATAAAACTGTCCGTTTGAATGGCTTCCAGAACCGTCGACATTTCATTGCCTACATAGAATGGCCTATTATTTATTTGGTTCTGTTCCTCTTTCCCAGCATTTCCTCTTCCTGTGCTTTTCCAGGTATGTCTTCCACTCAGTCAAGTACCTATTGCATTGCATTGAATTGCAGTGTTTCTTCCATCTGTATTCGTTGTCTTGATGAAGGGGTAAAGCTCTACAAGACTGAACTTGTAAATATAATTTTGCTTCAGGAACTACAATCCATGATGGCAGCAGGAAGTCAGCAGGAGGAAAACGAATGTGCCATTTGCGCGAATTACCTGACCACCCAAAAGATTTGGGAGGCATTTCTAATACATTTCAAAATCTGCTCTCAGGAAGTGACTATGGAATGTCGTCTGAAATACCTCTAGGAGTAATTTTTGGAGGGAGAATAATTCATTGATGGAAACCGCAAAAGTTTGCATCTGTCCTTCTGATCATGAAACCAGTTGTTGGGTCATGCTTTTCAGTGTTAAAAGGAATGTTAGGGAAATAGTGCTTCTACCTACAAGTGGACTGAAGATACAAAGGCACATGCAGCTCAGACCGCATTATTGTGGGCTCTGTAACGAAGTACGTCATGACTGCAGTATTTCTCCCGACGTCTTCGGATTAAATAAATATCGCTCCGTGCGTTTCATAATATTTGGTCGTGACTTGGAAACTTTCTCTAGACTGACACTGACACTTTGACCTAGATAATCTGAGGAAAGACGTAGTGTGGGTGAAGGTATGCAGTGAGTCCGTTTACTTATTCCGATTTTGCTTGAATTTTTTTTTACGCAGTTTGTAGTCGAACACGCCCAATTTTCCACATCTTGTTTCTGGTATAGGTCCTATCCTGAACTCCCCCAGCCCTGTTTACCAACTGTAAAATAGGGTACCTGACCCTATAGGTGCCGCCCTTATAATGCTGGCCCAGTGAAAAATTGTGGTGTCTAAAGCCCCATTTTGCAACGACCTTACACAACATTACAATGTCCGCTGACCTTTTACCTTTTTGTTGTTTCTTTACATTTTGGGGTTTGTAATAGGTGTCACGATTGTTCTGTGAACCTATTAGACCACAAATGTTTTAATGGGAGAACAATTTTCTAACTACGAAAATGCTCGTGGATGACCGGTTTTCTAACTGTCAAAAGTTCAGTAGGTTAATTACAAAATGTCCACGAGTGAAAGGTTTTCTAACTACAAATTTGTCCATAAGTGAAAAATTTTCTTAATAAAACGCTACGTTTTAGAGGTCGCATGTTACCACAAAACTTCCTTGAGTGTGCAATAACTTTTTCTCACTAGGCCAAACATCCTGTAATAACCGAAATACAGAACAGTGGTAACTTCTGCTTGTAGTGACCGCACACACTGCAAGCTTCTCGTAGTCACGTGATAAACAGTTACGTACCTTCCTTGCAAATCTCCCCACTTGCTGAATAAACCTTCCCTGACGCACTCTGCATAAAGACATTTTTGGTGTGGTATTGTGTTCTTAGTGCACCCGTACTTTGGGGCCTAAGCTGTCTACAAAAATAGTAATATATTTCAAACTATAGGTTTTTCCTTTTTTAAAAGAAAAATATTATAGTTTATTGTTGATATTTGCTTTCTTTTAGCGTCAAACCAAGACTTGAAAGCAAAAAGAAAGTTCTAAATCAGTGATTTTATTTATTATTGTTGTTGTTCATTTAAACTTTTAATTTACTCACTATAAATTGTTGCTTATTTTATTTTAACAATGTCATTGTTTTGATTTTTATACTTTTACACTTGATGTTTTATTGTTAGAGTTTCAAATGTTGAATAAATAACATTGATTGTATGTTACGGAATGATAATTTATAAACGCTTAGTAATTTTTATTCTAAGATTTTTTTCTTTGCTGAATTCAATAAGATCACTGATGTTATCATTTTATTATTGTACTGCCTTTTACATAATGTAATTAAGAACGTTATACAGGGATTCTTACTACCACTGTAACAGTACTACATGTAGCATATTACCAAAAGTATTTACTGATTCAAAACGATGAGTAAGAAAAAGTCGAAAAGCAATTAGTTCTGGCAGTGTCCCATACCCGCAGTGCCATGTATTTTTTATTGTTGGGTGCCAGTGCCTGCTGCTCGTGGAGTGGCGTCACCCGCACGCCGATTGTATGTTCTACCCGTGTCGCATCTTTTCTTTAACTCTATGCTTTATGTTCGAACATGACACAGACCATATTTTGTGCCGAGGATTTCATTAGTTTGGAATAGTGACTACTTATCTCTGGGATGAGATTTTTGTAAGGGAAAAAGTCGATGTTGACTTACTTTGTGACACAGACAACAGAATGTACTTTAACATACTTTGTTGTGTGTACACAACAATGCCCAAACTAATACCACAACAATACCCAAACTAATACCACAACGCTCAAGCCAATATGGTTGTTCTCTTTAGACTTGCCGGATGCAAATTGTTGATGGTCACATGCTACCTACATCTCTCTCTCTCTATCACACACACACACACCCGCGCGCCTACGCACACGCACACACACTCACACGCACACACACTCTCATTCACTCTCTCTTTCTCACACTCGCACACACTCACACTCTTACACGCACACACACACTCGCGCGCATGCACTCACACACACACACACTCGCGCGCATGCACACTCTGCGGAAAGCGGAAGGAGATAAAATCTCGGTCACCCTGTCCTCGTCAGTGAGTCGGAACCCACCCAGAAACCAGCCTGTAGCGATAGGAAAGTTCATCTCTATCCCAGCCGATAGACCCCAAGGTAGAACTGCGCTTTTGTTGTCATACTGGTTTTTACACTCCGCAGACACTTTCAGACAAAAGAACACAGGAAACATAACTATAACTAGTTCAATTTTTTTTCATCTGAAATTACTGTTTTAATATCTTAAAGTGCTCCTTTCTCGCTTTATTCCACCACGCTTGTATTACATCAAAAAATCCTTCCTCCAGTAAGATATTGATTGTACAGAGTGCGCCCGTACGTTTGTTGTGAGCAGATTCCACCAGGTAACAGCTAAAGTTCCGGGGTTGGAGGCTGGGAGGGAGGCATTACGAGACGACACGGTTCTAAAAATCGAAGTGATACTCGGGGCTGAACAGGAACCAAGTTCGATATTTCACATGACTGGCATCAGTTTTCTGCTTGTCTGAATAACGTTTTTGTCTACCCGTACTGCAGTCACTAAGGTAAACAAACTTGTTTACGGCTGTTGCTATGGCCTCTGGCAGTAGCCTTGCTTCTGGTTGTTTCTGGCGATCATAGACTTATGGCAGTGAGTGACCACTAAGGTAAGACTGACTTGTCTGGGTATTTTGTGGTATTAGTGCTTGCAAACACTTGGCATTTGGCATTGTAGGAATGCTTGTAGGAATTAGTCTTTTCCTCTCATAGTGACCAATTATAAAAACACATTTTGGTAATTAAAAAACTACAAAGACACCTACTGTAGACATGGATATGCGACCTTTTCCCAGTGTTCCAAGTATTTGGGTTTATACAATTAATATAGTAATATTAAGGAAATAAAGTATTTAGTTGGTGTTCTATAATCTCCAATAAGTAGCGTATTTTAAACAGTGGTTTCAGCTCCCAGTGATTTCGCATTATGAATAGGCTATCGATTTAAAGAACCACCTGACTGACGACAGCTGCAACAAGATGGGTACTACAGGCAGAAAGATAACGTTCAGGGGTAGCTGAGTTGATTTTGCACAATATTTATCTCCAGGACATAATCGTTGACAGTAAGGATTGAGTGTATTGTAGAAACTAAGCGACTTTTGGACCAGTGGTTTGATGAACAGAGAAAACAGGTTAAACAAATCGCCTAGGAAAAAGGCGAATCCATCGATTGATGATTTTTTTAAACACTTGGTACGATGTCCAAAGCATGCAGATATCTGTAATGGTGGTTGGCGAACGTTTCTAGAGCTTTGAAGATTAAAGAGGTTTTCTGAATTTCGTATCGATGTATTTGATATATCACTGACAGCTTTTCTGCAAAGCACATTAATTTTTCAGACTGTACCCTACATGTTTTGAATAGAGAGCACCAGATGCAATCAATACCGTTTAAAGAGGACTGTATTAAAAGATTTAGGAAATGAGATACCTATGTGAAATGTTGTAGCACTGTCTACGTATCTGTTGTTGTATTTTTTTCAGTTCACGCGTTACTTCATTTACACACGTTCCTTCTGGCTGTTCTGGCGATCAGAGGCTTATGGCAGTGAGTGACAACTAAGGTAAGACTGACTTTGGGTTTTTTGTGGTATTAGTGCTTGCAAACACTTGGCGTGGTCATTGTAGGAATGCTTGTAACAAAAAGCCTTTTCCTCTCCTAGGGACTAATTATAATGTAACATCTAGAGAAATTTCCCGTATTGTACATTTGCACTAAAAAGCTTCTGTATTTTTATTTGTTTTCCCTCTTTCTGTGACATAAAATCCCGCATTGCAGCCTGCGTTATGAACAGTTCTGCTAGTGCTTAAAGTCCCTGGTCATAGACAAGGAGAAAAAAAAATGAAAATCCCTATATTCTGTAGGGAAATGAGATACGTTGGAAGGGCTTGGAGGAAGGGGTGGGGTAAAAAGGAGTCTCTGATACAGTTGATGTACAAACGACGAGAATCCATAATTGAGTCAATCGAGCTGTGAAATGGAGGTTGGGAAGAGGTCGGGTGGATGTCACGAGGTAATCTTCAGATAAAGCAACAGAAATATGATGTAACTAACGTGAAAGGATAAAACGTTATGTTGCCTTTGACTATTTTCTATGGTTTTAGTTGATTTTCTATTTTGTTCCTTGAAGCGTTATGCTGTATCTCAGCCACACACAGGTAAATATCTTCCCCTGATCCTCATATTTTCTTCCTCAGCCATTAAGAGATTGTATTACTGACTTTACTTTTGCGTTAATGTAGAAGCCTGGGGGGGGGGTTGAGAGGAAGCTGTAATGAGTGAAAAAGATAAAATGTTTGGAGTGACACAAGTGCGTATTTCTCAATTTTTCTTGTTTTCACGCTGTTTTTTTTTTTAAAGCAGTGTCGCTTGACTTTCACGCAAAAAACTCCGCCACCTCCACAAATGTTTCTGGTTGCCTCAGTCAGCATTGGTTTGGTTTGTTGCTTAACGTTCAGCCGCAGACTATGTGCATATCAGGACGGTGTTGCTTAGACAAAGTTTACGTGCTGCCACACGTGGGATTGATGGCGCAACACGGGCCTCAGTCCCACCCAGTCACATTATACTGACAACGGGCCAACCAGTCCTAGTACTGTTCCCTGTAGTGCCAGGCGTCTGGCAGGGCAGCTACTAGATTGCCAATTTTTAAGTCTGAGGTATGACTCGGCCGGGATGCGAACCACCGACCTCCCGCCTCGGAAGCGGACGCCTTAACCACTAGGCCACCGAGTCAGCATGGAAATGTGTTTGATGTCTGTAAATATTGCCGGTAGTTTCATAACTGCTCAAGGCTTTACGCCCCAAATCACACACAAAAAAGGTGTTGTATTCAAGCGGAGAAACCGACAGAATGTTTGGCCCAGTCGGGCGTCGCGCCATTTCCCGTGTACAATCATGACGGACAACTGGAGCGCCATGGATCGATACGGTACTGGCGAACACAGCGGTCAGTGTTTTGGGAACAATACGGATCGATTACGTTCATGAAATTACATCAGAAGGACAAATCTTTTGAGATCCGTGGACATTTTTCCCTATGAATTTTAAGGAATGTTTTCCAGAGTGGCGTGATATATTTTTACTGTTTAAAATCTACGCTCGTGCACCTGTCCTAACTGTACTGTGACTACTTGGAGCGCATAGCGGTGTGTCAGGTGTGTCTCTTTTTCTGGCTGCGAGTGCAAACTCTGGAAATCGGTATTGATTGTCCGCGCTTGACGTCCTTCCCAGTACCCACCCCATAAAACCTGTTCTGCAAGTAACACAAATTACACCAAACGTAAGACAGTTCTTTCTTTATACAATGTGTGATGTCACAATCACGAGTGGCATGTAGAAGTAGGCTTTGTGCAAGTTGTGTCCTTGTGTCTTATTTAAATGTAGATACAAGTCGGAACAGCAAATGTCTGTTGTGCATGTTAAACATGGTTTGTACAAGTGATAAATGTGTTATGAAGATGACCAATAATTGTGAGAGCATGATATACACAAGTTTTTCATCATCGTTCTCTTCAATGCTCCGTTCAGAGATCTCGATAGATCCACTCTGGGCAAACTGCTTTTTTTTTAAAATCTGCTCTTAGTGCGTGTGTATCTTTGGGCTTAAACAGTTGAAAGAAATAATGACAACGTATTAGTCCAGACAACAAATTGTGTAGTCAAGTGAGCAATGTGCCTCAAATAGCGCGATGTGAGACAATAGAACTGAAAAGGGCAATTTCAAGTAACTAACGACACCAGGTAAGGCCCTTAAGAGTATTATTGTTTTGTTAATATTTATTGCGTAGTCGGTACTGGGACAAAACGAGATAATTTTAAAGCACAGTCAATATATCCTGTACTGAAATCGCAATAAGACCATCGACTACTTGTTTATTCCTGCTAGCAATGGAATTGAATAACCTCTGTCCCCAGACGCGCACTGTTTGCAGGTGCAGATCATGATTCTCTTAGTGGGGGGCGGGTGAATGGGGCTCAGGTGATCAAGAAAACATTATACATCTGAGCGGCAGCAAGGACTGGTCGAATATAACTTGACAAATTCCAATCGCCGACACAAAGCCATAATGTATAGTCCACCTCTCTTTCTCTTTCTCTCTATATCTCGCCCTCAATCCGCCTCTGGTTTGTAATCTGTGTAACAACGAGATGGTAGGCACATCTCAAACTATTCTTTTTCTTGTTATTCTTTGTTGCTACACTAAACTATCGCTATGATTATTTTTGTAGGAAATACCCTCCTTCTGTTCATCTTACTGCGCATAACTGAAGGTTATGGCATGCTGAGCTAAATGGTGTCGATTTTTTCGATCCCTCACCTGTTTTTATGCTATACTTGTCGCTTGTCAATTGTCAATTGTAGTAGCCGTAACACTACGCAGATCAGTTTTAATGCAGCAACAAAGAATAACAAAAAAGAATAATTGGAGATATGCCTACATACCCTCTCGTTGCTACACAGATTGCATAACCAGGAGCGGATTATGGTTTTTTTGGGGGGAAGGGGGTACAAAGGGGCCCATCCCCCCAGAAAACTGTGAGAGCGAGAGTGAGAGAGAGAGAGGGGAGGAGGTGGACTTTATATTATGGTTTTGTGTCAGCAATTAGAATTGGCCAGGTTACATTTGACCAGTTCTTACTGCCACTCAGATGTATACCGATTTTATTGTTTTGTTGACCCCCCCCCCCCACCAAGAGAACCATGATCCGTCCCCGCAAAGAGGGCGCGTCTGGGGACAGAGGTTATTCAACAGATTCAAAGTGGAATACTCGTCATTACTTGATTTATTTACCAGTTTGAAGTACACAGGCAGTGACGTCTGAAATGTGTTCAATTTTTTCAATTTGTGCAAACAGTAGCTATATTTGACACCAAATACTAAGTACCATTTGACATGTTAAAATAAAAATACTACAATCATTTGGATGTGCAAGAATAGATCTTTCCAAACATATCAGGTATATTACTGTAAGAGTCGTAGTGTTCAAGTAGTTTTTTTTAATAAATGTGTAAACCTATACGACAGCAAGGGTTTCTTCATAGGTCTTAGCCCTGCGGATCCAAAGAGTGAACTTGACCGCGAACTCTATACACCATCTCTTCCCAGACCACTTTTCAGTATACACACTGCGAGTTTGATGTCCGACAACTTGGCTAAGTCCATAAATAAATTCAAATATTCCTTGGATCGGCTTATTTTAATTAAATAGACGAGAAAGCTGATCACACAAAGCCAACCTGTGTTGGCATCTGACGTCAGCTGCAGAAGATGATAGAAGTTTGTCCTTCGGTTTGGTTATGCCTGTGTCGTATGTGTGGACATTGGAAGACCGACAGGACGCACTCACAAACAGACGACAAAGCGTCAAGATTACCACTGTAGGTAACTGTGCAAAAATCGACGATTGCCTCTACAATTACTTCTTGTTGCTCTCTATTAAAAATGTTAAATCTGCTGGAGCCAGTTGCTTTTCACTAAAGTTCGCTTTGATAT
This sequence comes from Lanistes nyassanus, assembly GCA_004794575.1. NCBI lineage: Eukaryota > Metazoa > Mollusca > Gastropoda > Architaenioglossa > Ampullariidae > Lanistes > Lanistes nyassanus. Next base: position 23,682 of record SMGT01011414.1, read on the forward strand.
GCGTTATATCAGAGATAATGTTCCTTATCTCTGGTTATATTAACACTCTGGTCTCTGTAACGTTTTGTGGGGTGTGCTGGAATTCTAGGGAAGAAATACGAAATGCATACGCCTAGTGCAGACCCTCACCTTTTTAATCAAAAGGTACACGACCAGATAACTTAACACATTTATTGAACTATAAACATTAGAAATGAAAGCTGAGGAAAGAATGGTGCAGTTGAACAAATACGTAACAGTGCGTGTGTGTGTATGTGCGAGATAGCAATGGTTTGTGACACGTAACAATTGTCTGAACAATGTGTAATGCAGCTAGCATACAATTAAATTCATATGAAATAGCGTGATAACGCAAAAGACTACTTGCGGGGAAATGAATTAATCCAAAACCGGAACAGAACAGTTAATCCAAAATCGTTCTCATTAGGTAATGGCCCGCAGAAGTAGCCCGAACAAGATAGGATAGTTGACTGACGAGCGTAGATCTGAGAAAGTCTGTAGCAGGGTCAAAGGTGATCTGTGAATCCAGTTGTACCGTGCCAGAAAAACTCAGTAGATGGGCTTGTCCAAAGGGGGCGGGAACACTGGTTACGAACCATGTATTGTACAGTTAGTCCGTTAGTCCTTGAAATGTCCTTGCTTAACTGTCGCAAGTTAAATCCTCGGTTCCTCGTAGATTTCTGATCTATGAGGAAAGTCACTTCCAAAAGTGAAGGAAACCGTTTGACTGTACACTCCCAGCCTACTATTAGACTGTTTACACTGAGAGACAGGTTCACGGTGATGAATATTGACAACTCGTCCGTTAAACCTTACACCACTGAAGATTTAACATTATCTTACGCTTCTTCATAAGACGAAGAAAAGTTGACACATACTCGCTGCAGAAGCGTAAAGTACTTCTCCCGGCAAGTAATGAATCACTACAATAGCTTGCAATGTAGCTACACGGATACAGCCTTCATAGTAGAACGTATACCGTACGACTAACCGTTGATGATGGATTCGCGACGAGACAACTATTTCGTTTCTCGACACTTTCTTTCCACAACGCTATTTTTCTGAATGAGTTAAGTCTATAGGAGAAGTCTAATTCCTTCCAGTGACCGCTGAACAATGTTCCTACATTAACAGCGCGTCTTTTACTGTTGGATAACCGTTAACAAGTCTCACAGACTAGTAACACGTCTGACTCCTCCGTATCTCCAGACCAAAACTGCCAAAGGACGTTAATTCCACTCAGATGTTTCTCCCGTTTCCCTGCACGACCAAATTAACATTTTCCCATTGGTTCCCGAAGCCTGAGTCTTACGGGATTTTATTAAAGAACACATGACGTCTTTCCCTTCTATTGCTACGTAAATTTATGCGTCATTACCGTGTCAACAATTCTTGAATGAAAGGATGCAATACTCTGTAAAAAAATACAATGAAACAACACAGTGCTGAACCATAGCGCTGCAGAAAAACCATCCGTAACGTGACAGTCTCCTAGCGAATAAGCATTGGTTTTGTCGGCTGAAATCTGTAACAGAAGATTAGTTAAACGAAAATTCTGCAGAAGTAGAATGTTTTTCCTCACTTATGTCTACCTCAACTGCAGTTCTTCCTACTGTAAAACAAAACTACTCTTAATATATCTTTAAAAAAATTGTATGGCGCTCGTTATTTCTTTTATATATTTTGTTTTGTAATATGTTGTATCTCCCTGTTTCCTTTTGGAGTATGCATTAGCTACTGTTCTTCTTAGCCAATCAGCACTTACCTTTTTGCAACCGCCCCCCCCCACCTCCAGCACCGAACCCTACCCCGTTCCAATATACCTAATAGAACTATCTGTTTGACTGTCTGCCAGAACCGTCGACAGTTAATTGGTTTCATAGGATGTCCAATTTTTTAAATTTTGGTTCTGTCCTTCTTTCCCAGCATTCCCTCTTCCTGTGCTTTTCCAGGTATGTCTTCTACTTAGTTATTTTATTTTATT
>SMGT01011414.1:26963-57666 GCA_004794575.1 Lanistes nyassanus
ACACACACACACATGTATGGCGAAAGAACAAGTGGGATGGGAGTTAACCTCTCAGAAGGCAGCCTACCCTAGAAGAAGGGTTTCATGAGCTTCCTTAATTTTCCATCACAGTTTACTCTAGGTCTTCTTTGGCTCTTCCATCTGTGTCCTCCCTAAAGTGGCTGGCACTGCCCGCTTATATCCAGAAGGGAACCACTGCCTCAAAGATGTTAATCCATCCCAATGTTTTTTCACGTTTCCATGCACGACCAAAATAACATTTATTCTTTGGTTCCCGAAGCCTGAGTCTTACGGGATTTTATTAAAGAACACATGACGTCTTTCCCTTCTATTGCTACGTAAATTTATGCGTCATTACCGTGTCAACAATTCTTGAATGAAAGGATGCAATACTCTGTAACAAAATGATACAGTGCTTAGAACAGTCGCGCTGAAGAAAAAAACGCAACAGGCAACCATACCAACGAGCAGTGTCTAACATGTATCTATGTACACATACCTACCGCCCCCCTCCCCCACATGCACCCAACCATCACTCCATTACCCCCACACCTACACAAGCATCCACCTTTTTTCACCCGAATATAATGGTAAACAAAAAGAGAAATACAGTAGGTACTTGCAGGCAATTTTGTAAATCCATAATTATACTCATGATAGGTTTATATCTTTATGGAATATTTTATTATAAGCAACGGGGTAAAAAAATCTTTCTTTTTTAGACCCCAAAGTATGTGAATTTAGTCACCGGCGTAAATCTCACAAATGGAGAACACACAAAAAGCCATTTTCTACAGCATGTTACCCCCAAACCAAACACCATATACACCAGAAAATCATAAATTAAGTAACCAAGTACCAGGTTAATGTATATTCTAAAGATGAAGACTCCAGCCACCTTAGTTTAGCTTTCACAGTGAACCAATCTTCCCCAAAATTCGAAAATACAAAAATGCAAAACATGCATTTATCTTTAATCACAAAAATAAATAAAGAATTATAGGCAAGTTAGGAGATATGAACATATATACTCAGATTTTTTTGCAGGTTTTAAAAAAAATATACCAATAACCCCCCCCCCACCCCCAAAAAATGAAGGAACAAACAAAATGCCTGGCGACGGACCATAATAAGAATGAGGAAAAGACAGCCGTTCATAACTTTATAACCACTTGTCTAATTGTCGTTAAATTTGCACGCAATATAGACACAAGATATATGGGTTTTTTTCTTCGAAAATTAAAGCGAGTTTTTCATTATTTGAAAATGTGTCTGCTGTTGTGCATGCTAATTGTGGAGACAACATGATAAATTACTTCTTCTGACAACTAAATGGTTTCATCTTTTGAATATTTGAAACAAATCTGATAAAAATTTGGCAAAATGGATATCACATATTTCTAACATAGTTTTATTTATTGTCAAGAAATGTTTGTATTGGGTTTAGTATAAAAAAGGGGGGATAGGTATAAGTAAAAGCAATCTTAGAATCTTAGAAACCAAGCTGTGGATCTATTTCCACCATTGATTACGAACAAACATAAAACAAACTATTTAGAATATACTCACGGGAACACCGTTACAATCACCCAATTTCCTTTGAACACACTCAAAATACCAGTCGAATCCGGTTAATGGGACCACCGGATAATCGGACCAGCCGCTTATTCGGACCGAATCTTAAAGAACCGAAACAAATCCTGTGTACATAAGCCTAATGTTATTCGCTTATTGGGACCGAAATTCCGCTTAAACGGACCAAAGAACGTGACAGCGAATAAGAAAAAGAAGACGCAAGTCGCCTGCGTACAGCGGATGTAAAGCGTACAGCACGTGCCGTCGTAATTGTAACATAGGGCGTGTTCGTGTAATCGGACCAGCCGGTTATTAGGACCATTAGGACCACTTCCGATGTGGTCCGATTAACCGGATTCGACTGTATATATCCATAAGCACACACGCATACACTCAATGAAGGGAGTTTGTCGATTCTTGTGAAAGAAAGATGAATAACCTGCCGACACTGTCCAGTCCGAAATGTTCTGTAATTTCACAGGGAAGAATCCGAAATATCAGTCCTTGAAAGAGTAGTCGACGGATTGTAGAACAGGAACGTAGACCAGTATGATGGAATGGTTTTTCGTTGTTGCAGTTTAATATGGCTGGGCTTGAAGACGTATAGTGTAATGTTTCCTTCCCTTTTGTTCGACTCACATTTCACATAGGGTGTCATTATGATCAGGTTCAGTCAGATGCTCAGAGTCAGACGATGACAGCTGCTGTTGTTCGTGTGCGTTTCAATCCAGAATCCGCAACTTCGCTTACTTAAAAGTCCCTTACTAGTCCCGATTTGCGGTCTCGGTTAAGAAAAAAATTAAAATCTATTTAATCTCTGCCCATCCATGGCTAGATTTAATTTGCTGAAAACAAATAGGTGTCTAAAAATGCTTGAACAGCTGGGGAAAAACATCACTAACCAGAATTATTACAAGTATTTTTTCAATGTTATAGAACTTTGTGTAGGTAACTAGTCACACGCATTTCATGCACATATCACCCCAAGATAACTCGTCAATCTGTTTGAACTTAACTCTTTAACTCTTTTATGTAAACTTCTGTTTGTTCATGACTGGAATGGATTTTCGACTGCAAGTAACCCAATTTCTCGTAGGCTCAATCCTCATGCTCGTCTATCGAAGAGCAGCCTTCGGCCGAACCGACGTCTGCCATTTCCAACAGGCAGTATCGCGATCCGTCACTGAAATTCTCCTACGCTGATCCTGACAGGGTATGCTTACATTAACCCAATATCTCATTGGAAAGACGGAATACTTATCTAACCGAATAGCCATAAAACTGGGTTGGTTTTTCCGGCGATTTAGCCTTAAATTACAAGGTTTTGACATTATAAGAAAATTAATAAATCAGGTAACTTTGATTATTTACCTGGCATTTTTAAATTCTTAGATTTGATTTTTGTGCCGTGCAATTACATTATAATTTTAGCTCTGTACGAAACGTGTAGGACGAGGAAGAGCTTTTCAAATAGTCACCCAACATGACTCCCCCAGAGAACCGTCGGCGTCAGTGGTTCTGCTGGCCGTTCAGCAATAAACGGTCTGTGTGTTCACAGAATTGACATGCATATGCATATAAAAGCAGCCAAAAAGAAGGCAACACATTGTAAGAGGAGATATTAACACTTATTTTCATTTGAACATGACAAGGATATTCAAAGGGAGATCAAAACACGATTTGAAAATAGGTCATTTTAGCTCATTTCCCTGTTGATGGCAGCGCATAGGGCTACTTGCGAGTACCTATAAGGAACACATAAGCTCGCCCATTCGTTCTTTATGCCCCCTATGTTGTCAACCCAACAAACCTCCACACACTACAACATGACAATATACTATGTAGTGACCCACGGCTCCCTAACGAGAATCTGAAGTAATGGGTAGTTCATCCGTGGACCCTTAAGGTCAAAGGTCTACAAGCCGTGAGGGAAGAAAAATCATATCAATTATATTGTATACACATATAGTCTCCGCAGATCAGGTGAAGGTCATAGCACAAATATTTAGTGTGGCTTAAGGTGCTGAGAAAGTAACAGCCTCAAGCAAGTACCAACTGTTTAGTTGATATAATTTTGTGAATAGCAATGTTTTCTCCACAGAAAACACACTCAGAGGAAATCAAGACATTTTTGCTACGGTGGGTTGAGGCCGCGTTCCCTGATCTCGACTCTCAAGCCTACTTCCTGCCTCCTGTCCTCGTCAACCACGTGACGACCGGACAGTCCAGTGACGGTCAGCCTCCTTGTGTTCATCACAGTGACGTCAGAGATGACGCAGACCTGCAGCGGGTTCTCTGTTGTTTGCAGAAAATGTCTGAACAGAACGGAGAAATTTTTGTTGGAATGAGTCAGCTTCAGTTCGGACAGTGCGTGGGTCAGCCTTGTTGTAGTGCAGCGGCTGCCTGTCTGCTGAAGTCCTCCAACCTTCGTCCTGCTATGTCCCGGAGTTTGAGTTCTGGAGACTTTGATGTGCTTCTTATTCACCGACAGTATGGCCTAGTCGTCCTTGAGGTAAAGTGTTTTGGTGACAAAATCAAGGAACTTAACATGTCACAACAGGATGTAGACAATAACATCAGATGCAACACGAAAGACGCTGTATCACAGCTGGCCGAGGCAGAGACCATATTATCACACCTGGTGTCTGATGTCGCTCCTGGTCTGCGCATCACTAAGACGATCGCATTCCTTAACCTTACGGCTCGTCAGGTACAACAAGCAATCTCTGGTGACCTCCAGCTGAGTCAGGTAAACGTGTTCTTACCAGGCTTAGGAGAAAGTACACGCAGAGAATAATAATCTATATAAAGTTTTTGGTCTGTCTGTCTGTCTGTCTGTCTATTTTGGTGTTTAATTATGGTCTGGAAAATTATAGGCTTACCGCTCTTCTATCTCTGTTTCTTGGCCTGTTTCTTTTGTATTTCTTAATCTTTATTTTTCTGCTGCAAAAGTCTATGATATTTATACTTGCACAATAGTTTTGTCGCATACCTTCGTAGTTTATAAGTGTTCCGGTCTCATCTGAGATATCCGTAATTTTCCTTATGATACATTATCCATTTTCAGCTGCTCGTGTTTACTTAATAATTCATTTAAAATAAAAGTTCTCAGGGAAAACATTTCAATGACAAGAATAAAATTACTGTGATAATCAGTGACAATATTGAAAACGTTTCCTTCTTGCTGCCCATAAATCACGATAACAGTGACCTTTGTTCAACAAATCTTTACTAAGAGTCACCTCGCACGAGCAAAATATTGTAGGCACTGAGCTGATCTTTGATTTCTGTACAGATTTGGAGTTGCAAGGATCACGTCTTCTTTATATTATGGCCACCGCTCACATGAGTACCTGAGTGTTGCGCTTAGTGTGACATCTTTTATGTTTTATTTCCACACTTTCTCCATAAGTTTGTCTGAGCATTCCCAGGATGCTCTTACTGTGTTAACCTGCGTTTTTTTGGACATTTACTGTCCGTTTCTTTTCGCCGATCTCGTGACAAAAAATCTGCTACTATCGGGGTTTTTTCATGATACGAGCTCTGCAATAACATTGTGTCGCATCGGCCTCATGAGCAGGTGTTGATACCTCAAGGGCGTATCCTTGAGATCTTTCTTGTTTGTCATAAGAATGAGTTGTGTGTGATCTGTTCGGAGCCTTTTGTCAAACTGACGCCATGCTGCGTAACATTCGAACGTACAACTCTATGTATTCTTTTCGAGCTGGTTTCGTGGGTAGAAATGTGATCATCGACTTTTTGCAGCACCGTGTTCCTATTTGTTTCGATCTCCGTCTGACTCGAAGATAAGCTGTACAAAAGCCCTTATCTGCCTCTGCACCCATGGGATATAACAAATTGCTGATCTGGACGCTTTCGTTCTCTTTGTGCATTGTCGATGCCAGTCTGAAGCTATCGAAACGTGTCTTCCAGTTGCTCCAGAGCTCTGGTTTTCGAAATTCAAACACATCTGGTGGCTTGAACAATAATACATCATGAAAGCTGTTGATATCTAGCACTTTAAGACCTTCCTCGGAGTACGTCCTTACAGCACTATTTATTTTTAACTTTATGCTTTTTATTCCCAGAAATAATATCAAGTGCCATCTGATTGATTATGTCTAGTGTATGTTTACGGGGACATGGAAGTGTAAATAAATGGATAAGTAAATAAGGGTACGGTGACTGATTTAAATATGACGCTTCTTCTTATTGGAATAGGATCCTTAGCTTTTCATTCCTTTTTTGTGCCTTTGTGAACATTTTTTCATTATTTAGAGCTCTAATGTCTTCAAAGATCAGGGAGAATATAACACCTAGCATTAGGAATGTCTATGGGTTCCATTTAATCTGTAGGTGGAACAATGATTCGTAAGCCATGGTGGATTCTCTAATTTAATTGTTTGATATTTCTCATAAGTCCTGGGAAACTTAACCCAAGCTAATGTCTCATTCACACCGCTTAGATTTCAAACGTGTGTAGACATCGTAAATCTCAGTCTTTCAAGTTCAGTGGATTTTAAGCTCTCGCCTCTCAAAGTCTATGATTTATTGTTGTTGTTTTTTTTTTTTGCTCTCCAACAGGATGCATGTCGGTGTCTGGGAACAACAGATCCCGCCGACATCACAGGTCTGTGTCTGTGCTCTGATCAGCTGCCTGACCCCAGGACTCCATGGGACGTCAGTAGTGACGTGCTGAGGGAACTCGGGAACTGGTGGCAGCGACGTGTGGCTGTGTCTGGGCCTGACAGTCACATGAACAGTGACCTTTACAAGACACTGGTGGCCAGGTGAGTGTTGGAACAAAGCAAGATCAACATGGAAAGTTCACAAGCTGTTGCTGATAAACTTACACTGTGAATTGCAGTGGATACTAGCTGCGCGTGCAAGTTATTAACAGTATTTTTATGAGATGCCATAAACTAAGTCATTTAGTACGTTACGTTTCTCATAATTAATATTTATTTCTCTCAACTCCCTTTGTTTTGAGAATGGGTTGGCATGAGAAAATGTTGTCGAAATCTGTCATATCCCCAGACGATAAATCCTTTTACCTCTTTACCAGAAAAATAATCTGTCGGATCCTGTGCTTATTTTTTTTAGAAAGTCGTTGTATCTCACTATTTTGCTCAATTTCAATCTCCTTTTTTTTCTTTTCGAAACAAACGGAGGCAAAAAAGTAACTGCTCGCATGCACGTATATGTACATGTCATCAGAGAGAGAGAGAGAGAGATCAGGGGGAGGAGGGGGAGGAGACAGACGCACCTCTCAAGTTTTAAATGTCTGTGACCGTAAAAAAGTCCTTGACTAATTCGTAAACTCATTCCTTAATTTATCAAAGCTAATGACGTTATCGACTGTGACATAAATTGTATTTTTGCTCCCTAGTGACCTTTGACAAGATATAGATTCCCCCACCCCACCCCCAATCCGCATTCCCTTTTACATTTTTGTTTAAAGCGAAGCCTGGATTTTGGTTTGCCATTATGTCCTTATTCAACAAATAATGCTGATTTGGCCCACTACTGGAATAGGCCAGCTTTTTTCCATCCGCAGGCTACTTACAATCCTCTGCTACAAGTTCACTGCTAACCTATATTCTCTCTTTTCCACAAATACCTTTCATTTTGTCCGTTTGGCCTAATTGGAAGTATCGTATGTGTACTAGTGTTCCTGTTCTTGTTGTATTGTGTGTACACGGGTTCGTGATCGTGTGCTCCTTGAACTACTTATTAAGAATTGGCTCTTCATAAATCCTGTATTACTATTATCATGATCATTAAGGTGCCATTAACAGTTATGTTGTTTTGAAAATTATTAAAATATTTAAAGCTATTTAGGGTTTTTTCCTCTGGAGAGAAAAGTCGTCGTCTGTCTAAAGTCTGATGTCGATTTGCCAAGATTCCGACTACACCTCATGTCCCGGTGTACGTCACAACTTGTGATTGTCTCCTGCGGACCTCTATCGGTTGAGACTGTGAAGAGCGAGGAGCTCAAAGACCGCGTGCCAATGATCAGACCGTCGACTGCTGGTCAGGAAGTTCTTGTCATACATAAAGCATGTGGTCAGTCAACACCTGGACAAGCTGGTCAGTCAACACCTGGACAAGCTGGTCAGTCCAGCGAACACCCGATGAATCCATCCGCTGGCGATCAGAAAGCTCAGCCATTTTTTATTCAGGACAGTGACCTCAGAGGGAATGCTGCAAAGGTGAGTCACTGGTAGTTGGGATACTCCTTTAATTCATAGAAACTCTCCTTACGGTCGCGATGGTTGTGAAATCTGCAAATATTTCTTCACATTATAATACATATTTTTACTTTAATTTGCAACACAGCAGTCCCGAGGACTGGTAAAAATTCGGGATAACAGTAAAATACAGACATAAAAGACATGAAGTTCCGACAGATAGAAGTTCCGTCAGAACACAGCCCAGCTTCGATAATGCGGCAACTCGCTTGCAGGGTTTGTGAGAAAGGCCCTGTTGCCCGATGTTTTCTCTCTCCCGCGCGTTCTCGTACTCGTGTACCAAAAAACACCAAGAAAGTGTACCAAGAAAGTGGACCAGCATCGTGAGGGCGAAATCCATTTCCTCTCCCTCCCTGCCTTACTCCCAACCCGTTGGTCTGGTACCCATATCCAGCTGGGTCAAGTGGAGAGGGTCAAGTGCCGAGAGTGTGCTGTGTTATCAGGAGGTAGAGCAACTTGTTACGGCCGACCTGATTGGCTCGCCAAAACAGCCAGGAGAGAGCGCGCGGTGGAGGGAGGAAGGTGGTCCGGCTGAGAGCCGAGGGCAACCCCCCTGCCCCTGTTGACCCGTCACCCTGAGAGGGGGTCGGCTGCGAGGTGGGGGCGAACAACCCCCCGGGATACACCCACAACCCCGAAAGGCTAGAAAGCCTATTCGCGACTCTCTAGTAAAGCCGCGGTCAGGGCTATAAAGGCAGCCGATTGCAAAAGCCGATCGTCGAACACCCAACAGTTCTAGGGAAGTTACTACAGGAGAGTACGACCATTATCCGCGATGCGGACACAGAACCAGCAGCTGCTGCAACAAGGGTGACTCTTGTCAGTCGGGAAAAGGAACTCGGGCATTCGGACCGTTGCTGTGACTGTGGAGCTGAGAGACGTGGCGTCTGCGGTATTCCTATTCCACATCGTGAAAGTGAGTTTTACGTACAGTGTAGGAAAGTAGGACACGATCCTAACTCAAAGCTAGTTGAACAAGCTTAGAAGAAATTATAGATCAAACTTGTTGATTTGTCGGTTGTCCAACGGGACTAGTTATCTGTAGAATACTTACGGTTATCTCTTGTGATCGTCGACCGATCTTATTGTGTGTTAAGAGGTTGGTTTGACGTCATTTTCTGAGTGGTAAGCAGGTTCGAAAAGGACAGTTTTCCTTGTGTTCACCGATGTGAAGTATCGGACGGTAGTTGATTCATAACCCGGTAAACAACGTGTGCGTGTAGATCAGCGTCGCTGGGATCAATATATGAGAGTGCGAGTGATTGTTCTACATATGTCAGGAGATGTATATTGGAGCATCATTCATGGTGTAGTAGAATCCTCTGTTGTAACTGTAAATAAATAGAATAGTGTATTATCGCTGCCCTCTTTTATTATGACAAACAAGGGGGTGGGGGCTTGAGCCGATTGGAAATTGATGAAATTAGGCAGGGATCGCAAGGTTTGTTTCCCCCTTCTTGACACATTTTTATGTTGTTGTAACTCTAGTTAACGAGCAGACTAGTGAAACACATAAACGCAATACCCCAAGACACATGACAGAGTATTACCACATCATGCTGCAAACCAGAGCCTTCAGGTTCGGAGACAGCGCTCTAACCACTCAGCCCTCTGCTTCCTCGACCTATGAACAACAGCGCGAGTGTCAAAAGAACGGGCTTCGACCTGCAGTAATAGCCCTTTTGTTACCTGTAGGCATGGTATTTGAGACGAGCCATGTAGACAGGCGCCACCTGCAGAGAACTTAATTACCTGTATCGACAGGGAGTCAGACTTTACGGCATCACATGCTGCTAGCAGGAATTCTACTGGATGTTGCCTGCATACAAACAGACCCTGACTGGTTTAATTTCATTGACACACGGAATGAGACAGGACGGCACTAATGGAATAGCGTTGACAGCTGGTAGCTGGTTATTTGTCCTCAGCACCACTATCTTCATCTAACTCTTATTTTAGACTTTGGGTTGGTTATAAATTCTTATAGCTCTGTAACAGCGACTCAAGTTGTTAAAAACACGAATAAATGTTCGTCGAAATGCTAATCATAAGGGTCCGACCCAGCCTGCTGGGAGTTTTCCCCACCATCTTTTCCCAAAACACACACATGCACGCACATACATACATATATACAAACACACACACACACACACGTTGGCATGCATGTCACGGACGCGTTTAATTTTCAAGAACACAGCATCTTACCCCGTATGTTCGGATGCAGTCTGTGTCGTGCTCAACAGTAAACCTCAGTGTGCTGGCAAATCAGTGGTGGTGCGTTCGTTCACACCACAGGATGCAGCCAGACGTGCACCCAAGACGCTAGAGAATATGACAAAATCATAAGCGCGCATATGCGGAGCGAGAGAGAGAGAGAGAGAAGTAAACGGTTGCGGAATCAGGCATTGAGAGAGTGAGAGACAAGAAAAAGAGTGGTAGATAAATCGGAGGAAAACTCAGTTACACGCATTAGTATAATTTGTTTTTCATGTATTAAACAAACTGTTGTATTCTTGTGATTATTATCCAGACAGAGAACGCAGAGAGAGAACCCTTTCTTCCCAAAGGACATACACTGGCTCGCACACACAGGAACGGGACTGAGGAAGCTTACAAGCGTGAGTTGAGCAAAGGAGGATATCAGGGCATGTATTTAAACTATTTTACACCGATCGCCAAATTAAACAATGTCAAATGAGGTTAACGCAGAAAGTCCGTTATTTTCTGATGGTAGTTTATAATTAACTTTTCTTTCACCTATTATTATTATTATTATTATTATCTATTAACGATCCTTGAGTATGAAGCAAAGGATTCGTATAGAACTGCTCAGGTTATTAAGACATCCGGGTACCAGCAGAAAAAAACAATAAAAATAGGTTACCATAGATGACAATCAACTTTTGCTGAAGTGCCAAACAAAGATAGGTACGGCTATATCGTAACATTTTTTAACTGAAGTTTGTTTTGGTTGTGCGATGGTTTTGATATTCAATGTAAAATCAGCTCTTCTAAACTTTTGACTATAAACATATCCAGTGACCATCAGACTGATACTTCAAGGAAGATTAAAAAAGTTAAGGCCCGTTTAGACGCTTCAAATTTTCATGGCTTTCCACGGCGAAGAAAGCCTTGATCAAAAGCGCCAGCATAAACATGCAGCAAGAAACGGGTACTTTGACCCACGTGGCTGCGGTCATTTAAGCTTCCCTAACTCCATTTTTCCTGACGCCCGATCTATTCCACTTGAAACGGTTTTGAAGCCTTGAACCAGCTCGGGACCGGTCCTGCTCAAGATTTTTGGTGGATAAAATGGTTTTCTTTTCAAAACTTTCAAACTTTGAAACCTTGAAACCCTGTCAGCCCACCAGAAACCTAAAAGGTCAAATGACGTTAGCCGCGTGTGTCAAAGTATCTGTGTCTCTTACTACCTCTTACTGGGCTTTCGCTTTCAATCAAGGCTTTATATGCCTTGAAAACCACACATCTTTGAAGCGTCCGAAACCGGCCCTAAGGATGGAAAATCGTATGTAACTATCCACTTTTAGTTTCAAAGTGTTGCAACACAGACAATTATTTAATGGAAATCTGTGTTTAAAAATTGGTTCAACGAGTAGGAGTAGCGATTAAATGAGTTGGAAAAGTGTAGCGTCTTCTAGGTCTCACTAAAACGTTACCAGGGCACAGATTTTCTTACTTTTTTATAAAGAGAAAAAAACAGGTCACTGCGGCTGGGGGTAATTAGAGCAGCAACAACGTAAACTTGACCAAGCGAGACTTAGACAGGAAGTCGACGATTCGGGGAAGGGCCTTTTCTTCAGGACGGCACAGATATATGAAAAATACCAAATAAAATAGTCACTCGGCTGACACAGATGCTGGTCATCCACGGTCGATGGACAGAAGGAAAATGGGGGGCGGAGGGGCAGTGTTTGAGAAGTAGAGCGTGCTAAACCACCAATGAGTGGAGAGTACGCATACAGCCAATAGAATGACATGTCCTGTCGGGGCTGGTGACAACCCTGATAGGACATGCCATCCTTTAAAATGTTCGTTTGTTGTTTGTTGCTCTGCTTGCTGTATACTGACCTCTACAGTGTAATCTTGGAACTTTTCAGACTAAAAGAGGTCATTGTTAAAAGTCATTTGAAACACACTTTTTTCCTTGTGGTTCTTGTCAAAATATTGTTTTTAAAACAAGTATATATATATATATTAATAAATTAATTATATCAATACTATGAATACAACATCTTTACTTTGAAGGCCCTTACGATGTTGGTGCAGCCAGTCCACATGACGAGAACCTGACTGCCAACGACATTCAACCGGGAGTGAGAAAAGAACGCGAATCCTTGGCTGAACACATAAGAGAAGACAAGGACAAATATATACAGAATAACACTTCCATGACTGCTGATTGCACATGCTATTCGGTTCCATACAAAATCATTGTTGATCTTCTTGAAACTACAACTGCGAATGATCCACAACACGCGAGGAACCGCATGTCACGTGGCTCTGATAGCACCGAGTTCAGAAGTTGGGAAGATGTTGAAAGAAACGAGGCCATCGCTCAGTCACCCATCTTCAGCAAACGCTGGCAAAACCGGTTTCGTTTCTGCTCTGGAGGAGCAACTCTAAAAAGACCAGGATCTGGTGTCGTTCTTCAGGTACCTGCTGGTGCCATAGAGGTTCACACACATATTTTTGTCTATACTGCTATCTGCATTAACCACGTGTACGTTAAGCAACGACTAGACCTGCCCTCCACAGAAACCATCGTCAGTCCACTGGCCGAGTTTTGGGCAGAGCATGACTTTCGCTTTAAGAAACACGTTCAGGTCACCTTGCCAACCTGCCTGCCCTCTGACTATAAGGTCAACCGTGTGTACGTCTACTGCATAAAAAGTGAAGGTCCAACAGGGGAAACGGTTGTCAGGAAATTAGAAAGATGGAGTGCACTGTCACAGATCACTGACAGGACGACACCAGAAGCCTATTTCTACGTCAATGAAAACACAGAAGTACAAGTGATGACGACACATTTTAGCGGTTACGTGTGTACTTACAGCGGTCTGTGTCAGAACATTCAACTCCAGGTCTACGCATCTCACAGGCGTACAGACGCATCTGTACAAGTGTCGCTTCACGCACACCTTTCGGATAAACTGGAAATTCCAGACTTTGTCCAGGTGAGGCATAGACGGTAGTACGTAAAAAAAAAACGACGAAGAAGGTGTTTAAGGGGGTTATAGATGTGCACATCAATCCAAAACTAAAGGATCGTGTATGTGCTTGCCTGCGTGTGTACGTGTGTGCGTGCGTGCGAGTGTGTTTATCTGTTGATGAATAATAGTTAAAATGAAAAGGTCATAGATGAATAGACAAAATAGGCTAACCAGGACGAATGCATCGGCACACCACATGTAATTAAAAATATCAAATTTAACTGCACGGAATGTTCCCGAGTTTGAATAATCAAATTCTAACTTATCAAAGCGTTCCTGTCACTTACGCTTATATCTTACACTACCTTATGACATAGTTTCCTGAAAATAGTACCAAAGTAACGCAAAGACAGATATAAAAGGAGCTTTGCAGACAGAGAGAAAGAGACGCAGGCATACTGACACCCATAGAGGCAGCGAAGGAAACAGACAGACGGACTGGCAGGCAGGCAGGTGGGAGACAGGGAGACGAACATGGAAATATAAAATTAGAAAATAATATTAACTGTACACGTCCATGCCATGCAGGCTCCGGAGGGGAGCAGAACGATACGGAGCGAAACTGTTCAGCTCAGAGAGGTGTTCAAGCCCGCTGAACTGCATGTGGAGCTAGTCTTGGATAAAGACGAGGAGAAAAAGTGGCAGTTCATACAGCCATCCAAACTAAAAGAAGTAGGTGGTTTTTTTCACAAGTCATTGGGATCCTCTAGACGCTATAAAGTAATCTATTGCATTTATTTTGTGTTCAGACATCTTAAGCTGTTGCTTTGTCACAAGAATAAGTTACAAATTTCATGTCTAATAACCCAGTACCCAAATCAGAATTTCTAGGCTTTCAAGGTTAATCATTCCTTGTACAGAATTATTGTCCATGGTAGAGATTTTGTTGACTGCTGCTTTTTGAAGACGGTAAGCGGCTGGTAAAGCGAGAGTGTGTACTACAGCCGACCACTGGTAGACTGTTCGTGTTGCACAGAATTGTAGGAGTCAGCTACAGCACTGCGCTCTGCAGCAAAGCAGGGACTATAAATGTGGTGTTTACTTAGCCTATTGACAAGGTGTTCCTTCTCAGAGTGACTTGAACTATTTCCTTTTTCTTCACTGCAGACCAAGAAATCACAGGGAACGAATCTGGGCATTACACATTATATCTTATTCGACGTCCTACTGTTTCTTGTGGTGTGCGGCTACACTGTTAGTAGTGAGCAATTATAATTCAAAGCGTTCAGCATTTCTAGAATTCATCATGAAGAAGTAATTTTAAAAGATTATAACGAAACAAAAGCGAGCGAAGGAACCACCCATAGTCACGTCACTCCCACCCATACCAACCCCCTCAATAAAGCTCCAGAAAGTCAACATTGAAGACAAACATTGAAAACAGCAAACGTACTACTTTTTATGGGCCCCTAACTGCCGTCTAGATCTTCTGCACGCTGCTGAACAAACAGCCGCCTCCATACCTCGCACGCGCACAGTCCAGCCCACCTACACCAAACATACATAGCCTCGCCCCATTGTTGCACTCACGCTCAACCTTCCTGTCCGCAGAATCATCTCCAACCGGCACCTACTAACCAAATCTGAAACACAACTCTTCAGTCAACCCCTTCTCCTGGCATCTCTGTGGAATAAAATGCTACGAGACTTTCTGGTTTATTCTAAGCTGTAAATGTACACCCTTTCCCCTCTATTCCTGGGCACCACCGCATGCAGTGTTTTCCGCTGTCACACATGCCCACACCACCACACAACTCCATACACCAAAGACCAATTTTAACATTAAGCGTCACCTCACCTGCACCAACAAAAACATCATCTATGCCATCTGCCACCTGCCGAACTCTGCATCGGCGAGACTGAACGTACGTTTAATCCCAGCTTTAAGGAACTTCTTGCCGACACGAAACATACGAGAAACTCTCCGGTCGCAAAACACTTCAGCATTCCCCTGGACACTCTAGATAAAATGAGAGTTTCTGTTGTCTGGCGAATGAAAGGAGATTCCATGGGACGCAAAATATGAAATCTTATTTCATCTCCCCATTTGGCACTATGGCCCTACAGGACTGAATAAATCACTAACTCATTTCATGATTCCCCTCCCCCTCTCCTGTTTATCTGTTTACCCCCCCCCCCTACGCTTTTCTGCACTTACACCCACCCTTTCCCTATCCCCTGTAGGTCATCCCTTTCCATTTGCTGTAGACCTTTTCACCACTGACTGGGGGTACAGCAAGCCCTACTTCCCACGCACTGTCCCGTTTTCTCCACTTCCTGTCCACCGGCCTTGGTGAGCCGTCGTCTCTGTCACCCAAATAACTCTTTTTATCTGTAATCCGTTTGTGTCGTCACGAAGAAGGGGCAATGCCCCGAAATGTTGACTCTGTGATTGTCCTGTTTTTCATGGTTAAAGTTCTTTACTGTCTCGTTTACTTCTATGATTTACTTCTTTCAGACCTTTGTTCTTAACTTCGGCAAAGCGCAGTGCGAGGATTGCTCAAAAGAGGTGATCAAGTACACCGACCTCGGTTCTTTCTGGCACAGCTGGAAACTGAAGAGTGAGAAATGTGGAAATGAGGAGCTGCCTTCAAGACTAGAAGTGTTGCTTGTTATTTCACATGTACAAATGAGAGACGGTCTGTCAGAGAAGTATAAGCCGATGGAGAAACTCATCCCTATAAATGTCCAGGTAACAGTTTGGACCCTCTAACTGTTGAAGGGGCACTTGTCTTGAATTTTGAAAGCGCAACTCGCTGGATAAACTCTGTTTTCTGTTTCCTCTTTTGCTCTTAATTATTATCTACCTGGAGAGGATAGTAACGTAATTTTATAGAGACCCCTTCGCCTTCGCCCTTAAAACTTATACCTATGATATGAGGGTGATATGATTTCACTTTCGCTGTCCTTGTCCTTTGTAATCATTTCCTGCCATGTAATTTTTTATGCACAGACTTGCTAGCCAGGACCTGTTATGGTTTGTATAGAGAATGAAACATTGTTTTCAACGTTACTGTGTCATATTATAAAAGTTGAAAACATATCAATAGTTATCCAGGAACATCATTTGAAACAAAATGGTCTGTAGTAGGAAAAATATTTTCTGGGGAAAAAACCTAATCGAAAAAGTCGGCAGGTTCAGGAGACTGAAATGTATTTTAACAGCTTAATCCAGACGAAACTGGCGATAAAGTTACAGAGTCTAGAGTTTTATCATGTGTATCAAAAGAAATATTTACTAATTAAGTCATAAACCCATACAATTTGTTAATAGTGACGAGTATCTTGATGTTGAGTAAAATAAACGAGTCAAGGTAAAATTATAAAATTAAGTTGTATAACGAATTTTTTTAACTCTAGCGAAACCAGGTTTTCAGTTTGACTAGAGAAAATTTAATAGCCTAATAGCTCATATGGACAAAAAACACGGTCAGGACATATGCTATTTAAAAAAAAATTTATTTCACCACTCAGATCGATGCTGTGTTCGTGTTTCAGCCACACACTGCAGCTGAAAACTGCCGTGCTATTGATCAAATGAGGACCAATGTCGTCAACATTGGAAAGGTGACGGGAGATTTGATTATTGCTAAGGAATCAGTCAGACAACACAGCTGTGACGAAATGGAGACCTCTGACAAAAGGGATGACGAGGAAAAAACAGGCATAAAGACAGTTTCATAGGACCATACCTGTTGTTCCAGCAAGCCATTAGCACAATAGTGAGAACCGGGAAGGAACTACCTGAAATTAAGCTGTCTCAGAAAACAATTGGCACCTTCATCTCACGTCTGTGCGAGAAAGTAATGATGAGAAAGACAGTTGACAAGCAGCGTAAAGACTTTTTGAACTCCCGCAAATAGAGTGTGTTAAAGCAACAACTGGAAACGATTTGCGTGAAATGTGCATATCTGTATATAATATCTCGTTAGTGAAAAGGGTAACAACATTGTTCTCATTGCTTATTTAGTTATTAAATGTGTGGGTGATTCAAGCACTCGAGGCTAGTCTGTTTATTTCAAGGAAGTAACGTTCGGCTCTCCCAGAGAACAATACGTACTGGGGAGGGGGGGTTAACCAAGAGTCAGGGACAGCAGATGACAGCATTTTGTCAGCCAAGTACGACTGCATTAGCAGTGACCGGGAGGTCAACTTGGAAACTCGAGATGCCTGTCAACAGTTCATGAGTGAATATGCACGTGATGCTGTTTACAAGGAGAGAGGCACGTGCAGTGGAGGATAGACCATGTGATGTAGAGGGCGTTGGAGTAGGGGGAAATAAAAAGGGGACTTGAGAGAGGAGAGGATAACAAACAGAGAACCAAGAAAAAAGAGGATTGGAGATGAGTGAAATGGATGGGATAGAGGTAGAGGAGACAGAAACAGAGACAGAATTAGGCCCTGACTCAAATGTTTTGACGGGAACGCCGATGATCATAGACAGTATAGCGACTGCTTTTGTCTCCAAAATACGCAGCAATAAGGGACCAAGAAGAATCGGTCAGAAGACAGGGAGACAAAGACAGAGATTGTCGTGTGTATTGTCTCTGTCGTGTCTAGGGGTATGGCGTTTATGTGTTTTACTCGTCGGCTCGTTAACTAGAGTTACAACAACATAAAAATGTGTCAAGAAGGGGGAAACTAACACTGCGATCGCTGCCTAATTTTGTCAATTTCCAAATCGGCTCGAGCCCCCACCCCCTTGCTTGTCACGCGCACAAATTAATAAAAGAGGGCAGCGATAATACACTATTCTATTTATTTACAGTTACAACACAGAGTATTCTACTACACTATTCTATTTATTTACAGTTACAACACAGAGTGTTCTACTACACTATTCTATTTATTTACAGTTACAACATAGAGTATTGTACTACAAAATGAATGATGCTCCAATATACATCTCCTGACATAGGTAGAACAATCACTCGCACTCTCATATATTGATCCCAGCTACGCTATAGGTATCTACACGCACATGTTATTTACCGGGTTATTAATTTTACCGTACCGATAATTCACATCGGTGAACACAAAGAAAACTTTATCCTTTCCATACTAAATCTGCTCTGAAAATGACGTCACGCCGACGTCTTAACAAACAATAAGATCGACCGACGATCACAAGAATAACCGTGGGTTTCTACAAACCGACAAATCAACAAGTTTGATTTACTTTTCTTCTAAGTTTGTTCAACTAGCTTTGAGTTACGGTCGTGTCTTACTTCCCTACACTGTACGTAACCTTACTTTCACGATGCTGGATAGGAATACCGCAGACGCCACGTCTCTGAGCTCCACGATCTCAGCAACGGTCCGAAATGCACGAGTTCTTTTTACCGGACAAGAGTCACCCCTGATGCAGAAGTCTGCTGGTTATCTTGGGTCCACGTCGCGGATAATGGTAGTAAACTCCTGAAGTACTATCCCTGAACTGGATTCGGCATTTGGCTACCCGGCTTTCGGCTACCCGGTTGTTGTTGTTGTTGTTGGTTTGGAAGGGAAAGTGCTTCCACCTCGCGGTGATTTCGCACTGAAGGGGAGGGGAGATGGGTGAGGGGAAGGGGTCTGCGGTTTGGTGTCCTGGACTGGTGGTGGCTATGTATTGTCCCACTGGCTGGCCTCTCTCCTGGCGTACTGATGATGGCTTGAGTAGCTGGAGTGGTGGAGTTTTCGCTGGTCAGACCTACCGCTGCTACATCCCTACATTCTTTTTATCTCTACCGCTAAGGTGCTATGTGTTATATTAGTTTACTTTCATGTAGTCTGTTTTAATTTTAAGTGTTTTACTGGTATCCTCTGTCCTATAGCTTATTTGCTGTTTTTAGGTTATTTCCCACTTTGATTTGATTTTTTGTTGTTGTTTAGATATATCTAACATCTGGGTGGGCATTAACTACCTGCATTGTCAGTTCCATTATGTGTTGTCTTATATTTTTTGGAGGGCTAAGAGAAGATTTTAGGTTTACTACTAGATTAAGATTTTGCATAGCATTTTTTAGCTCTTCTCTTTCCTGACTGTTTAGGCTACATTCTAGCAGGACATGTGGTGGACTAAGTCTGTCTCCACAACTACAGGTTACTGGGTCTTTACGGTTAAGGTGGTATTCTCCATTTAGTCTCATTCTGGCTATCCTACTTTGGTTGAATCTGTTGGAATGGAACAGTACTAGTTCGTTACCTGGTAGTTCTTCTAATTCTCTCCTGGTGCCTTTGGCTTCCTTTTTATACTTTTCTTCCCACTGTATTTTAGTTGCTGGTTTAAGGGCTATTTTTCTCTCCTCTGCTGAAACGGGTGTGTTTATTTGGATGACGTTAGTGGTTGGGTTGTCTTTTATTGCCATTTTAGCTAGCCGATCTGCTTCCTCCTTTCCTTTTATTCCTACATGTGATGGCACCCAGATAAAGTTGATTTGGATTCCTATATTATGGAGTCTATTTAACAAGATTAGAATTTCATACATTATATCCATTCTTTGGGAAAACTGGTTTTGAAGAGCCTGAAGTGCTGACAGGGTGTCAGAGACAACTAGGAAGGATTTTTCTGCTGTAGCTTTTCTAGCTTGTAGTGCTATCAACCTTAGGGCAGTGCGTATTGCTATGATCTCTGCTGTAAATATTGATGTGTGGTTTGGTAGCTCAGCTGCGATATTGGTGATCTTTGGTGCATAGACTCCTATTCCTGTGAAGTGGAATGTTGGGTCGTGTGACCCATCTGTATATATCTGGGAGTGGTCCTTGTAGGTAGTGCTAAGTTTTTGCCTGAATTTAGTTAGTATTTTGATAAGCTGGGTTTCCTTGTTGAAAACTGTGAGGTCCGTGTCGATCTGTGGTGGGTGTAGGGCCCAGGGAGGCATTTGTGAGTCTGTGCATGGGCTACCCGGTGGTGGTGGTGGTGGTGGTTATTTAGAGGGACAGTGCTTCCACCTCGGGGTGATTTCCCACTACGGGGGATGGGGTCCTATTACTAAGCTATGCGCTGAAAGAACCACCAGACTGATGGCTGCATTAAGATGGCCAGTGCGGACAGGCAGTTTAATGTGCGGGGAGATGGCTGAATGGAGTTTGCACAATATTGAACTCCAGGAAATAATTCTTGGCCACACCAGGATTCGAACTAGCAACCTTCCATCTGCTAGTCCGCAGCTCTACCAACTGAGCTAACCTGGCCCCCCGAGGCTACCCGGGTGCCTATATAGCCCTGAGCGCGGACTTGCAAGAAAAACGCGAATGGGCTTTCTACCCGTTCTGGGTGGTTGGCTGCAGCCCGGAGTGTTATTCGCCCCCCACCTCGCAGCCGACCCCCTCTCAGGGTGACGGGTCAACCGGGGGACGGGGTGCGGGTTCCCCTCGCTCTCAGCCAGCTACCTTCCCCGCTCCACCGCGCGGTCTCTCCTGGCTGTTTTGGCGAGCCAATCGGGTCGCCCGTAACAATTTGCTCTACCTCCCGATTGGGTAAGCAACAAGACGCCAGAAAAATCATAACACTTCGAACCTCTCATTCACATTCACAGGCTTTCACCTTTCTACCGCACTAAACTAAACGCAGCTACATGACCGAAATGGAACCACTCTAATACTCCTAAATACATGAACTAGTGTCCACAGTTTGCCCAGTAACGATATTTGGATGTTAACTTCTTGTGCTGTCCGTGGTCGCGTTTGACAACGTTAGGTTAGTGTCCGACCTGCGAAGGATTCGTCGTGTTTAAGCCGTCAAGGATCGAAAGTTTTATACAAACGTTGAGACTCCCCCATGCTCTCCAGGGAACGGTGAAACACAAGGGACGACTCTTGTCAATCTTTCCTCTGACCCCCCCTCCCCCATACGCCCGGTAAACTCCAGCGGCGGAATAGCGCCGCACAGCCAGGCAATCCACCTCAAAGACGAGATTTTCATCGAAATATTTTTTGTTGCCTGTATCATCGTCTCCTTTCCCTTTGTTCCTGCACTCAGTGCATTTTCTTTTCTGTTTCAAACCCCTTCACGTCTTGTTCCGCTCTCCCTGCGTAAAAACTTCGTCCCTTTCTCCCGAACTCTGCTCATAGACATTCACCTTCCCCACCCCTCACCCTCACGAGAAAATACATTCAACCAATAGTGTCACGGACAACCGATCAGTTACAACGTGATCCGATCGTATATTAGGGCGGGCATCTCAACGAAACTTCACGTGTTGCAGCCACTTGCAGTTGTTGACGCTAACAACATTAGGCAACCAAGTCCGTGGTCAGCTGTCAAAGGCAACGGAGCCTTATGGCTACAAACTCGAGAAAACGTAGCTTGACCGAGGAAGTGCAGAACGGGGTTTCTGTACTGGATGCACTTCCCCAAGAGACATTGTTTCAGAGTCGGAGCTCCTAAGATTACACATCTAGATGTAATTTTGTCATTGCTTGATAAATTAATAAAAGGCATCAGCAAGCACACAAAGAAATAGTTGTAATCCTGATCAAACTTTGAAATCTATATAAAAGTCGAGTACTTTCTGGTCCAAGGTAAGGAACTCTATAGAGAAATGATCTGTCATTGCTTAAGCAGATTTTGCATTTACAAGTAAAGTTCGAAACTATTGGTGAAAAATAAAATCTTTCATAAAAGTGGGATTCCCCCCCCCCCCCACCAGCATGACATCACGTCGAGAAAAGGCCTCAGTAAAGGTAGATAGTATGTTGGTGTGTTGTAGAGAAGCTGCAGTAACATTAAAAGAGAAAAGCTCACACTTCATCTATATCTATCTGTTAAATTATTTAAGGTTGTTAGGCTTGTAATCTTTCAGTACTTTAGTCTGTACCATGTAATGTTGGCATTGTTTGTTGTGCATATAGTATTTCTATACAAGTTTTACTCGTGTTTTTGTCTGTTATTATATTGTTGGCTCATTAATAGTTTTTATGGTTGTACTTTTTAGTTACCATCTTTATAATGTAGGTTTTATAAAGGTTTTGACTGTGTAGTGTTTTTATACATAGTTGGTTTTTTTGTTACTCCATATAGTGTGAAACACATTTTGCACCCTTTTTAATTCCAGGATATCACTCTGTATCAGTTTTGTATTTGTTTTATTAATAGTTACACTTTTCTCATGCGGAAACAGTGATGTGGGTTTTGTGATTACTTTAAACTCTGAGCATAAATTTTGAAAGCTTAGCTTTCATTGCGTGTGCATGCATGACAGTCTGTACTCAGCGTACCTGTTTGTTCGCAAATCTTCTAGGAACGGGATGGCGCATGAATGATAAACGACATTTCAAATATCCTATAAGAAATATCCAATAAGAAATACCTGAGATGATGTAAGCAACAAAGAAAAAGTTAAAACAAGTGTTTAATTTTTGTCCCGATGGATGGAGGCGGGAAGGGGGGAGTACAAGACAACTTTTTTGGGTGTTGACTTTTATTTTTTTTACTTTTGACTTTGTTTCGCTGACTGTTTTCTCTTGGGTGCTTTCCCTAGCTGTATGGCCAGCATGGAACTGATTTGTGCGAACTAACAGAAAAGATTTTGACAAAGCCATGCGAGAACTGTATACCGTATTCAGGGCGTTTTAACGAGGAGGATAACTAATTTAGGACCAATTACTTCCATATCTCATGCATATTTTAAAATACTCTGCTATTTGGAACTTTTGCATGAGCATGCAAATTTGTTTTGAATCTGTATTACACTTAATAAAGAACAATTGAGGACCGAGCGCATAAATTATCAAATTAACACTCCAACAGGAAGTACTTGAAGCGCTCAACATAGCCGTATGCAGACGCATGCGACCAAGGGAGCTTACCGTACCCAAACCCGTAGCAAAGAGAGGACCGAAAGAAAGGAACGTGGCAGATCTTCAAAAAAGATCTGCCATCCCTTTCTTTACAACGACTCTATTCTTCACACAGTTAACCCTCGGTGCACAACGCGTGCATACAGAGAATCCCTATTAAATGTAGTCAGCCCGCTCACTAAGCGAGTGGTGACAACTGGGATCCAAGACAAACAAAATTGGATGTAGGCCTACGCCCCGAGAGGAAGACATTGTTTCAGAGTTGGAGCTTTTAAGATTACACATCATATTTCGCGTCCGCTAGAGCGACTGGGCTTACGGACATACAGAAGGGCTAAGTGAAAACACTACCAGACCACACAGGAATCCTCTGATTTATATAGGGTTTGTCCCTGATTCCAGAAAGCCAG
This sequence comes from Lanistes nyassanus, assembly GCA_004794575.1. Lineage (NCBI taxonomy): Eukaryota > Metazoa > Mollusca > Gastropoda > Architaenioglossa > Ampullariidae > Lanistes > Lanistes nyassanus. Next base: position 50,211 of record SMGT01011414.1, read on the forward strand.
ATGTCAACTTAACTCACTCTAAGAAAAGATAGTTATTCATCCACAACCACTACTTGATTGGACATGAGCAGCAGGGAGCTTTTTCGTCGCCTGTCTTCTGTTTCTCCTCCTGTCGTCGTCCCAGATCTTCAAGTTGTCATCTCTTCATGTACAATATGATACTCGTGGCACAATCGTTTATGATGGGACTGTTATTTTAATTGTGTCACCTTCTGACTTTCCGAACCGGACTGTAACTGGGATCGCAACTCTTCTTTCGTCAGTACCAATCAGAACGTTCTTCAGGATTTTGTGTGTGTGTGTGTGTGTGTGTGTGTGTGTGTGTGTATGCGTGCGCTTATAAATATATCTTGTTAGTGTGTTTTGTTGGACTTCGTGGATTACTGGATACGGTTACAGTGATTACTTTCTCCAATCATTTCGATATTTTCTTGTGTGTTGTAATAAAGGTGGAAATAGAAGCACAGTTTGTGTTTGTGAGTGGCTGGACGCCTAACAAATTTGAACACGATCACGCACACACAACACCGTTTCTATTAAATTAAATTAAAGGGTGGTTATCGACACCTAGTGTTAAACCTAGCAACCTCTATATCCGGGGACCCCGCGTAGCTATAACAAAATGAGAGCTGGCACACGTAAAACCAGCATTGTTTGTTCAGTTGTTAGAACCATAGGTGACTCGTTGACTATAGGGTGGACTTGTCCACACAAGAAAGTAAATTTAGTTCTCACACAGGGAACGGTGCATGTGCTGGGAAGTTAACCAACTTCCAGCAGGCTTACGTTAGTCGTGGGGAGAGAGTGCACGGACGATGCAGCTCCCATGTGACGACGACCGTTTGGGAAATGTGTCTTGTGTGTGATAGTCTACTTTCACTGTTTTTCAAGTAGTGTTTGTTAGAGTGAACTTTCTCTATCCCTGGAGTAGCTTGTCTGTGTGGAAAAAATTCTACTTACAACTTACAACACGTGCGTGTCTGTGTGCGTGTACTTGTGCGTGAGCGTGTAATGAGCGTTGACTAGTCATGCATTAATGCATTGCGTGCATCTCGCTCGTAAATGTCATTCAATCATTACTCCTGGTGCATCATTCTACATCGAAAACAGACCCAACACAGTAATAGGCCAGTAACACGGGCTTTTAATATATAAAGAAGTTATAGTAAGACGTAGCAGCTTACATGTGCACCGATATCAACAATACAGAGCAGCAATACAGGTAGCCAACTATTTACAATAACTAAAAGGCAGCAAGATGAGGTAAGACGAGAATAACGGTGATGGGAGGATGAGGGGATTTATAATTATGTAATGCAAGACTGTGTACTTCACGCACGCCATAATATTTCATCTCTACATTCACTGTCATATATCGGCTTTTTTCAAACCTTCAAGCGTTACGTAGCGACCCGGATGGCCGGGTGGTTAGATCGCTGGCATCTCTGGTACCTTGGTCCATGGGTCAGGGAAGGTAAGCCAGCTATGGAGAAAAGAGGTACCGCCCTCACGATGCTGCCCCACAGAAGAGGGGGAGGGGGTCCCGTACATCCTGCTACCCTCGTTATGGTATCCACTGCTCCATAGTCCTCCCACACAATTCCACAGTCTCACACACCATAAATGAAGATCTCAATTTTCGAACTTTGTGACGTTAGGGGTTTATACGAATACAAAGGGATGGTGTGACAATTGAATAACTTCATGAGAGAGACGCCTGAATACGATAAGCTGAAGAGATAGCAGACAATGATGCTATGATGTAACACTAGATTATATTTTCGTACAAGCTTACTTATACCAATGTTTCGGGGCACTACCCCTTCATCAGGACGACACGAAAACCACGAAAAAACGAAAAATTAAACCGAAAAAAGAAGAAAAAGACTTATCGTATTAAAAACAGAAAGTTAGACATCAGCAGCGTACCGTCGTCTATAATTTATTGAAGGTAGATTACTCACGTTTGGGCAGCAGGTGAATATAAATCGCAAGCAAAACTGGCGACAAATGTGTCTTTTCGGATATTGATTATTTCTGTTAAACGGATATCTTAACTGTGCGAAACTTGGATCGATGACGTGGATATCTGATGCGATACTAGGGTGTCCGAATTAGAAACACCTGTGCATTCCGTACGCAAATTTCTTGGATCATCATAATGAGTCAGCTGAAGCACATATGAAGGGCGTCATTTCAGGCACCTGACTGGATTATCGACCACGTTCATCCAGAAGAAACGTTTTCGTTTTGAGTTTGCATTTCTAGGAACCATACACTCGATTGATGGCTAATTTTTCATTCCTATTACTTTCGTTCTACATGTACTAGCGTAAGATGCAATCCTGACTAAATATAGTTTCGTTGCAAGAATGAGAAAAGATGGTTGCGGCAACACTTGGATGAATGCATTGAGAACTGATGTGTGCAGCTGTTGAAAAAATGTATAATTCTGCGTAAAGGGACTTTGCAAGCGAATTCGAAGACAGCTTTGATAAAGATCACATAATAATGCCTTGAAGAGTAATAAAAAAGAGTGCTTTACAACAGTTTACAACTCTATAATTAGATATGTTAATTTTGTCACAGTTTATTTTGAAGAATCACTGTAACCGGTCTTTAGTGTGTTGCATATTGGATTTAAGGTATTTATCAATGTGATTTTCAACATTTAAATTATATTTTATAATGCTGCATTCAGTTTTGGTTTAGCGTACGATGATTGTATGTGTAGCGGGGTGCATCACCAGACACTCCCAGCTGGCCCCTTAGCCAGACCCTTAAACCAGTATTGTTATGCAACTCCTTCCCGGTTCCTGACCCCTGCAAGTCAGCTCACTTGAGATGGGCCCTGACACCTGAAGATTTTTTTATCAATCTAAGCCCCTATGTTCCGTAGAGTATCGAGGTCATGTTAACAGCTGTCTCACCCCAAGGCTGCACCCCTGTCGGACGCATTCACATGTAACTCCAGTAGACCATAACAAGGCTGCGCAGCCTAGGCTAGAAAGGCTTTTGTGGTAATGGTGGAAGAAATTTAAAGTGACCATTTCAAATTATCATGGCCATAGCAAACAGCATTGAGTACATTCACAGTCATTTGTCATCACGACAGTCAATATATACACAGTCTGTAACGCAGTTATCTACAGACAGAAAAATAGCTCATGCGAATGAAATCATAACATGATGAAGTGGTGATGGACTGAAAACAAGAAGACAAGGAATAAAGAGGACGAATGTTGGTGTAAGAGAGACAGACCCAAAACTACAACAGGTGGCAGGTGTGGGTGATGAGAGTAAGAGTCATGTTAAGGTTGGAATACAGGTAAGCGGTAGACAATCACAAGTTGTGACGTACACCGGGACATGAGGTAAAGTCGGGCAAAATGACGATGATCATCATCAAGACAGACAACAACTTTTCTCTCCAGACCACGAACATGAAGTCCGTTCGCCACCCACACCACGTCACTACGGGCCGTGGCCACGTCCTCAATGTCATCATCCTTCATCACCCGCACTGGGATACCCGCTTCTCTCATCCCCGTCACCACACCCGCCTGGTCAGTAATGCCAACCAAATACAACACCAGCACGTCTTTCCACTGCAGGCAGGGTGGTGGTGTACTGCCGCTGTAGGTGGTGACGGTGGTAGAGGTTGTGGTGACATTCACTGTGAACATTACGGGTGTGTTCTTTTATTACGTCACTTGTCAGAATCACCATGAACACGTACAGGCAGAATGACGTCATGATGATATGACACAAACGTACACACAGAAAAACGCAAGAATCTAAAGAATGGTGTCATACAGTTATGACTTTAAACACGTACAGACTCACTAACACACTACCTACCCGGAACACCAACATGGAGAGTGTGTAGGAAGCTGGCCACCTCACGACCGCACGTGACACAGTCACGTGGCCAGACATCTGAGTGACCCTGACCTTGGTGGTACAGTCGTGTGACTGGCGGGCCGTCTGTGTGGTCGGACACACCACACCCACTGTACGCCTGGACTTCACCCCACTCAGTGATTGCCTTGTCCTGCTGGATTTCTCTGACGAGGGCCGGCGGAGAGCGGAGGGGTCTGGTTAAAGATTCCACTTGCCAGCCGGCGGGTGCGTCTCCATGGTAACAACTGGTCGCCCAAAGATGGAGATGAGGGAAATGTGCCAGCAGCATGCCACAGAAAGTCTGGAAACTATATGACCTGTCACAGACATCAGTATTACAGAGGATAGATACACCTGTTACACTGTCTGCTGTCAATGATGTCTTCATAGTTTTCTTTTCAGCATTTTACAGACACCTGTAACACGCATGTCATTAAAACTCTACCGGTTTATCGAACATCGTGTAACATACCCTTAAACTTACTCAGGCAAAACTTCATCAGCGATGACGTACAACGACCGACCCCTTGCTGCCTGTGACAAGTCAATCACGGCATTTATGTCTTCATCATCATAAAATTCATAGTCCAGGAGATGAATCTGACCGGATGGTACCACTCCAGTCTCTTGGCTTGTCTGCAGCAACAGGTGGTACAGCATGATGCACGCTGCAAAACTTCCCACCCAGGTACTCACAATGAAGACGTCGTTGCCACATCGCAACCACTGTATTGCCTTCATTAGCACCACCACAGTTTTACCTGTGCCGGGCGGTCCGGATACAAACAGTCTGGGAGACGCCATGTTAATCAGTTCAGCTTGGTCCGGGAAGAGTGTTATTTGAGCAGTATAGAACTTCCCTGCCTTTGTCACGGCCTGACCCAGGGTCTTGACACAAAGACGTGGAGGAGATGTGCATGGCACAGCTACTGTTGTCGCCGGACCACAAAGTCTGGTACAATCAAATACGATCACAATGCAGAGTGTACATTTTACTAATGATTACATGTACCACTGTACAACCTACATTAGTGTTCTAAATATTGCGGAATTATTTTACTTTTTAAGATGTGTTTTATTTTTTGTGACTGATTTTTTTTACACTTTTTTAATCACCAAGTTTGGTTGTCTATTATTGTGATAGCCAAGCACGTGAACATAAAATGAGCGGATACTAATGTCAAACTGCAAGATAGACTGCAGAGAATATATCACAATTGTTTACAGTTTATCGTCAGATCGGTTCATGACGTGAAAACGTAATAAGATACAAAGACGTTTGCAAAAAATGAGAAGGCCGGAACTGACAGATATGTTTTGAGGCTTTTATTACAGTATGTTAAAGTCTTCGGATCTTTACACCTGGGCTGGTGTGGGAATAAATGCATATTATGAAAAATGTGTATAGGAAAGCACAATTTATGCTTTACCTAATCAGAATATAAATAGTTTATAAGAAATGGCTTGTAAACTTTCCAAGTATGTCGTTTGTTTCTAACACTCACCTGGCCAACAGTGTCCTGTAAAGGTCATAGGTCATGTGACTGTCGGGCCCAGACACAGCCACACGTCGCTGCCACCAGTCCCCGAGTTTCCCCAGCGCTTTCTTATTGACGACCCATGGAGTCCTGGGGTCAGACAGCTGCTCAGAGCACAGACACAGACCTGTGAGGTCGGCGGAATCTGTTCCTCCCAGACACCGACATACATCCTGTTCAAGATAATAATAACAGTACGTCAGGTACTTTGGGAAAAGAGACATCAATATGAACTGAAAAGACTGACTATCACTGTGTCTCCACTTGTTTGTAAAGGTATGCGGTGTGAATGAAACATTAGCTTCGATTAGGTTTCAGAAGAGTTGGCAATGTAAACTAATATCACTACATAAAGGTATTTTCTGAACATACATAATATACCACACGCTGATCCTTGGGACACAGAACAGTAATGAATGAGGAGCTTTAAATCAGGGAAAAACACTCCCAGCTTCGTAATTTTCCGATACATCCAATCACCTGTTGGTCGCTTCTTTTTTCTGGATATTGGGATTAAAGAAATTGATATACTCTATCATTACTATTTTTATTTCTCCTATTTCTTTATCTTTTGGAGTCTTCAAACAGACGGAATCTGCTCGAATTAAATAGCAACATACAACATGCCTCCTCCATCGGCAAGCGTTACACTAGATATGAATTCGAATTTTACAGCTTGCAAAGATTAAATACAGTTCCAGTATCCCCAGGCCATTTATTCTGGGGACACATAATTACGCCATTGCTTCTGGAAAATGGGATAACTTTACTGATATGCAGGTGAGTGTGTGGGCAGTAGAAGGTAGACTGTTCTTATTTTGTCACTTACAGCGTTGCAACAATAAACATCAATACACATTTACCAACACTAATGAATAGTTATATATAGATAAAAACTAGTTTAAGGAGGTTTTTAAAGTCTTATGTAATTATGCAGTCTTTCTTCACTGTGTGTAGCAGCTGACCTGAGTGAGCTGAGGGTCCCCAGAGATTGCTTGTTGTACCTGACAAGCCGTCAGGTTAGGGAATGCGATTGTCTTCGTGATTCGCAGACCAGGAGCGACGTCAGACACCAGGTGTGATAATATTGTCGTCGTTTTCGCCAGCTGTGATACAGCGTCTTTTATGTTCCTTCTGATGTTATTGTCTACACTGCCGACAAAGAAATTGGTTGACAGAACTATAAATAACCCTTATCTTTTTGACAAGCTTTTACAACCGTCCTGTTTTGAAGCGACTGTTTTGAAGGAGACTTTGTGGCCTTGCTGTAGAGTGTATTGTTCAGCCAGTGCGAAGCGACAGGTTATTCAGTTACAAATGAAAATGTCAGAGGCAAAATTAACGATGCATGTTTCTACCTGCTAAGTCTGAAAAAGGATGGACATTTTATACAGCAGAACGCCTTACACAGAGCACATCAGACAGAAAATATCATACCCAATGGAACAGAATAGACGGGCCCGAACACTGCATTTACTGTGTCATTACCACAGTTTTGGGAAATAGAGTTCTTTTGAGATATATGGTTTCCATGAAACTATCGGGAGCTGTGATCGAACACACACACACACACACACACATACACAAACACAAACACCCTCACACACACCACCACCACCACCTCACTATGCCTCACCTCTCTCAGCCTTTCAAATGCCTCCAGAATATATTTACACTATTGTACAGTGTCGCGGTAGTGTCTCTGTCGTGTCTAGGGGTATGGCGCTTATGTGTTTTACTCGTCTGCTCGTTGACTAGAGTTATCACAACATAAAAATGTGTCAAGAAGGGGGAAACTAACAATGCAATCGCTGCCTAATTTAATCAATTTCCAATCGGCTCAAGCCCCCACCCCCTTGCTTGTCACGCGCACAACTTAATAAAAGAGGGTAGCGATAATACACTATTCTATTTATTTACAGTTACGACAGAATATTTCACTACACAAGAAATGATGCTCCAATATACATCTGGCATATGTAGAACAATCACTCTCACTCGCATATATTCATCCC
>SMGT01011415.1:0-18964 GCA_004794575.1 Lanistes nyassanus
ATAGGACTGCTCTTACCATAAACTTATCTTAGAGTCTGGGACTCGGGTTGAATTAAGACAGGTGGTTTTATCCTGCCGGAGACAGGAGACGTCATTAGCTAGTGGCCGGGCAATACGGCAAGGGGAGGTAAGAGTGTAGTGCGGATCGTGGCCGTGTCATAGCTTCATTGTTGGTCGTGGGGTGGCTTTGGAATTGTGTATCACAGAAATAGTTGGTTTAGTAGTGACAAGAGTAGGTGCTCTGTCGTTGGTCACTTATTGATTCAGTTTGTATAGCTTCAGAGTTGTGTATCGCAGAAGTAGTTGTTTGAGTAGTGACAAGAGTCGGAGTTCTGTTGTCGTCACTTATTGTATCTGTGCATAGAGCGGAATCAAGGCCGTTTTGCAGTTTGATTTCCCCTCTGGAGTTTGATTATCTTCTTTGTCTGATTCCTCGCGGTATGACGTAATCAGGCAGCGTCTTACCCTAGACACGAGCACGGTGATTCTTTGTAAATAATCTGTAGATGTATTTGATGTTGTCGAGCCAGTTAGTGTTTGAAATATATGTTGAATAACGGTTCGCTTCAGTTGTGTCTTTTACGAGGGTGGGGGCTCTTGAGCAAGTAGTGTTTTGCCTGTGTGAGACTGAGCGAAACTGTCAGTGTATGAGAATCTTTTCCCTCGGTAGATTTTTCTATTTATTCACATTATTTCGTAGCGTCGTCACCCTCTGGTGTAGAAAGGTGCAGTAAAAGTTTTGATGACGATTGCTCAATTAAGTCTACATTTTACGAGATCACCATAAAAGTTTGTCCAGTAATTCTGAGAAGTCGAGTCCAATAAGTTAAGGTACAGCCCGTCACGTCACAAAGTCATTGTTGCTCACTGATGGTGGCTACGTGAAGTCCTTGTTGGTTACTGATGGTGGCTACGTGAAGTCCTCGTTGGTCACTGATGGTGGCTACGTGAAGTCCTTGTTGCTCACTGATGGTGGTTACGTGAAGTCCTCGTTGGTCACTGATGGTGGCTACGTGAAGTCCTCGTTGGTCACTGATGGTGGCTACCTGAAGTCCTCGTTGGTCACTGATGGTGGCTAGTCGAGTCCAATAAGTTAAGGTAGGCCCGTCACGTCACAAAGTCCTTGTTGGTCACTGATGGTGGCTACGTGAAGTCCTCGTTGGTCACTGATGGTGGCTACGTGAAGTCCTTGCTGGTCACTGGTGGTGGCTACGTGAAGTCCTTGTTGGTCACTGTTTCTGGCACACTGTCCTTGCTGGTGGTTTTACATGGCTTGAGTGGTTAAGGGAGGTCTAATTCAGGTGAAGGTTGAAATTGTGCATAGCCTTTAGTGTGAAATGTTGAGTCCCACTGTAGGTCTCGTGAATACCTGCAAGGTCTAGCCAGCCGGAAGTCCTTCCATCTTAGCTTGTTACTAAATTATGTTTAGGCTGATGTTTGCTTGCATGGCCTGTGGGCCGCTGCCCATTGATGATGTCGCACTTACCTTTCATATTTTTTCTAGACTGCTCTCGGTTTACCTGGAGCGTGACAGTGGGACGCAAGTACGTTCGTGAACGCTGTCTAGAGTCATACGTGGAGTCTAAAAATCTGCAAAGCAAATCATCTGAAATAATATCATCTTCACAATTCTGCAAGATAGGTCATAAACATGCGGACAGGCGCACCTTTACATTTCAGAAGTAAGTTTATAAATAAATGTGATTGTCACGTTTTGGGGTCTGGCGGGTCAAGGAGATTACACCATAGATTCCAGGTGTGACCCATCCTCGACTCTCCGGCCCTAATTAAGGTCTATTATCCCCTTGTGTAACGAAATTGAGACCTGGCGTGTAAAAATAGCATTGTTCACGCAGTTTAAACCAGAGGGTCGTTTAGTTCAGGGAAGTAAATTTCGTGCTCTCCCAGAGAACAATATGTACTGGGGAAGGGGGTAGTCAACCCACCTCCCAGGTCCAAGAGTCAGGGACAGCACGGCGACAACTGATCATGAATGTATTAGTAATGTCCGGTCGCTGGCCTTGGAAACTCGTGATGCTGTTTACAAGAATAGACCATGTGATGCAGAGGGCGCTGGAGTAGGGGGGAATAAGAACAGGGGGACATGCGAGAATCAGGGGATTCAGATTGGAGACCAAGAGAGAGAAGGATACAGACAGAAGAAGCTTGTTCGGGCATACGCCCAGCCCTTAGGGCTTATGCTTGCTTGGCCATGGGACTTAGAAAGTTTTGACCATGAAGGCCCAAGGCAGGAGTTAGCAGGCAGAAGATCGGAGGGGCACAGTTGGAGGATGGGCCACAGGGCTATCTTCTATATGCGCCTCCGCTGCAGCTGTACAAAGGAGCTATACTCTGGAAGAAGCCACAGCCTTTAGCTGCCAGGCAAAAGTTAGAAAATAGAGAAGAGCAGGCTTCAGTCTGTGTCACTAATAGGGTAGACAGTAGTGAGAGAGAAGAGGTCCTATAAGATAGCCACTAGACTATGGAATAGGTTGCATGGTAAGCCGGCCACCACCTGCAACGGTTTATGTTCAACAAATAAAGTTTGGAACGCGCACTCATCTAGTTTGAGCATCTGTTCGATTGGATGAGTCTGGGTAAAGTGGTCACTTGTTCAAGCCGCCATCTGGCCACTCACGTCATCACCAGCCCAGGTTAGGTTCCTGTTCACACTTCTGATCAGGGGTGCAGGCCCTAGAGGCAAGGCGTAAGGTGTTACTCGCCCTGAGGCACAGCTGGGAAGGGACCATAGCCAGGCCAGGTGCGGGTTACTTGGGCAGGGGAGGATTACGTATCTAGAGGAACCTGCTGATGGGTAGTATCGAGTACCAGAGGCTTTGATGTAGCCGAGCGGTGTAAACAACCAGGAAGGGGAGGGGGTAGCTATGTCCACTCTAGGTGTCCATTTAGGGGCGTGTCCTTGTAGCTGACATGGGGTGTGGCTTCTGCTGTCTCTGGCCTGATTGGTTGATATGTGTAATTGTCTTGCTGACCACGTGCATGTGATTGAAAGAATCTATGGACGAAAGTTGAGAATAAAAGGACTAGTTTACACCTTCCAATTATCTTCTGCCCAAGTATCCCGTGAGAAGACATCTTCCGCCCAAATCTTCTCTCCAAATCTCCTGTGAGAGAACGTCTTCTGCCCAAGAATCCTGTGAGAGGACATCTTCAGCCAACTCTACAGTGAGGGCATTGTTAGCCTGAACTCCTGTGAAGAAGAGCTGCTGTGGTGAGACGTACGTGTCTTGTGGTACAACTCTGCTGAAGGCTGAAGGATTCAGCTGCAGAATTGAGGTATCTCATTGTACTAGACGTGTGGAAGTCTAATACCAACGGCAGGTGGCTTGAGTAGACCAGTTGCATAGCGCAAGGGACTCTGCGAGGTTGTTGGACACCTCCAGACTGGGGTGAGACTCTAGCACGTGTTCCTCTGCTGTGGGAAAACCTCTACGCTGACCGGGCGGGAGAGGACTGCAGAACGTAAAGGAGGGAGACCGAAGACAGCGGACAAGACAACCGTCTGAAGCAGGGGGTGAAGGTCCAGCCTTACAAGGAGGCTGCTTGTAACCGAGCTCTTGGGGTGAGCTCAAGGGGCTGTGTGTCAGCCTTTGGAAAACGTCATATCCTCTGTGGCATGTGTGATCGTCAGCATCGAAGTCTGCTGTTATGTGGAGGTGTTCGAGAGGTCTTCAGGGTATCTACTGGTGAACATATCCAAGGAAGGAACGCTCCAACGTACAGACTGTCGTGCGGACTGTAAGAAGCATTCGGGAACGAGTGATGTGTTCTGTGAGTGTTGTGCATCACGTGGTCATTCTTTTCTCCTAAGCAAAGGTGAGATTGAGGTACGTGTTTTGTCATAATGTTTAATGGCGAGGCGGGTGATGTAGGGTGGTATGAGATGTTATAGTAGACCTAGCTCAAACAGAAGGAAATTGCGGGACCCCTAGAGTTGAAACGAGTTGTAATACATATTGTCTTGATTGTAAATACTCGCTGTTTATATCAACAATACATTCTTTTTTGTGTTCACTGTATTACGGTCTTTTTTTGTTCTTTATGGGAGACTGTAGGTGGTGGGGGCTCGGCCATATGATTAAGAAATCATATTAATTAATTGTTGTAATACAGTGATAGTTCCACCTACGCACATGTCACACTCTTGACGGTGGTCGTGCAAGCGAGAATAGGGGACGACCCGTCAAGAGCAAAAAGAAATCTCCCTAGTTGTGACAGATAGCACTCTCGTTCCCATCATCCTGCTCATATATATGTCCCGCTCTGCATCTTGAACAGCTGCTCTTCAAAGGCTGCACGTGAATTTTAAGGCTGCACGTGTGACTAGTGTAGTGTTAGTGTTAGTGTTAGTGTTAGTGTTAGTGTTAGTGTTAGTGTAGTGTAGTGTAGTGTAGTGTAGTGTAGTGTAGTGTAGTGTAGTGTAGTGTAGTGTAGTGTAGTGTAGTGTAGTGTAGTGTAGTGTAGTGTAGTGTAGTGTAGTGTAGTGGTAACCCTTCAATTCCCGTCAAGAGCAAACAGAAACATCCCTAGTTATGACAGTGATTTTAAAGTAATTTTAAGGGATCTTCCTTGTACTGTAAGGGGTTTAAAGGAACGACATCGTTTAACTAAACTGTGATTAATAACGGCGCTATTCTTCAAACAGCTAACCCTCGGTGCACAATATGTGCATACAGAGAATCCATGTTAATGTATGCACACGTTGTGCACCGAGGGTCAGCTGTGTGAAGAATAGCGCCGTTATAAAGAAAGGGATGGCAGATCTTTTTTGAGGATCTGCCAAGTTCCTTTCTTTCGGCCCTCTCTTTCGATAATTTAAGCGCTCTGTCCTCATTTGTTCATTATTAAACTGTGATTCTTAAATTCCAAACATTTTATGGCTGCAAGTTTATACCATACTCCAAGTGAGATAATGTTCATCTGGATCATGACGAACAAACGCAAATCGCTCTCCAGTCCGACTTTGAATGGAACAAGATTCCTCCACTTGACGAAAGAATCACACGTGCCGGCAGAAATTTTAAAAAAGGCATTTGCTCATCAGACAGCCTGTCAGAGTTGTGATCATATGTTTACTGAACTCAGTGAGTAAATCTGTTCTTTCAAACTCAGTCGCTACCTTTCGCCTTAAAGCCAGTAAACTGCATTCCGTCATTGATACTTAAATTGTCAGACGCATAGCGTTTCAATGCGTGATTTATGTAATTGCAGGTCCCATCACTCCCATAGTTTAAAATCAGTGCGAAGCGGAAACACATTATTCCCTTACTGACCGATCGCCCTAACCCAACCAACTCATCCAAAACAAAGACTGAATGTTTAGGCCCCTTGCCAAGAATAATACGCATGGCTTTACTGTAATACGTACTAAGCCCGACCACGAAGTTTCTCTTTAAAAAGCGATTACCTGTCTTATCCAGTCATATATTGAACAGTACCAGAATTTTTCGCGAGTCGACAGGATTTCTACGCGCTGGTAGAATTTGAAAGAAAGAAGAAAAAAAAAGAAAAGGAAGGAAGGAAAGCGTATGTTCAACTCCATCCACATCGCAGGTATTCCGACCAGCCACCCAAACCATTCTGTACTCTTCCTGAAAGCTAAAATCTTAAGAGTTTTCTCTGGAACATCTGCCGCTAACATGAAGCCGAGTCATAACTAAGACTCAAACATTGGCAGTCTAGTCACTGCCCTGTCAGACCTATGGCACTATAGGGAACAGTACTAGGACTGGTTGGCCCGGTGTCAGTATAATGTCACTGTAGCGACAGCAGTCCCATGTTTAAGGAAAACAACACTCTAGAGTAGAAATCTGCAACGCCCAATACTTTTATTAGCTGTGGAGTACTGAACCGCATTATTCCCACCCCAGACCCCACCCCTACCCTTTGCCGTCTGGTCCCACTATCTGGTTCCCCACCCACCCCCTTTCATAACCAATGAATTAAAAAAAAAACCTTTCCATCGCACGTTTAGACTTCCTGAGGCCAGTTGCACGGCTTTGGCCTGAATACGCCCAGCGTACGCCCTACTTAGCGTTTTGTTTTTCGTGGTGGGATCTGCTCTGGGTTTTTACATTTTTTTTGGTTGCAACTGGGACAAAAAAGGCGTCAAAATAACAGTGGAGTGGAAAGCATGCGCCAGGTGTTCAGGAGGGGCTATTTTTCCTACATGTACTCTGGTGGTAATCCTCAAGTGGTTCAAATTCATGTGTGCCGGTCATGGAAAGCGCATCGAAATATACCGAGACGTCACGACACAACTTTTTATGGCTACAGTGAGCGAAAACATGTCGTAGTTATGCAGCCCATTGGTAAAGACACTGGCTTCTCGCATTTGAATAGGGAGGGGGGAGAGACATCACAGGGCAACTTCTTATAGTCACAGTGAATAAACACAAGCCAAGACAATGATACCCCAATGGTAACGACACTGACTTTTTCACGATTACATTTTATAGTTTTGATCCCCATAGTAACTTAAGATTTTTTGAGGTTGGGATGAGGGGGTGGGTTAGGTGTTAGTGTTAGGCAGAGGGGTCTGCTTGCATGTAAAAGTTGAAGTCTGTGTTTTCGGGTCAAACATTTAGTGCGATTCCAAGTCGGTTCACGTGACTTCGTACCAAGCTGGAACTCTCCTCAGAATACTTGCAGGAAACACATTTTGCTTTCGGGCCGTCGCTAACAAAACTGGGGCGGTGATGGTTAGAATAGGGGGGTATGGGTCAGGAGTGATGCGTTAGCGGGCATGGGGGGAGGCTAGGGGGGGGGGTAATATTGGGAGTGGGATTAGGGGTGGAGTTTCCAGTTGCTTGTTGGGGGGGGGGGGGGGGGTTGTACGTGCTGCTATGCGTTGCTACAGACGCCGTTTCAGCGGCCAAAGTTAGTCCGCCAGTATGCCTCCTCCCCTGTTGGTATAAATTTACGCCAAATTTTCTGACTAAATTTCCCGTAGTCCGGAGCCGTGCAGTCGACATTTTATACTAGTCCGTTCTCACACCTGAACTAAGACCTTATGCCAAAGCTGTGCAACTGGCTGCTGGAGTTCTGGCAACCAAGAGCCGCCGTAATAAACTCCCATGTTCTCCACCCCGGGTAGGCCGACGACATTCTTCGCTCTTGTACGCTTGCCTCCCTTGGCAACTTTTTTATGTCAATAGCATGGCTGTGTTACTAATACAGGACGCAACAGAAGTGAATGCAGGTTCTCGTCCAAAAAGGAGCACAGGTCATTCGAGTCATGGGAACTTCTCACCGCTCTCATCTGTGGACCACACCCTTGTCCCAACTGACTGCTAACTTGTCACCCACTCTGTGTTCTTCTATTCGTCAATCATTCTGTTTGTCGTTTGGTCAGTTTTTAAGTGCATCCACTGTGCGTCCGTCCGTCCGTCCGCCTCTGTCTGTTTGTCTGTCTGTCTTTCTGGGGATGAGGGCTCTAGCGCATGTGAGTGTAAAGGGCTTCCTACACTTGCAATGCTCTCAACGTTGAGCGAAAACATTTTCCGAGCATTCTCCGTACACGGGCGCATGACACCTGCAACATTTTACCAGCCAGATCGTCACATGATCATCACGTGTTCGCTCTAGGGGCTGACAATAGTAACACTATGGATGATCACGAACAATTTATTCTGACCGCTGCAGCTTCTGCGACTGCATTTATTTTCGCCCAGCAGTCTGAGAAAACAAAATGGAAAAGACGAATGTGGGTTCCACAGTGCATTGCTCGTCGAAACCAGTTGGGAGCATACGCGTACGTGTCTTCTACAAGAATATCACCACACAACTCCACCGAAAGCAGACGCTTCTTGCGAATGTCGCACGACAGTTTCGTGACCCAGCCGTCTGGCAATCGACGGGTAAACTTCCCGTACTAAATCTCTGTTTGAATAGTCAGGGGATGTGTTTTTGTATATGCTGGGATGGTGCTGCAAGAGATCAATTAATTGGAAAATCGTTTTTTCTGACCAGATGACTATCAATCGAAGGCCTAACATGATCACGACCAGCGCTAGACCACACCGCACTAAATAGCAGGCTTGTTTCTGATTGGCTGACACGCTGCAACATTTTGAGCCCCTGCTGGAAAATAGCGCGGCGTGTGATCCCCTAAAATGTTGAGAGGCCTCCCTGAAACATTTTCGCTCAACGTTGCAACTTCCATATATGGTAAACATTGCAGAGAACATTGCAAGTGTAGGAAGCCCTTAAGCTAAGGGGGTACATATACAGGTGTGTTTCTGTTTGTGTGGACCTGAAGCCAGTTCATCTTATAACTTTTGAGATTTACCCACAGTCTTAATCAGTTTCATACAATCACCGCGCTCGTACCCAAACGCACACACACACGCGCGCATGCAAATGTCCACCGCGTTCGCATAAATGGGGCAATTCCCATATGTACTCACATATATATCCGTTCATGCAAATGTCCACAAGCAAGCACAAAAAAATCACACACACACACCCAGACGGACTCGCAAACACAGGCGCGCAGTAGCACATGCACACACACCACGCCCACACATCTGGTCAAACCAAGAAAGAGGATTAACTCTGGGAGACAGACGGTCTCAACCTTGCGTTCGGTAATACACGCACACGCCTTGTGGTACGCAATTTCATGATGAAGGGGCGGTTTCATGGGGGTTATTATCACATGTCCGCACATAAAGCTGCACGTACAACAAATTAAATTAAAATCCATCCCTGTGTGGTTTTAACAACTTAGGCAATCTCACGTCGTTGTGGTTATCCTCCACAATTTTATTTTCGGCTTCAGAGAGCTCTCTTCTACAACCAACCAGTCACATGCAAGGATAGGTGAAGAATGAGGAGTTTTCATTAAATCTTTCTCGGATCAGGGAAGTTTCCCCACGTTGTTTCCAATGTAGTCCAGCCATGACGTGGCACGAGATGCACGGACTACAGGTGCCGGTGATGGGTAAGAAAGTATGCATCTCCACCTTGTGTACTCTATGGAACACAGACCTGTGACGCCTACATTTTGCCTCTCGCTGTATCCCCGGATTTCCTAATAGGGTAAACGTGTTTTGGCTCCTTTATAAAACAATCAATCGAACAGCAGATCTAAAAAATCTAACAACGCCTTTTATTTTCATCATGCAAGAACAATTTTCACCACCAAAAGCAACAAAATGCAAATGACAACCCCAACAAAGTACTGGCAGCGCTAGACACAACCGTATGCTTACGTTTGTGCCCCAAGGGAGCTTACCGTACCCAAACACGCAGCGAAGAGAGCATACGGTTGTGTCTAGCGCTGCCAGTACTTTGTTGGGGTTGTCATTTGACGATTTATAGCGCTCTGTCCTCATTTGTTCTTTGTTAACAAAATGCAAGTGCAAGTTCACTCAGAAACTATGAATCATCGTTACGGTAAGTGACTAGATGCTGACATTTCTTTCTTACGATTCATCGACCTGGTGTTTTTCTGCTTCTTCCTCCACTTGCTGCTCCTCATTGTCTTTCTACTCTTGTTCCTTGTCTACGTGTGTGTCTCGCGTAAATACAGAACGCGTGTTCTTGCCGTAAACGCAAATTTTCACGAACACGTCTTTGATGTACTACGTATTTCGTTGATCTGACACTGGTAAGAAAATCCAGCAACAACAACAACCCCACCCTCTTTCATAAGAATCAGTTATGTTCACTCTGTACCATCCCTGTGGAGTCTTTCGAAATGGTCACAGGCTGGCCATTTTTTTATCTTGGCCAGTTATGGTGTGAGGCTAGGAACTATGTTGTGAAGAAATCGGGACACCTTCACGTGACCAGCCACATCCATAGCAACGTTGTTTAACTGGTCCCTCACCGCAAGTTTAACCATAGCAAGCCTCTGGTGTCACATCGTGCTGACTACCCCATCGTGGTGTGACTACCCCATCGTGCTAGATCCAGCGACCTTTGCCGAGGAATCGCTGTTAAAAATGCACAAAGAAAGGAGTTGGGTGGGGTTGATCATAGCAAGCTTGAGAAACTGCTGTGAAGCCTTTTGTTGTCGTCCTTCGGTGACTCCTGCCGCTGTGATATTACATGAACACCAACCCACGCTGATATCAGGTAACAGCCACCGCGCATAGATAATGCAAATCGGCTTTTTGCGCATTGAGCGTGCTTTAGTAATTATTTTTGCTCTTTTTTTTATTTAAAGTGAAGGTACGTGAAAAGCCCTGATAATACCTTCATTATATTGTCACTCCAAGGTCTGGTAGTGCTACAAACGGGTGGGCTATAAAAAAAATCCACTTGACCAGAAGTTTGACAAGCGACCTAATGGTTCGGTTTTATACTGAAAAAGTTAGTCCAGATTCTTGTGGGTTTTTTTCCTCCATTTAATCGTTATTTTGATAATTCATCGCGATGGGAGAGAAAACAGATACCGTAGGTGTAACTACAATGCATTACTAAACATTTAAGCAGCAAAGAACACAATTAACAAGAAATGACCTACCTTTAATTTAAAGCGACTGGAGATCATTTGCAGGATGAACACAGCTCACGCTACGTGAAACATAAGCAAACTCGGAAAACAAAACAGATTGAAATGGTTGTGGTTGGTCAAAGGGTGTAAACTATTGGAACTAAAGGAGTTGCGTGTATTTGTAGTTGATATTTTCTAAACGATTAACATATAGTTAATTATTATTTAATATATCAGTGTTAGTCTTCAAAAGATGCACAAATTAAAGTTATTCATGTAAATTGCGTTGACAAAGGGTTGTAATCACAACCTTGTATCATTTTTATTACAGTTACACCAATTTGTGGAAAATACTGTAATGTTCTACCCCAAAGTCTCTTTGACTATATGCATACGCGAAAACATCCAAAACAAAAACAGCTTAAAACCTGCCTTTGATGACAACGATTTTTTTCTTCGACTACATAAAAGAATCAGTGTGTGGGTGGTCCTGATTCAGGTAACTTCCTTTTTTCATTTTTTTGACTTTGTGACATCGCCACATATATCTTTGGCAGATATATCTCGTAGAGGAAAACAATGGTAGGCTCCCCACCCTCTGCTCCTTTCTGTTAAAAACGCGTAGACGTCACTTCGGTTTTGCAGTAGAGACAGCACCGCAGGAGTTTCGTGCACGTGGAGATGCTCCTCCTGTGCACGTGCAGCTGCTGGATGTGACAGAAGCGACTGGGCTGCAGCAACAGCTGGATGCTTTGGGGACCATCAGCCACAGCTCCTCCAACATTCCTAGCACTCGTGGCAAAACGTGTATTGCTGATGCTAAGCTCTACTCTTATCCCCACGTGTTTGTCACCTGTAGCAAGTTGGTCCCTGGACAATATCCCAAGTGTTTTCGGCTGCGCCTTTGCCATTTTCTTTTAAATGGTCATCTAGATGAGCTTGCCAGGCTTGTAAATAGTCAGATGGCAGCGAGTAGTTTTCATTCTCAACAGGTGCAATTTTCTGAATTTCAGGACTCTCATGATCCAAGTTGCAGCACTGGATTTACGATGGAACTTGATGACATTCTCCCACCCTCTCAGAACCCCAGTTCATCAAGGCAGCCAACACTGGGGAGAAGACAGAACACCAAAAGAAGGATTACAGCACAAGATCTGCAGAAAGTCTATGGAATGCATGCTCAGCCTGTTCATAACATGTCTTCCCTTCAGCCGTCTATCTTTGAGTTATTTTGTACTTCTTTGCTAGAGCATGGACAGCTTCACTGGATTTTGCACCATGCTGAACGAGAAGTGTTTGTGTTGAATAATTATTCTTCTGAAACGGGTTTATTTCAAGCGTCTGATTTTGTTGTGACTGAGGTGCTTGGAGGTGGTGAGATGAAGTGTTCCTGTGAGATTTTTGAGATTGCTCAAGTGAGTGATGGTATTCAGAGTTTTTGTTTGCAGGACATCCTCCCATTGATGGCATTTGTAAAGAGATCAGACTTTGTTGCCTCCACACTGATAGAAAGGAAACTGAGTGCAGCGTGGATTAGCCGCAATGTTGGGTGTGTGCGTGTGTCTGTGTCTGGCAATGTGTTGAAGTATTGTGTGCGTGGCAGGGATGACTGTTGCTTTTGTCCATTTGTCTAAAGATATTCGATTTGTGCATTGCCTTTCTGGAGAGTGTAGCATCAAAGAAGGATGCAAGCGTTAGTTGCAGGGACTGAGATCGTCCAAGAGCTTGTGTCCACACTTGAACATCTTTGGGGCTAATGAGGAGGTTTGGCTTCAGGAGGTTCCAGTCTCTACAGATGGCCAGGAGGACATAGACTTGCCAGACATCAACACAGAAGACCAGGGGCAGGTGGGCTGTCTTCAGCACTTGCCACTGTGCCATTGTAGGTTGAAATGTTTTATTGTATCTTTCTTCTGTTTATGTTTATAATTGCATGTGTAGGTAAGCCTTCAAACCTGTGAGATACTCATTTCTACACGTGAATTACGTGATGAGTGGCTGACAACAGTGGAGCCGAAACTCAACACACTTTTGCTTTCTTTGCTTTTCTACTGCTGTGCCCCTTAATCATTTGCCAGGAGAAGAACATTCTGTTGATCCATTTAAACCAAACTTGACAATATCTTGTGATACACCATACTCATCACTGTAGGTTGATGTTTTTGGTAGCCACCAACTGATGATGACCCTGAAAGCTACTTCAATCAAGAAACAGGGCTGAGGAAATTTGGTGGGTTACGCCAGCACAGACCAATGGAACGAGAGGATCCAAAGTTGAAAAGGTGATTTCTTTTCTACTATAAATTGTATGTTGGATTTTGCGTAGAAATACTTCTATGAATTTATAAGCTGTAAGGCAAATTGGCTAGCAGCTTATATCTTGAAAACAAACTCTAACCTATTCTTGATGAAGCTGACTGTGTTAGTAAATTTATTAAACCCTCCACTTTCAGGGTTACCAAAGAACAAGATTTTGTGAAAATGTGTCTACATTTTGGACTGTTCGAACAGGAACGCAAGGTCACGCATGCTGTTGATGGGAAACGCAAGGGATGCTGATGGCTTCCTGACAGGACATGTTCTTTGTGCACCTGCTCCAGACATTTGTGGCTGTGGGGTCAGTAGGCTTCTGCTGGACATTGTATGATACCTATAATCTGCTGCTCTTCTATTGTGGTCTCCTGCTTTTGTTTTTAATTTCGTCTGCTGCTTTTGTATTTATGCAGGGGCGGGGTGTCCTTATTTGTTATCAAGACTTGTGATATGGTTTGCTTTGCAGGCAGTATGAAGCTTGTCGCTTATTACTAAGGAGCCATCGTTGTGTACCATTGGTGTCTCAAAGTATAAAAAAATGTTTTCTCAAATGAGTGCTGCAAAGGGTTGCTGATTGTTTATTTATGTTGATGATGCTGCAAAGTGCAACTGAGATGTTTATTAGAAGCAGTCATGTAGTTGGGACGTCTCTTTTATTTTTGTATGCATCTTCAGCAGTCTTTCATATACATGCTTTGCCCATACTGATATCTGGATTTGTTTTATTTTTATTTTTAAGTCTGGATATGAACCAGTGGATGTAGTTGACGGTACCAATTTGGTGCTTGAACACCAGACAACGCTGTACATGCTGACGGTATGCGGACAGTTTGGACTGCTTCTTTGGCATTGGGGGGATGGGAGGGGGTTCAAGTTCAGTTTCTTAGTATTTTTTTAATACATACCCTTTTCCCTTTCAATCAGTTCATTGGTGTGGTTCACTGTTGCCGAGTGTTGCATGCTTTATGATTTTATTGACTAGTGTGGATGTTGTGTCTTTCCAGGTGTGCGTTTTGTTTTTGTTTTATTTTTATTTTGAGTGGGCGGGTGGAGTAGGGAAGTGTTCTTGGCATGCACTTTGAAGTTTTGTCCTTTGACATTTTTGCAATCCAAGCTTGTGTGTGAACTGATCGTGATGTATTTTGAATGTTACCAAGCTGGCCATGTCACTGTATTCTCATTTTGTTGTCATTCTTGGGTATTCACAATTTATATGTCCTTTTATTATGTTTAAGTAAAATTGCTGAGAGGGAGAGAGAGAGACTTGATGCCATGGATGTGAGATGGACATAGCTGCAACTTTATAATTACTTCTGTCATATTTGAAAGAAACATAACATTCACCCTCACAAATAGTTATCTAGTGACAGCCATACTTGTTCATATGAAACTGGTCCTGTGATTCTCTTTATTATGTAACAGTTTGTGCCTTTTTGGCTGTAATAAGACTTTAATCTTGCATACTTGATGGTTGCTTATTACTTTAACAGTGTATGCATGTTGGCTATAATAAGACCTTGTGTAATCCTTAATTATTTGTTACTCAAACTCTGTGCAGTACATGGAGTAATTTACATTGCATTTTAATAATAATAATAAATGTAGATTTTTAACGCGCGAGAACACATTTCATGCACACTTCGCGCGGACGAGGCACACACTCTAGTGAAAACAACGAACGCACGCACACACACACAGAGGGAGAGATGAACGCAACACTGACCAACAGGTTAGGATACAGATCGTCCGTCATTCACAGGTGGGTGGAAAAGTATCATAAGAAAGGATGACCAGAGAAAGTTGTAAGTTAATGCAGAAAGGCAGTCGTGACGTCAGTCAAGGTACTTGCGGAAAAGATAAGTTTTTTTAGTTTCGTTTGAAAGTCTGTAGTGATGGGGAGTGTCGAATGTTGTGGGGAAGTGAGTTCCATTGGGTGGATGCCGAGAAGGTGAACATGCGCTGTCCGTATTTTTTTCCCCAGGGTATAACAGGTATAATAAGGTGGAAAGGCTGGTTTCTCAAATTGTCATCAAATTTTGGGACTACTGGGAAATTTGCTCGCTTCCGGGTGGACGAGATTCTGGTCAACTCAAAGAGAATGCTTACGTCTTTGATAGACTACCTGAAGGAGCCTTGTATGCTGCTGCAGTTGCTCAGATGCCCAGGCAATATCCAACGATCGGAAATTGACCGGTGTGAGTACACCATCTTATGATAAGAATAAGTTGAAAAATCTGCATGTCTCTGTTTGCTTGCTTGCTTCCCTGTCACTCTGTCTGTCTGCCTGTCACTCTGTCTGTCTGCCTGCACACGGTTAACATCCATCCCATCCATTTGAATAGCTTCAAAGGCCAGGCAGCTTATAATCGCAACTCAAGATCCTGCATCTAGGTGATCGCTGCCTCCTCACCTCAACTCATCCTCTCAGCAACCCAGTTCTGTACACACTGCGTGTTCATTTTGTGTCATCTCTTCACCGTTTCTATTAAGCTAGCTTATAGGTTATAAAAGAGAAATGTGAACTGATAAAAATCACACAGGCTTTTTTTAACTGTCCCAAAAAAAACGACGGAGTTTCTTTTTAAATTTGTGTATCCCCCGTCGTGAGATGTCCATAGCCATTGACAACGTTAAAAACACTAAAACAACAATTAAAGAAACAACAACCAACAATAACCATTCCTCTTCCCTCCAGCACCCTACACCCTCCAGTCCCGTCCTACCTGCGTCACGACACAGTCTTTGTTGCTAACGTAACGGTAAACAATAAACAACCAGCAACCATTTTACTGTTATATTTATTTTGAATAACTTCTTCGAAGCATGTTGGGGGTTTGTAGCATTATGAGTTGTAAAACCCGCGGACGGGTTCACGACACCAGAACGAGCAATGTAGCATTATGACGCCGGACGGGTCATCGGCGCCACAAATGGCCATGTAAGTTATGAATGGTCACGGCATAACAAATGGCAATGTTACATAATGCCCATCTAACTGACGTAGAGGTCACGGGCACCACAAATGGCCATATAGCATTATGTAGAGGCACCACGAAGATACATACACCGCTTCTTTCTTTCGTAGTCAATGGACCCGTGATCTCTGGGCATAAAAGTTTTATTCGGCGATCAGTAGAATCTAAGTGGCGGGCCGGTTTATAACCTAGTAACTCTCCATGTCCCACAGACGATCAACTTCATCCGTCTGTTTATCTCTGTCCAAGTATCTCTCCAAGTATCCAAGTAAAGTAGTTCTCTCGTGTCTGGTCTAATCTCGTCTTCTCTTGAGTCTCGTCTAATCTTGTCTTCTCTCCCCTTTCCCCACTAGAGTTTATATATCAGTGTTAAATGTCTACTGCTGACCTTTTCCAACCTGCACATGTGACTGGTGGGCAGCTGCATGCTTGGTGACCCTAGTGGACGATGCATGGTTTGGAGTTACGGCCCTTTTGTATATGGTTACTGAGTGCTGCGCGGCTTAAAATGTTGTGTGTGACCTCTCAGTTATGTCTGGCCTGCTAAGTGTTAAGTTCAGGCTCAGGTCTGTCTTGGATGGAATGTTCTCTTCTAAGTTGTACTCTGTGCCCCTCACTAACCTACCTGCTACCTGCTGCCTGGCACGCATATTGTTACAGGTTTCTCCAGAAGTTTTGTCGGTGTTTGGGAACAAGAAATCTTGCTTCCGTCGTCGATCTTTGTCTCTGCTCTGAGCAGCTGTCTCATCCCCAGAGGCCGTGGGACGTCAGCAGCGACGTGTGGGTGGGTCCGGACAAGATAGTCACATGACCTCTGACGTGTACAAAAAGCTAGTGACCAGGTGAGTAAAAGAAAGACGTTTGCGTGCTGCGCGTATCTAGGAATCCTTTTTTATGTTTACAACAAAGAGCGGAAACTTGATGCAAATTTATATAAATGGATTAAGAACTCACTTTACTTGTCCCCTTAGGGATAATTCCAATTAAACCACGATATTAGTTAATATTGCCCCAGGGGGTTCTAGATGAAGACTTGGCATTCTGCCTGTCTCACACACGCTGCTCGCAAGCTCGCACAGCTCTAAGGATAATGCAAATACGGGCTGCCCCAGAATCATCTCCTAAACACAATGCTGAGCTCCTTCGTACGTCTTAAACAGCTACCATCTTCCTTGTTCAGTTTTTTTAAAGTGCTTCCCGTTGTACATTCTCTTATTGCATGTCCTCACAGAAGTGCAAAGTTCTGTATTACAGCTTTTATCCTTACTGTTTTCGTAGTTTTCTCTACCACTGCAATTTGAATTAGTTAGTTTTAGGGGTTAATTTTTTCTGAACTTCCATTATTATCATAAACAAAGTAGTAATGTACTAAGTGCAGACAGGACGATCAGGGTGTTTTTAAGCACTAAGTACGTACATTGGATGACAGAAACTGTGCACGTTTTGTGTTGGTTATTATGCACCTTCATGCAAGTCTTAATTTGGTTAGTCTGTCTTCACTTTGATTAATGTATCTTTACCTTGGTTAATCTATCTTCACTTTGATTAATCTGTCTTCAATTTGTAAAGAACAAATGAGGACAGAGCGCTATAAATCATCAAATGATAATCCCAACAAAGTACAGGCAGCGCTAGACACAACCGTATACTGACGTATGCGACCAAGGGAGCCTACCGTACCCAAACACGTAGCAAAGAGAGAGTTGAAAGTAAAGAGCGTGGCAGATCCTCAAAAAAGAGCTGCCGCCCCTTTCTTTTAAACGACCCTAGTCTTCACACAGCTAACCCTCGGTGTACCACGTGTGCATAGAGCGAATCCCTATTTAATGTCGTCAGCTCGCTCACTAAGCGTATGCTGACGACTGGGATCCAAGACAAGCACAACAAAGAACAATTACATGAAATCCTCAAGACGTCCTGCTGTTGTGTTCCGATCGTGACGTCAGCGGTAAAGCAAGAGTCCTGACGGGGCTGTGGAACGCAAGGTTCTCGGTGAGGGTAATGAGGAGCGAGGAGGACGACGATCTGAATGACGTGGCCACGGCCGGCAGCGACGTGGTGTGGCTGGTGCACGGTGACTACGTTCGCGGTCTGGAGAGGAAAGTGGTTGTGTGTGGGCGTTGGTGTGACTGGCCGCCTGCACCACATGTCCCGCTGTACGTCGCAGCTTGTCATCGTCTCCTAGCCCCCAACAACTTGACTGCCGTTCCCGCACGTGGCAGACTTCTCTACTTGTGGTTGTCTCGCCTAGCCAGCCTCCACCCACGTCAATGTCGGTCCTACGAACGAAAGGGCCCTTTACCTTACTGCTCAGAGAAAGGTTTGGTCTAAAGAAAACAGCCGACTGTTTACAACTTTCTGGGTCGATTGCGTGCACGTGGCAAAACGACCCCGATGACTTAGTGGGTAATTTGGGTATCCAAATGCTGGGGAACAAAGTCTGGTATTTTTACTATTTATTTTCATGACAGTAAAAGGTACTGCTCTCGCTGCTAATACAATGGAAGGGTAAATCTGCGTATACCACGTGACTTTCGTATACCGCGTGACATTGTTCACACCTGTATACGCAGTATCTCAACGAGCTGCCCCGCTCGTCTGCTCGTGACTTACTGTATTACGTTAGCGTGTGTCTGTTTGTGTGCGTGTGTCTACGTGTATTCTATCAGGCGCTGAGCCTGCCCTCATGTATACTAACGGGGTACAGCGCGTTATAAACCGCTATTGTTGTTGTTCTTGTTGCTGCTGCTGCTGTTCCTCCATCATCTATTATTATTATTTCCTTTACAGAGAGTATGTTTATTTTGGTTGAATGAAATGCATCAGTATTACATGCATTTCCGTAATTTATACAGAGGGAGAAGCGGATGGCCTCCGAAACCGAAAGTGCTGGTTCGATACTCGTGCGCCGCATCACACTTGCCCAGTTTACCCAGCTGACAATAGGTCCCCGCATCACACTTGCCCAGTTTACCCAGATGACAATGGGTACCCGCAGCACGCTTGCCCAGTTTACCCAGATGACAATGGGTACCCGCAGCACGCTTGCCCAGTTTACCCAGATGACAATGGGTACCCGCATCACACCTGCCCAGTTTACCCAGCTGACAATGGGTACCCGCAGCACGCTTGCCCAGTTTACCCAGCTGACAATGGGTACCCGCAGCACACTTGCCCAGTTTACCCAGATGACAATGGGTACCCGCAGCAC
>SMGT01011415.1:20353-48446 GCA_004794575.1 Lanistes nyassanus
TGATAAACTTACAATAAAAGGCAGCAAATGTTGCAGCCACTTCCCATCCAATTGTCGACCGCCTCGGTGGTCTAGTGGTTAAGGCGTCCGCTTCCGAGGCGGGAGGTCGGTGGTTCGC
Organism: Lanistes nyassanus; assembly: GCA_004794575.1. Taxonomy (NCBI): domain Eukaryota; kingdom Metazoa; phylum Mollusca; class Gastropoda; order Architaenioglossa; family Ampullariidae; genus Lanistes; species Lanistes nyassanus. The sequence continues at coordinate 20,472 of SMGT01011415.1, forward strand.
ATCCCGGCCGAGTCATACCTCAGACTTAAAAATTGGCAATCTAGTAGCTGCCCTGTCAGACGCCTGGCGCTACAGGGAACAGTACTAGGACTGCTTGGCCCGGTGTCAGTATAATGTGACTCGGTGGGACTGAGGCCCGTGTTGCGCCATCAGTCCCACGTGTTGCAGCACGTAAACTTTGTCTAAGCAACACCGTCCTGATATGCTCATAGTTTGCGGCTGTACGTTAAGCACCGATTCCCATCCCATCCAATTGTCTGTTCTTGTCCTTGACACAGCCTTGACCCAGCCACCAGGTGGCGAAAGAGCTGAAGGCAAAAGAACGCGAAGCGTCGATAGATCCACACTGCACGACGAGATTTATTTGTGATCATCTGGCGGTACAGTATAAGAATGGCGAACAGATGTATCGTATACAAGTGCAGCAGGGCACAAGGGTTGAAATTCCCTCCAACAAAAGATTAGAAATCTGTGGACAATGCAGTTCGCGAACCAAGCGCCAAAGCAGTAAATGGTATTACTATTAGTAGCATAAAGTCAGTATTATAATCACTAGTAGTGCTGCTCACAAGACAATCACAATGCCATGTTAACACAGACATCGGAATCGTTACTTCTATAAATCATGCTGGCGGTTAAAATTTCCTTAGTTTCGTCAGTAGCAACTGGGCGATTAAACAGATCTCCAAACGTTTAACTCCGTCATCATTGCGAAGTGAAAGTCTTATTTCTTCTTCCCGCCACACGTTTTATATCAAGAGTGCTGGTTTAGATTTGACATGTTCTGGGTCCCATCTTTGATTGGGTGACGTAATGCCAAGGCTTGTTTGTTTAATGCGCATGCGTCATGGTGTGTCGTCTGATCATTGGAAAGCATCAGACGGCACAGTGGGTCACACATAACGCCCGCTACGTTCAGCTACTTACGACTCCACATCAGTTGAGATAAACAAGCATTGTTAACTGTACGTTTTTAATCTTGTTTCGACTACTCTTGACACAGAGCCCTTTTCTGATGCTACTGATTTATGATTCCTTTAGTTTAATGTAAAGTTTTCTTGGAAAAAATTTCTAGTCAGGTCAGCGTACAAAAACAAAGCCTGAACAAGTCGTGAAAACTAGATCAAACAGTGAGAGAAAACCAGGAAATAATACTAAATTTAGGAATGCGGGAGTAAAATTAGAGAAATAATAAAGTATAAAGTAAGTATAAATTTAACATATATTCAGTATTTCCATCCAACATTATACACTATTTTATTATAGTTTTGAAGATAAGATCTAACCTTGTCTTTTCGCTCTCTTTTACTTGTACTTGTACTACTTGTAGTCTTTGGTTTTGAAATGTTACTGCGGTGGCTTGCATGGACGATCATATCGCCCGTTCATACGTAAAATCCACCTGAAATACACAGGATAGAGAGGTCTTACAACTGCCCTTATGACCAGAAGTACATACAAATGGTCATTCACGCCATGCCAGGAGCATTTAAAACTTTTATATAAAAGTTCTTCCAATTATTTAATTTTAAAAGTGCAACAAGTCTAATCACAGTGCTGTCGTTTTAGCCATTTTCGTTGTTTTATGAAAGAAATTAATACACTTATTATACAGCTGTACGTATAAGCTATCAAGAAGATCTTTAATCTATTTCAAGAGTTATTTTATGGTAAGAAGAGATTAGGGGACTAAGATGGCGGACGGTGTTTCCAAAATGGCGAATGTCTTTTCGGATCATATTACGTCGAAACCTTACAGCGCAGCTTCTAATAGCTGACTGCTTTTGTCTATGCTGTTGGTTTGGCAGCAGAAATCCTAGGGTTCGATTCCCCTATTTTAATTTTTTCCCCTTTATTATTTTAAGCTTTTTCGGGGTGGAGTTAGGGATTAGGATTACTAACGAGCTTCTATTCGCTTAACAAGTCAGCATGTCTCGAAAACACACTGCCATCTTGGTGGCCTGCATGGTCCCCAACGGGAAGTTGCCTTTTTTCTTCTAAACGGGAATCCTTCCAGTGGACAAAATCCTATCCCCAGTACTTTGTCTATAGTGTTGGGTTTTTATAGTCCACAATAAATATAATCCATTTATTTTTACGTAATCCATTTCAACGGCTTCGGTTTATGGCCTACAGAAGGGGATAGCGCAAGAATCTGTTACAGAGGACGATAATCAAAACTTCCCTTCACGTGCGATTATCTTTTGATGGAAAAGGGGCGCGTATTTGAGTGCCTGTGTGTTATCCTTTCGGCAGACAGCAAATCTCAGTCAGTGGACAGGCTAGCACACGGAGACAAGTCCACACCGGGACTCAGAACACCGAAGCTGCGTAGACCCTTGCACGCTCAGAAGCTGCCTGCTGTCTGGGTGGTTGGAGGTGCTGATGGCTGTAGACTCTCTGCTATCGACAACTGGCAAGCGCTTATCGAGGCACGCCTGAGAACAGGACAGATCACCTGATCTGCCTCAAACTTCTCCCTGTACTGTAGTGGTTTCTGGAGGACGGTTTCAGACAAACCGGTCGATGCTTGACAGAGCTAAATGGCAGAGAAGTGTCCAGCTTTGGTACTCTCCTTTCGTATGGTGCGAAACGGCACTTCGCTACCATGTTATCTTCAGATCACGTGAAAAAACTACGAGTTCGGATTGGAAAATGATAATTATCTACGTGACAGGCGGTGATGGGAATGCATTAAGTGGCGGATTTTCGGGGGAGGTAGAGCTGTAAAATCACCTGACCACTCGAAGTTAGGGGGAGCTTTACTAGAGAAGCCATAACGGTGCACACTGATAGATTCGAATGGCGGGAAAAGGCGAGAAACAAGACATGTTAACGATCAGTTGGCAGAAAAGCAAGACACATGCACGCGCGTGTTCGCGTTGACTGAGAAAGGACTGCAAATTCTTGAAGAAATCTTTGAATAAAAGAATGCTTTCTTGATGAAGTCAATGAGGAAAATTGTTGATAAACCTTAGCGAAGTGCTTAGATTTGGCTTGACATGTCTGGTGTGGTTCACTTAAAATCGAGATGTAACAATACCCCTAACGAAACTGTGAATGAATGGCTGCAGACTTCTTGTCAGGAAATGCTCAGGGGATAGGCATTTCGGGGACATCTACTTTCAAAACTCCCACCCATATCTCTTCGTTCTATGTATAAATCTTTATTAATCATACCAAATATTCTTGATTCCATGCGTGTTTGTGTGTGTGTGTGTGAGAGAGAGAGAGAGAGGGAAGTGTTGAGAAAAAGAAAGTGAGAAGAAGAAAGAATATGAATTACAATAATCACATGATTATCGCTTTTAGACCAAATTGTATTAAATGCATGAACTAAACTTTTCAAAATTCTTTGCTAAAAACAAAACCAATGAACCAGCGAACCAAGTTTTACCCACTCACCCACCCAAAAAAGTTGACAGAGTTATTACCCCTTCATCAGAACCGAACAAAAAACGAATAAATCAATATACAACAAAGAATAAAAAATCGTATTCAGAAAGTAAAGGACTTATCTGAAAGAATTAAAAGCACATTCTTTTATGATACTTGGTTCAGTGACTTTGTTTTTACCACAGACTAAAATCCAAGTAGAATTGTCTTGCTCTTATTAATTTCTCAAACTTCTCTTTGCATCGATGACATTAGCGCATTCAAGTTGGAATCTTCAGGAATGAATCGACTAGTAAGTATTTTTAAACCTTTACAACATTGTAGTTTTGGTCTGTATAATAATAAAGTTTCTCTACTTTTACGACATTCAGCTTGAGAACACCTTATTTAATCACTGTTTTCTTCAAGGATAGCTCTTTTCAATAGTAGGATACATTAAAAGTCATGAATTGGCATGCATTATAAAGGGTTGAGAATGGGGCTTTTCCTAATTTGGCTCGGTCGTTGTTCCTGCAGTTCGGACAAGCATGTCTAGCTGTGCAACAGTGATCTTTGTTGTCTGGAAATTTCAACAAGAAAGCAATGTGCATGGCGAACATGCAATAGGGATTGCAAATACTCATGTTTGTAAAGTATTAATTAAATCTGTCTGTGTATTTCGGATAAATTAATACAAATCAGAAGCGCCCCGCTGTTATAAAGACATTGCAAATAATAATTGGAATAAACTAATATAATACAGGTTGAAGTCTAAATTGCATCAACGAAACCAGATTTCTGAAGTAGGATTAAAAACCCGATATCGCAAATTTATCAGAAAGAAAGAATAAAAAGAAATTCTGCAAAATGTATATAAGGTCACAAATGTGTTGTGCACTGGACCTACCCTATTTTTTTCTTGCAGACTCTAAATATTTTTCTCACCTTTTCCACACAAATTTGTGCCCGAATCCGTTCACATGTGAGCTATCGTGAAGCTCGCAACGGATGCAATTTTAATAAATTACATGGAAAGCTTCCGTTCCTTTCCAAATGGGCTCAACAAAAAGAAGAAGAAGAAGAAAAAAAAAGCAGTTAAAAAAGGGGGAAATGTGCCGCCTAGAAACCCTTTTCTACTGAGGGGTTGGAGGAGGGAGAATAATCACACACTGTAAAGGTTCCAATCGAACGAATCACAAAAGGGCGTACCGTCCGACCTTAGTAAACACAGCGTGCAGTGCAGACAGGCAAGCGGGCAGGTGGGCGGGCAGGCGGGCGAAGAACTAGCTTCCTGACGTACCGGCGGTTTATGAAGATGATGTGACTTACGGCGGTAGTGGCAACCGTACTTTGCAGTCTTAACAGATTACAAACGGCAAATCATTTCTGCGTCTGCTTACGTGCAAAATATCTAATTAACACATTTTAGTTAAGCTCCTCCAACATACTGACTAAAGTCTTCAACAGCACTGCCATTCCCAAAAGACAACTTAGCCCCCACTCCCCCAAATCCATGAGGCCAAATAGTTATAAATCAACAGTTTGGTTTCTGGATCAAGCTTCCTTTACGAATCTGAAAGAAAGAACATTTTATTCCAGACTATACCCGACCCTACCGAGCCCAACCTGAGCGACTCCATAGAGGAGTTTTTCACAAAGGAAGAACTGGAAAAGATGTGCGTCTACGAGCAAAATCGCTACAGGAATATTAGGAGAAACTACGAGATGTTGAAACATTTTGGTAAGTTTCAGTGTCTGTTCCTCGTACGAACAATAAAATGTGTTGTTCATCAGTTTCTTTTACATTGTGCGGGCATCAAAAAGCCATGTAAACCAGTTAAACGTGGGTGGAGATAAATTTACATATAATCAACCAACACAAGTCAAATTACCTGTCATACAGATATAATCTAATTTCTGTCGAGCACAACTGCGCTGTAGAAAAAATCTTCATCTTAAAAAATCTCACGAAAAATTGCTGGATCTATGTATATTTTACATTTTCTTTTTACAAAGCATTTGATTCACTGTCTAAATCACTGCTTTTACTTTTGTTTCTAGTACCTTTTTGTAAATTTCTACAACTGTTTCTTTACAAGTGGAAAAAGTTATATGCATGCTAAAGTAAATTCTTTCCTAAACTAAAGGTTTATCCGCTGTAAAGCCAGAATTCATGCAGAGAAAGAAGAAACACAAACCTGAACAGTGTATTGGTGAAGTCACGGACCGTAATAGCGAAGCTGAGAGTGACCAGGAGTGGCTACCCAAGCACAAGAAACCAAGTATGTTGACTGGACTATAATGCTAGATGAGATCGCTGTTAAGTTTACGCATCGCCCTATTAAAGAAATTGAAAACCAGAATTTTTGACACGAGGGTTTAAATCCGATTAAAAGAATACTGTCGCTAGTTTTGCACTTTTACAGGTCGTCTTGTGTGGAAAACCTCATTGCAATCAGCAGCAAAGTCTGAAAATAAAAAGTCTGCAAGAATGGTAAATAACAAACAGAATTTTTTTGAAGAACTGGAATAGGGAAATCAGTTGATTTCATTTACACTTTTTCCCTGTTAATTTTGTAATTCATGTTGTATCGCGGTAGCACCTAGTGCTACTTTTCACCTTGTTAATCTTTGTTTATACAGCGATTCCAGACTTGAGAGGTCACATTTCAATCTAATCGACAAGCACTCAAGCGCGCGTGAACATATATGTAATTTGTGTATATATTTGTGTGGGCGCGTGCATGTGTGGAACACAGACATGTCTAAAGTCGAAGATAAAGTATGTACGAGATCTACGAGCTGTAGTCAGTGAAATAAAGTCGTCATCGGCATCACAAGAATTTCTGATAATGTTCGCTGTTTACGTAAAACCAATCCTATATAGTTTAAAGCTTGGAGGGACTGAAAGACTTGTTAAAAAATAACGCGAAGAAAGGTTTTTAGGCATGCGAAAATAATAATAGATTCAGTGTTATCATCGTTAGAGCAAGAAAAAAGACAAGGACAGTAACTGTGCTGAGAAGGACAGCGATGACGAGCCGCGTGTGTACGAGTTCCGCAAGCGGAAGGAAATCAATTACATGCACGTGGAAGTTCCTGATGATGATGAATTCTTGTGTGCGTAACCAGACGTCATTGTATGTCGTTGCGTCTCTGTCTAGAGATGTTACACATTATTGGTTTTATTTTCTTCCAAAATGTTGTATTATTGTCTAGTTACTTTTTGGGAAAGGAAAACATTCTGTTTAAATTTGTTTCACTGCTATGATGCGTAAAAACAACTGTGTCTTTTTTGCTTTCACCTGAACAATACGTCTACATTATTTCGAGAAAAGATTTCAAAAGGAAAAAGTTCAGGCCATACGCTTAATGCTTGTTTACATCTAAGAAATGATAATTTTCCCAAGAAGTTTTCAATGCATGTGCTAAGCTAGCAGGATATCAAATTTAGTAGTAAAATATAGTTTACTTCGAAACATGAATGATAACAGTCACAGCGATTGCTACGGTTGCAGACTGCGAAGAATGCAATCTGGACTATCCGGATCAGTGCCCTGTCCACGGACCTCTTCGAGCTGTCTTTGACATATCTGTACGCATATTTGTACATTATTCTAGAAAAATTGAAACTGATGATCGATAACTTTCAGTTCTAGAGACCTGGGTAAAACTTACAAATAGTTACCACTGTCTGAAGCTTCTTTGACTGCTGTATAGAAGACTGACTGTGTAAAGCTGGCACAAACAGATTTTTTTTCGTTACCACCTGTCCCAGTTTCTCTTATTTTCCCTTTCTGCCGCAGGTCCCTGCAGATGGCTCTGACCCAGACAGGGCGCAACACACGCTGCCCGCTGGTCTGGAGATACGACAGTCTGGAATACCTAACGCTGGGCTTGGTGTCTGGGCCACCCAGTTCTTCCCCGTGCGATCTCGCTTTGGTCCTTATGAGGGAGAGAGAGTTATTGACCCTGCTGTAGCCCATTCTTCTGGCTACTGCTGGCAGGTCAGAGGTCATGGTGGAGAGTTTTGTTACATGTACAGTGAGTTTAATTACAAGGAAACCAACCCTGTCTACGTACAAATCTTATCAATATCATGCATTTCGCCCATCCTTTCTCTTTATGAGCAAACTCCCTCTCTTACCTTTCTCCAGTCTCTGATACAGTCTGACTTCTCACAGGTATACAAGGAGGACGAGCTGTCTCACTTTGTGGACGCCAAGGACTGCAGCGTGTCCAACTGGATGCGTTACGTCAACTGCGCTTCTACGGTGTTTGAACAGAACTTGACCGCGTATCAGTACCGAGGGCAGATCTTCTACCGCTCGCACTGTGACATACAGGTAGCGGGCTTAATCTACCTAGATTGTCATTATTCGATATACCACTCACAGTCGACTACAGGTAGCAGGGTTAATCTCTATAGAGTATCATTACTCTATTTACCGCTGTCACGGTGACAAACAAGTAAAGTCCTACACAACTCCATTGCACAAGCAATCACGCTAAGTCGTACATGTAATTGCACATACAGTTTCATTACCCAAGCTACCGTATTCACAGAGGTCTTCATCTAATGGAATCATTGACCAGGAACCATTTTTACAGGGCTATACAGTTCACGTCACCAGTGATTAAAAATACTCAATATATAATTATAGCTGCAGTTATTCCTACAGGTTTCTAACCCTGCCACTTTAACTGAGTTGTACATCTTGTTTGAATACGGACCAAAACTTTCAAGACACAATGTACACCTCATTGTAATGTACATCCAGTGGTATCAGTAATCATAAAAAGTATATTCTCTTTCTGCAGTATGATTAATATCTGTTGAGAATCGGTTTCCTTTTGTAAACATTTTTTGATGATTGAAAACCCAAAAAAGCTGCTAGAATGCCAAAATGTATACATGGCGATTACCAGTCTGAGAGTGTCGGTGTCTTGTCACAGCCGGGCACAGAGCTTCTGGTCTGGTATGGCGCAGAGTACGGCCAGGAACTGGGCATCCAGCGGGACAAGGCCTGTCAATCTTCAGGACGTCTGGGGCCACCTGATGGTAAGTAATTTCTATATACGCCATAGGCCTCATCGTCAAAACTGGGAAATTATAAATCCCTTTATTTAAAAAAACCAACAAAATGATTTTTGGGCGCTGTTTGTGCGGCATGACTGGGAGAAAGGTTTCAAGGAAAGTGAGCTGGAATCTTTAAAATCTGTGTTGCTAAGATGACTTCAGATGCGTGTGAACACGTTTGCGTAAGTGTGGCTACATATCTGCTTTTCATTTTTAATTCTGTTTTTATGTGTCAGTGGAAATTAGAAAGATTAACAAAATGACATTTTACAAAATATTTTTTCTTCTCGGTATCTATCAATACCTAATAGCAATAATTTATGTTTATTATTTCTAAAATTAAAAAAACTATTTCATTTTTTCTAGATATTAGTTCTATATGTGCCAGAACTGTTAGTTGTAAAAAATCGTTAAATGCCTTAATGTACTACTGACGCCTATTAATATAGTTAGTTGGTATGTAGATACTAGTTCTGTGTACAAACAACTAATGCTTGCATGTATTTTGCAGGTGTCTTTCCCTGCCCATACTGCAAGCTTATGGCCTTTTCGGACAACACCTACCTTGAAAGACACACAAACCGAATCCATGCCCACCTTCGTAATATCAGCAAATCTCAGGCGCAACAGAGGGATGAGGACAGGTGTACAAACAACACTCGATCACGTCACTTCAAGACCAGCTTACGGAGCAAGACTACAATGCACAAGAAATCTAAGACTGACAATCTGTCTAGCAGAAATGAGACTTGTAGCAAATCTTTGAATGATTGGGATAGTTTAGATACAAATCTGACAGCTGACACAGAAAACCATCCCCACAGAAGTCAGACTTGGAGCAAATCTTTAAATCAGCACTGTAACATAATTGTACAAATGAACACAACGACTGGAGAAAACAACTACAATACTGAGACATGTAGCAAGAGGTTTACAGCGGTTTCTACACTAAGTAGAAACAGGATAACTTACAATAACGAAAGATTCTACAAATGTAAAACATGTGGGAAGACATTTACTTGCAGCAGTAACCTCAAGAAACACATACGGAGGCACGCTGGCAATAGACCCTATACATGTAAAACATGTAGAAAGACGTTCACAGAAAGTGGTAGCCTCACTAGACACATACGGACTCACACTGGCGATAGACACTATACATGTAAAACATGTACCAAGACATTCACACAAAGTGGTAGCCTCACTAAACACATACGGACTCACACTGACGATAGACACTATACATGTAAAACATGTACCAAGACATTCACACAAAGTGGTAGCCTCACTAAACACATACGGACTCACACTGACGATAGACACTATACATGTAAAACATGTAGAAAGACGTTCACAGAAAGTGGTAGCCTCACTAGACACATACGGACTCACACTGGCGATAGACACTATACATGTAAAACATGTACCAAGACATTCACACAAAGTGGTAACCTCACTAAACACATACGGACTCACACTGGCGATAGACCCTATACATGTAAAACATGTAGAAAGACGTTCACAGAAAGTGGTAACCTCACTAGACACATACGGACTCACACTGGCGATAGACACTATACATGTAAAACATGTACCAAGACATTCACACAAAGTGGTCACCTCACTAAACACATACGGACTCACACTGACGATAGACCCTATACATGTAAAACATGTAGAAAGACGTTCACAGAAAGTGGTAGCCTCACTAGACACATACAGACTCACACTGGCGATAGACACTATACATGTAAAACATGTACCAAGACATTCACACAAAGTGGTAACCTCACTAAACACATACGGACTCACACTGACGATAGACCCTATACATGTAAAACATGTAGAAAGACGTTCACAGAAAGTGGTAGCCTCACTAGACACATACGGACTCACACTGGCGATAGACACTATACATGTAAAACATGTACCAAGACATTCACACAAAGTGGTCACCTCACTAGACACATGCGGACCCACACTGGCGATAGACCCTATACATGTAAAACATGTAGCAAGACGTTCACAGAAAGTGGTCACCTCACTAAACACATGCGGACTCACACTGACGATAGACCCTATACATGTAAAACATGTAGCAAGACATTCAGACACAGTGGTAGCCTCACTAAACACATGCGTAGCCACACTTAGGAAACATCCGACTCATGTAAGACGTGGCAAGACATTCACAGATAATAGTGAGATTAGCAGACAAGGAAAGTCATTTCAAGCAAGACGTTTGTAATAACTGTGCTTTTAAAGGCGATTGGATGAGCTTGCTAGGAGCCTGCTTGCATTTCCTACATTTTCCTAGGAAGTCGTTTATTGATTAGGAATATTTGATCTTAACCGACAAAAGAATCCACAAATTTAATTTTTGCTTGATGTCATATAGCAATCGCTTACCTGTCACCCTTTGTGACCTCTGTTTTTGTTGTCTGCTTTGTAATTTTCTCTGGTTATTATTTCCCTTACATCGTTATAGCCACACCGTTTATCATTTTATTGAATGAATTTAAAAATCAGATGTCCTTGTCTTCCTTTTTCTTTCTTGGAAACTTGTGTGTGACCTAGACGACAGTTGATTATGTGAACGGCTGTTGGTATAAAGAAGTTCTTGTACAGTGAGGTTCTAGCACTAGGGACTCTGATTCTGGCGTTTCTGGCAATCAGTCGACAATAGAATTCCAGGGTTAGGGTTAGGTTTAGAAGTTTGTATATTATGTCCATTCTTTGTGAGGACTGGTTTTGACGTGCCTGGAGTGGTGAAAATGAATCCGAGACAACAAGGAAGGATTTTTCTGATGCAGATTTTCTGTTTTGTAGTGGTATCAGCCTTAGGGCAGTGCGTATTGCTACGAGCTCTGCAGGGAATATGGATGTGTGGCTAGGAAGCTCAGCTGCTCACTGGTGATTTGAGGTGCATAGACTCCTATTCCTTTGGTGTGGATGGTCGGGTCATGCGAGCCGTCTGTGTATATAGGAGAGTGGTCTTTGAAGGTAGTGTTGAGTTTCTGTCTGAATTCTTTGAGTATTTTGATGAGCTGAGTTTCTTTGTTATATATGGCGAGGTCCGTGTCGATCTGTGATGGGTGTGGTGTCCAGGGAGGAATTTGTGGACCTGTGCTTGGGTATGAACCTTCGATGTTAATGTCTGCCCCTAGTGTGTTTTCTATTTACTGCGCGGTTTTTTTTTTTTGCATGCTTGGTTGAGAAGTGGGTTGTTCTGTCCTGAGGTCGGCGGTTCGTATCTCGGCCGATTTTAAACATTTGAAAGCTAGTAGCTGTCCCGCCAGAGGCCGGGCACTATAGGGAACAGTTATAGGACGGGTTAGACCGGTGTCAGTACAATGGGACTGGTTGGGACTGAAGCCCTTGTTGGAACAGCAGTCCCACGTACACTGTGTCTAAGCAACACCGTCCTGACTTGCACGTAGTTTGCTGTGCGACGTTCAACAATTACCCCCCCACCCCCACCCCCCACCCCCCCCACACACACACACCATGAGAGGTTTTCGTCGATCATAATACCCAGATATTTAAGGCTTTTTGACCTTTCAGTAATTTCCCTTTTTATTTCAATCTTCTCGTCTTCAGGACTATAATCTTCCTAAAATCAGTAACCATTTCTTCTATTTTTCGAAGATTCAATTCCGAATAGATTTTATCACACCATTCTACTAACCTCTTTGTCTCCTGCCTACAGTTGCAGTCGTCATCATCTGTGGTTAGTTCTGGAAGGCCAGTGTCGTCAGCTAATTTAACAAGTGAGAATGATTCATTTGCATGTCTGTATTCAGCTGTATACAGAGAGAACAGAGATACAGAACTGTTCCCTCAGGAGCACCTGTGTTAGTTAAGTGGTGTCGAAAATCACCTTATTAGTGATACGAACAAACTGTGGTCTGTTTGTTAGTCTAGAATCCACAACACATTGACATTCGTTTGCACAAGCGTCGAGACTAGTAAGTGGCACTGTATAGTATTAAAAGCACTTGAAGTATCGATAAACAGGTGTTGGGATTATCCATATTCGAGTAAATCTTGTTCGGAACATAAAATACGGCATCGCGTACGCTACGCTTTCTGGAGAGAGCCTAGACAATTTTTGACTGAACTTGTAGACTTTTAAAAACCAGTTTTTCTACAACTTTGACGGCTGCCGGGTGGAAAGTATGCATGACCTACAGAACACAGGGAATCTCATTGGCGTGACCTACAACGATGACATGCTGCAGGGCCTCGCGTTGTGAGCACTGCAGGCAATGGGAACAGTTGTCGTTATACAGGAGGACAAGGTGTAACAATATGCGTCTTAGGGTGTACGTTACATGGCTTTTCATAAGAGAGGTATATGCAGTGCAGATAAGTATAGAAGATTCTCACATGTCAGGTTTAGGACTTGAACCCCAGTACACTACACAGACCGCAAAGCGGAGATGCAAATAATGTCAGAAGTGCTAATTCTGGCTGACGGCTTAAGCATTCGCTGAGCAAAGGACCGCCTCGGTGGTCTAATGGTTAAGGCGTCCGATTCCGAATATAACAATGTGCGTAATAAGCGGTATATTAGATTATGGTATTTAGTGGATAGACGCAGGACACATAAGTATAGCACATTCTATATTTGACATGATTGTACAATTCTGAGCAGTATTCTGTCCATCGGGTGAGGATTTCTCGATGTTCACTAAGACAATGTCCTGCTTTGTCCTGGATGGTTGATACTCGTCCCTGTTTTGTGCCTGTCAGGTTTTTCACTATCTGGTATGTCTTCTTGGTGTTATTCCTCTGCAGGTGGCTTTCGATTTCATTGCACTGTTCTTCTACCCATTTTTCCTTTGCCCTTTTCATGTGCCTTTTGACCTCCTTGCTGACTTCTTTGTATTTTGCTGCACATTCTACTGTATTTTTCTTGTTTCTCAATTGTCTTCTTTTATCGCACAGTTCAAGGACATCAGCTGTGACCCAAGGTTTCTTAACTGCCCTATGTTTGCCTAGGATCTTGTTGGCTGTTTCAGTCACTGCCGTGTTAAAGGTGGTGATCAGCGTGTCCACATCTGTGTTGTCTTCGGCACCGAGGATGGTCAATGGTGCAAATTTTCCCCCTATCATTGCTTGAAATTCTTTAGCTAATTCTGGCTGTTTTAGTCGTTCGAGGTCGAACTTTAGCCTGGTGTCTTTCGTTTTGTTAACCTTTTTCAGGTGAAGCCGAAAGGTCATCATGACCAGGTCATGATCGCTTCCAATGTCAGCTCCTGGAAACCTTCTTGTTCTTGCAGCTTTTACAGAAATACTGCACAGAATTGTACAATCATGGAGTCATGGGAGACCCATGCGTACTTAATGTTGCAGAACCAAGCAACCTAGATGACTCCCCAATACGTCGTGAAGAGGTGGAGGCAGCAATCAAATCGCTAAAAAGGGGGAAGGCAGCTGGAGTAGACAACATCCCAGCAGAACTGGTCCAAGCCAGAGGAGAAGCAATGGTCAGTGCCCTCACAACAATCTGCAACAAGATCTGGCGGACTGGTGAATGGCCCATACCTTGGACCCGGTCACTGATTGTTACACTTCCTAAAAAGGGCAACCTGCAACTATGCCAAAACTATCGCACCATCAGCCTGATCAGTCATCCAAGCAAGGTTATGATGAAGATTATACTGAGGAGATTACAACCACAAGCTGAAAAGATTATCGCGGAAGAACAAGCAGGGTTTAGAGCAGGGCACAGCACAACAGAACAGATCTTCAATCTGAGGATACTATGTGAGAAATACCTCCAACACCAACAAGATCTGTACCATGTCTTCATAGACTTCAAGAAGGCATTTGACAGAGTGTGGCATGCAGCATTGCGGGCAACCATGAAGCTGTATAATATCAATGCCAACCTGATCAAAGTCATAGAACAGTTATACACCAAAGCCACCAGTGCAGTACTTTTCAATGGTAGCACTGGGGAATGGTTCAGGACTACTGTTGGTGTCCGACAAGGCTGCATACTATCTTCCACGTTGTTCAACATCTATCTAGAAAGAATCATGACCGATGCCCTGGAGGATCATGAAGGATCAGTCAGCATTGGTGGCAGAACAATCACCAACTTGCGCTTTGCTGACGACATTGATGGGCTGGCTGGCAGTGAAAAAGAGCTTGCTGATTTGGTTGAGCGTATTGACAAATCATCGAGAGCTTATGGCATGGTGATCAATGCAGAAAAGACCAAACTGATGACCAATAACACCAATGGCATCAGCACTGACATCAAAATCAAGACTGACAAACTAGAAACAGTCCACAACTTCAAATACCTTGGATCCATAGTTAGCGATGAAGGCTCCAAACCAGAAATACTTGCCAGAATAGCAATGACGACGGCAGCATTGACAAAACTGAAAACCATCTGGAAAGACAACAACATCACCCTCAGTACAAAGATCAGACTGATGCGCACCTTAATCATCTCCGTTCTTCTCTACGCTTGTGAGACATGGACCCTGACAGCTGATCTACATAGAAGAATTAAGGCCATGGAGATGAGATGCTTAAGAAAAGTCCTCCATATCTCCTACAAAGACCACATCACCAATGAAGCAGTGCGAAACAGCATACGGCAAGCTATTGGCGAACATGAAGACCTGCTGACTACTGTCAAAAAGCGCAAACTGGAATGGTATGGGCACGTGTCAAGATCATCAGGACTTGCAAAAATCATCCTGCAAGGCACAGTACAAGGAGCAAGAAAGAGAGGCAGGCAGAGAAAACGATGGGAAAACAACATCCAAGAGTGGACGGGCCTGACCTTCCCTGACACCCAGAGAATGACAGAAGACAGACAAAATTGGAAGATGCTGGTTGCCAAGTCCTCAGTGGTGCCCCAACGGCCACGGCTACGGGACAGATGAGATGAGATGAGATGAGATATTTGACAGGGCTGGGAATTGACCTGCAATACACTCAAACAGACTGCCTAGTGTGGACACACTATTTTGAGCTACTCGCACTCAGTCACACAAGTACATTGACAGCATAACCCAAACTACAGCAGTCAGGAGGGCCCATGGGAACCTGACCCTTACTCCTTAGTTTAGGGAGTATAAAGAGGCTGGCACGACCAGGGAGAGGGTTTTTGCGCTTTTTGGCTTTTTAGGCTTTTGGACTAACAGACTGGCCGGAGTTACGATTCTGGGGAAGGATATGGAGACAGTAGCCCTGGGTTTGTCGAATAAAAATTACCGAATCACAGAGTAATTGTGGACTTCTGTATTCATGGTGCCGCTCTACATAATATTACAATATCCTTGGTGGATAATTGTTGTGATAGTAGGCCTGTATGACCACCGTTGATATCTTTGGAGGATAGTTACTGTTGATAAGACGTCTGTGTGACAACACCTGGTGGATAGTCATTTTTGATAATAAGTCTGTGTGACCACACTGAAATCCTTTTGTGGATAGATCTTTCGATAACACGTCTGTGTGACAGCACTTTGATATCCTTGTGGATAATTAGTTTGATGATTAGTCTGTGTGACGCATTTTGAAATCTTTCGTAGATAATTATTTTTGATAGTAAGTCTGTGTGTCAATATGCTGGAATTTTGGGACAGTTACTTTTGATAATCCAACTGTGTGATAATCTGAAATCGTATGTGGATAGTACTTTTGATAATTAGTCTGTGTGAACAAAACTTAAGGTAGAGGGGAACCATATACTTTAAGAACAGTGAGTGTCTCAGAAGTTTGATCGATTGTAGCGAGCTGACTTGTTGTGTAAAACGTTGGCAGAGTCACAATGTTAGTGGGATAGTTTGTGTACACGTGCGGTGATCGGTGGAAGTTGGTTGGATGCCGCTGTGTGTGTGAGAGTTGATAAATGTGTATTAGAAAGCGAGTGCGAGCGTGTAGTTTAAATAAATAAGGCCCGGGTTTTTTTTTAGGAAAACTACATCGTCTCGTTGTTTTGTGTTTGTGTTTGTGAGGAGTCGTACACAAGACGAACACGTCCCACACACCCTCGATTGCTTGGTGAAAGTAAGGTAGGACGACCGAGTGGTGTGTCACCATATGCAACCATAAAATTAGCAGAAAGGCGGCATCCATTCAAGTTAAGAATTTCCCTTAACACGTCCAGCCTAAACCAGAACATCAAACTCTTCAATAAAACCTAATTGCGGTGATTTCAATCAGTCCGAAAACTTCCAGACGACATAAAAAAGTGGATTGTTGGTGAAGCTGCCCTAAAACATTTGTACTGGGGTCAGCAGCTATGGTGTCTTTTTTTTTTAAGCAGCATAACCTGATCAACCAAGCAATTAAAGATTACAGACTGATGAAATGCTAACTCTTCCTGCAAACATTAACTGATGGATAATATCCACCAAGTTAGGAAAATAAAACTCTTAAATGAAATCGTATAAAAACCTAGTCACTAATATAGATAAATAAATAGTTGTGAAAATAATGTGACACTATTGAGAAGCTCTAAGTCTGCTAAAACTCGGGAAAAGGGTCTGTATTGGCAATATATTAATATCGAAAGCTTACCATTGGACAAGTGACAAACTAACAGACGTGTTGGCTACAGTAAGTTTTGGCTAAGGTTAGTGTTGGCTGCGGTTAGTGTTGGCTACGGTTAGTGTTGGCAACGGTTAGTGTTGGCTGCGGTTAGTGCTGGCTACGGTAAGTTTTAAAAGAAAGCGAAAGGAAATCGTAGTGTTCCCGTTTCCGTGATTCTCACTCTAAAAACGACGGGTAACAGCGGACAACCAGGGTTTCTTTAACCCTTCACTTATTGTTATTATTATTATTATTTCCCACGTAAATTTGTTCTACACTTTGTTGTGTCATTTTCAATTCTACATGTCCCTCCGAGATTAAGAATAAACCTTGACTTACCTTGACTTATTTCGAATAGTGGAAAACAATCGAGAAAGTCTCTTTTAATTTTGGTTTAAAAAAAACAAGAGTGGTTTGAACAGAAGACAATCTTGCTGTTCGCCATGCATGCATAATTGTCATCAAATTAGCAGATGATACCCAATATGGCCAAGCACATCAAACGACACCATCCGATGCTGTTTGGTTCTACTTGTAAAAGACTTGCGTAAAATATTCATTTGTTTATTCGGTATCAACTTTGGTTTCCTATCTCCTCCTTCACACCCTTTCCCACCCCTCGCATCATTTTTTTTTCTCTCTCTCTTTCTTTCTTTCTTTCTCTCATTTTCACGTACACACTCACACACACCTCCTACCCCCAGATATAAACATGGTTGAAGTTTTTGCTTTGAAGGAACCCTGCTTCCCCGTACGGCCGGTACACCAGTATATACTCGTATAAAATACCAGTATACCAGTACGTACTGGTATAAAATACCGTTCTGTATACTGGTACGGCTTTCGTACCGGTACCCACCTCTAGTTTACAGCAAGTTGTTACCCCGCTCACGTGCTGTTTATGTCTTGTTCGCAAGTGCGTGCATCTGTCAGATGTGTACGGTGTCAATAACTTGCCCTGCCAACCCAGCGTGCACGCGAGCCACATAGCTAACGTCAGGACCGGCGATCGCAGAGCAAGGGAAGCAACTCTTTCTTCAGACTGTGAATTTATCGATTACCCAAAGGGAATCAGACTGGCAACAGAATTTTCTTTAAACAAGTTAAGCTGACACCATGATAATCTGCATGTTGTTACTGCGAAACAAACTAAAAATTAATATTAATTTAAAATTTTTTGTCGAAGGGTGACAGCAGAGCAACTGAGCCAACTAAATACTGTAGCAAACAAAGTCAACGTTTCGCGGCATTACCCCATCGTCAGGACGCAACAAACAACACGAACAAACAAATAAAAAATGAGAAAAGACAGTAAAGTCAACTGTCGACCAAAATGACCGCCACGTGGAAGATATGTACGGAAGCCACTTCCTGGACCCACCCCCCCAATTCTCTCATCAGCCCCCTCCCCAAGTGCAAATTCACCTAAAACTGGAAACACTTTCCCCCTAAAAAAAAAAAAACCCACCCACCAGTATTCCGTCGTGGCGAGCCCATCTTACCACCTAAATTTTTGACCTACGCATGCGCATTCACCAGGGTCAGAATGCTCGCACACGATCAGTCTGCTCTTCCTTGAAGTAAAAGTCTAAACAATTAATAAAAAGGATAAGGGTCACGGTAACGGGAAAGCTAAGAGAGGGACTAGAGTTTAGGGTTCTGCCTTTATTGACAGGAACTGAACTACCCAGTCCTGCGCATGCACGAATAACAGGGTGGAAAGAGGTGGAAAGGCTGGTTTCTCAAACTGTCATCAAATTTTGGGACTACTGGGAAATTTGCTCGCTTCCGGGTGGATGAGTTTCTGATAAACTCAAACCGGATGCTTACGTCTTTGATACACCACCTGGCGAAGTCTCCATACAGAAGACGGCGAAGGTGTACTTAGATATACAAGGTCTGACGAGAGTGGCGCGAGTGCACGCATGGCAGCTTTCTTAGCGGAGCGTATGAGACTGGAGGTAGTACCTATAGAGAGAGAGGGTGCTGTACACTGCGTACCCTAAACACACACCCGATGGTGTTACTCACGGGGGCAGCGGTGGTTGCACTTGCGCACTGCCACATACTAAAAATAGAGAGAGTGTAACGAAGGCAACATAAATGGTGAGCCAATGAGGGGCATTTATTGCGCTGTCCTGAATAAAAACCGGTGTCGCAAGAAATTGGGTCCGGCAAAAAATCTGGTCCGGTATGCAGATTGCGCATGCGCTCGTAGAGAGTTGCAAAACGCCAACCCTAACCACAACCTTACCTTTACCTTAACCCAACTGCTGAGACCAAGAACGATTCTAGTTTTACTAATGCCTGACAATTTAAATCCACGGACCACATTTACCACAGCAACCAATGACGCGTACGCATGCGTAGTTGTGGCCAGATTTCTTGGCGGACTCAATTTTTTGCGACACCGAAAGTCTTCGAAATGAAAGTTCATCTGCACTTAGATGACATTAGACGCCTGCTTCTTGTCTTGATTCCAGTTTATGTAATCGCGGGGTCATCTTCCTCACAGTTGTGTCCTCGCTCAGGTCAGTGTGCGTGCTTGCCTGCCTGCGTGCCCATAAATCACGTCAGAATGAAGCACAGTCCGACACAGCCTCAGTTATGGGGTCCTACCTTTTCAAAATGCAAAGTGTTTTCCAGTTACAACGTCCGAAATCTTGACTCACAATTTCTTGTTACACGACGGTTTCTGAAAACCTGCCTTCAAGTCTGGAGAACGAAAGTATAGAGCCTTGTTCTGATGCTGTTACGACATTTCCTGGAATAGCTATTAAAGGACTCAGAAAGAGGTTACTGGCGTAGTTCCAACATATGTATAGTGTGTATGTATATATGCGGGTATATGTATATAATATGTGTGTATCAGTTCTGAACTATCTTAACATGCACAGACCTTCTGTGTTAGTCACAAACTATTGCAGAAGACGAAACTACCCCAGTATTTTTTTCCCTGTGCATGAGGTTCCCAGTCTGGAGTATGAAAATGCCATGGGGTAGCACTTGTTAGTGTAGGAAAGACAAGAGTGTTGAATGGCAGACTTTTAATCAAAACTATTTTATAAAGCTTCTGTTGTCTACCCAACTTTATTGCTGTAGGAAAATCTACTACTGGTTGCTGAAGATATTGCTATCCCTGTTGTTTTGCAAACTTCCTCATGCATAATTCTCACAACTATGCACATGCAGCGTGATGTTTGGTTAATCTTGTCTTATATTTTCAGTATCTAGATATAAGACAAGATAAATAAACTGAACATCATGATACATGTTTTCTTCTGATTGCCAGAAAAAATCTGCCATATGAAATAAAAGCAAAGAAAAACATACAGCTAATATGTCACACAATAACCCCATATCAGTCAAATCACCAGCAATCATATGGGGAGATGGGGGGAACAACACTGGGGAATATTGGCTCAATGTTGGCTCAGTACTGGGTGAATCTTGGCCCAATGTTGGGTGAATCTTGGCCCAATATTGGGCGAATCTCGGCTGCCAATATTGGCCCAATGTTGGGGCAGTTTTCACACCCAATATTGGGCCAATATTGGCAGCCGAGATTCGCCCAATATTGGCAGCCGAGATTCAGCCAATATTGGCCCAATATTGGTGTGCTGGCTGGGAGAGTGGTGTACACGTACTAGATTTTCTGAGTGAAAACCGGCCCACCCAGCCCGTTCCGCTGAAGTCCATCAATAATCTGTAAATCAATCAGCCCTCGGTGGTGTAGGACAGACATCAGCTTGATACGCGGCAGGTTTAGGCAGCAGCACGACGTTTCGCGGTAGAACCTGGAGACCAAGCTTTTCATTCCTGCTGTCAATGTGATAAGTTCTAAGCGAAAGGATCATTCAGGATGCATGTGTATGGTTTACAGCGTCACATTCAGTAAGCTGTGCCGAGCAGAAAAAAGAAAATCGGTTTCCCGTCTGACTAGGTGAGCACAGGGAGAGGATTTTCGTCCCGTTATCTACTGTCAGCCATGTCCCGCCGTCAACCGCTTACTCCCAGAAAGGTATTTTGTTTGGATGTTTGTTTAACGTCTAGTCAGTACGAAGATTAAATCCCATGACAGGAATAAGAAGCCAGAGGCGCTGAAATGTGCTGAGGTATAGGAGAAAGAAAGAAAACGGGAATTCCCGAAGAAAACCCTGTAAAGGGGTGTCACAGGCAGAGACTGTGTGCGCCAGGCAAGGGACTCGAAGCTGAGATCCTCTGTATTGATGACAAACATGGGTCAGTACTAGACGAATATCTCCCCACACCCCCACCCTCCCCGCTAATCGAAACGGGTGAGACACAAAATCGTTTCTGTTAAACAATGATAGTTGTCGCATTGTGTAGCATAATGATCGAACGTCACCGCATTGGGATTTTTTGTTTTGATCTGCCACGTTCCTTACTTTCGACTCTCTCTTTGCTACGTGTTTGGGTACGGTAGGCTCCCTTGATTGCATACGTCAGCATACGGTTGTGTCTAGCGCTACCAGTACTTTTTTTGGGTTGTCGTTTGACGATTTTTTGTTTTGTTTGGGTTTATGTATGTGTGCGTGTGTGAATGCATGCGTTGGTGAGTGTTTCTGCTCACCTGTACGTGTGTGTGCGAATGCATGCACGTGTTTGGGGGGGGGGGGCGCACTGTTTTGCAATAACTATAAAGGTTATACCACAGCAAACAGATGGTTTTGTAAACAGGCGTCACATGTACGGGAAAGCAAAAGCGTGTGCCGGAGTTGGGATCTGAACCCACCACCCATTATATGTCGCTGTCTTGGCGACAAGCCCTAACCGTTACCCCACGTGACTTTTCCTCTAGAACCCTTAAACAGTGAAGTAGAATGGTAGGAGGGGAGATTAATTAATTTAGCCTTCTGAACGTGAAACAGCTTCACGAATTATATTTACAATCCTACCAACCTTACCAATGAGCTAATAGATTTCAAATCACTTTGTAAGGAAGACACTGGGTGAGCGAAGGTACAGATGGAGGTAAACAAACCAATATGTTGTTGCAGATCTGACATCAGGCAGTCAAAAAGCAAGGAAAAAGTCCTATTCATAATAAAATGTACTACACGCATGCTATGCACAGGTATAATTATAGAGTAATAAAAATTGGTCTTCAATTTTCTCCTACCTGCAGCCCACCTCATCAGGAGCTGACAGACAGGGCGTATCACCCAATCAAAGGAGGGAAAACCCACAGGAATACTGGCGTGCGGTGACAGAGGATGGGGCTGCACTCCTAACCACCCGGACGGGGCTTTTAGGAATACGGGGTAACGCGTTTCTTCCTGAACCGCGCAACAGATGTACACAACATTCCGCTTATAGACAGGTCACTGGGGCCTGCGGGCTAACCATTCTTATATCCGAGGATTGGTATATCAGATTAATTTAAATCGGAGCCGGAACTGTAATCTGTGAACAAAGGCATTCTGCTTGTAGCTGACGTCATTTAAAAGTGAAGAACACTGTGTCAACCGCGAATATTACATTTCTGTATAAATTTAACGGATTTGTTAATTTTAATCAGCTTTGAAATCTTTAAATGGTTATCTGAGACAAATTCTCTGTTAAGCAGATAATTTGGATTATGCATTGCAAAGCTTTTAACGAAAACGTGAACATTTTGTTGCCCTAAAGAGCCCAGATGGCTCAGACTTGAACTAAATTTATTTACTGAGATAAGCTGTATTTTTAAAAAATACTATAATGAAAAGTCAACTAGTTTTCAGTGATTGGAGGAGGTAATACATTTACGAATGGTATTGCATCATACGAAAGGAGAGTTGTGCTGAAGTTCCTTAACGAATATTTTTAATCGGACGTTTAGCATGTATTAACAGCAATACATAATAATTATTCTCCTAATCTCTTTGCTTTAACGTCCAGGACCAACTCCTTTATCTGAGATCCAAAGCCAGACAGGCACTAATATACAGCTGCAAGGCAAGGTTGTCATAATTCGCTGTTCTCGAATGCAAATCAACAAAGCAGTCAGGCTACTCAACCAGGCTACTGGCACACAGGTTGGTGTTTGTGCAAAGGAGACATCAATTGACCAATTAGGTTGATCACGTACTAGCCTTAAGCCGTGTTCTTATCTATCCAAGCAGCCGAAGATAACGAAGTGCGAATCTCAATTCGCGAAGTTGACTTCGGTAGCTGTTGCATTTCAAAATGCCGCAGAAGAGATCGAAGCGATGCAAACGCAAACGAACTGCTTTGAGTTCCGCACCTCCAAGCGAAACCAGACACATCGCAAAGTGAGCTGCGGACTTCACATAATACGACTGCCAAAGCTATGAACTCCGTTCAGACATTTCGCGGGGTCTCATTTTTCACTTCGCGATGTAATGTAGGTCCAGAGGCCAAATTACTTGACCGATTGAACACGGCTTTAGAACTGTTCAATCCTATATGCACTGTCGGCGATATTTGGAGTTAAAGCTAACCTGTGCACCTAAAGGCTCGTTAAAAAAAACTTACCAGAGCCTCTTCTGTCTTATACTAGCCAGGGGACCCGGCGCTGCCAGGATTTATGGCTGAATAAAGAGCATGAAAAAGTCACAATTCTGTTTAGCCAATCAACCAAGAGACGTCATAATCTGAAACCTTACCACGCCCACCCCTATCCCTTTATTACCCCAACACACACACACACACACATCCCTACCCCTTCTCTAATCCCACTCTACCTTTCCCGAACCCCCACCCTACTCCTCCTGCCCCCAGGAACACCCTCGAGACCCCTCCTCGAGACGTTATAGTCTTAACCCACTGTAGCCAGAACGCCTCGGCTTGTTCTGAGATGGTTTCCTGAGTCAACAACATTCACATATAAGATAATCTAATATAAAAAGCCTATTGTGTGTGTGTGTGTGGTGAGAGAGATACAAATCCGCACGCCTGAGCCGATCCACGTCAAATTCGGCAAGCTGCATGGTTCGTTTTAACCGCAGATGGTCATAGGCTACATTTCGAACCTATAATTATATAGGTATATATATATATTTAAAGGAAATAATAAATATAACAAGGCGATCAGAGTGCAGGGGAGATCACCAAAATTCCCTTTCGTACGAAGCATACTTTCCCTTGCCTCGCTTGACAAGCCAAAACGTAAAAAGTCGTCGTTGTGTGTAGCTAATCAGATGTAGAGCTCTATACCCGGACTGTGTTTCTGGGGGAGGGGGGGCCTATGTTTCTTTCCGGGGAGCGGGCCGAGGGTGTTTACGGGGTTATGGTGGGGGATAGAGAAGAGTAGGGGTTAAGGGTCATTTTAGGGAAGGGGTAGGGGTTTATGGGTTAGTAAAGGGGTGGGGGTGACCGGGGTAAGGCTTAAAGACGCATTCCCTGAGCTGAAATCTCGTCCTTATTTCTTGCCTCCGGTCTACCTGAACCGCGTGCCCATGACCAGAAAGACGGTTGCTGGTAACGATGTTCTGATCATTCAAGCAGCAGGTGGGCAAACCCTGGGGACTCCCAGTCCCTCCTCTCCTGATCAGGGGTCTGTTCTTCAGCCGACTTTCGTTCAGGAAAGTGATGTCAGAGATGACAAAGGCATGCAACGTATGTTCTTCTGTCTGCGAGGGATGTTGGACAGAAGTGAGGAAGTTTTGGTTGGAACGAGCCAGCTTAAGTTCGGAGACTACCTGAAGGAGCCTTGTTATGCTGCTGCAGTTGCTCAGATGCCCTCGTCTAGAAATCTTCCAGCTGACAGGCAACGGCATGGCCACAAGGGCGACTTTGATTTTCTCCTCATCCATCGTCTCTATGGTTTAGTTGTCTGCGAGATGAAAGCCGTTAGAGACAGAATTAGCGACGATACGCAAGATGTGGATCAGAACATCAGAAAGAAACTGGACCAGGCCGTGTCACAGCTGGACAAAGCGGAGCGCATGTTGTCTCACTTGGTTTCAGACATTGCTCCCCGCTTGCGCATCACGAAGATGATCCCTGTTCCCAACCTCACAGCTAGTCAGGTGCGGCAGGCAATATCCAGCGATCAGAAACTGACCTGTGTGAGTACACCATCTTATGATAAGAATAAGTTGAAGAATCTGCCTGTTTTCTTGCTTGCTTGCTTCCCTGTCTGCCTGCCTGTCACTCTGTCTGTGGCTGCACCCGGTTCGCATCCATCCCATAATATAATCGTATAGTCGCGACTACGAGATCCTGCATCTAGTTGATCGCTGCCTCCTCACCTCAACTCATCCTCTCAGCAACCCAGTTCTGTACTCACTGCGTGTTCATTTTGTGTCCTCTCTTCACCGTTTCTATTAAGCTACCTTATAGGTTTATAAAAGAGAAATGTGAACTGATAAAAATCACACAGGCTTCTTTTTTAACTGTCCCAAAAAACGACGGAGTTTCTTTTTAAATTTTTGTATCTCCCGTCGTGAGATGTCCATAGCCACTGACAACGTTAAAAAACTAAAACAACAATTAAAGAAACAACAACCAAAAATAACCATTCCTCTTTCCCCCAGCACACTACACCCTCCAGTCCCGTCCTACCTGCGTCACGACACAGTCTTTGTTGCTAACGTAACGGTAAACAATAAACCACCAGCAACCATTTTACTGTTATATTTCTTTTGAATAACTTCTTCGAAGCACGTTGGGGTTTTTTCCAGAAGCTGTGTCGGTGTTTGGGAACAAGAAATCTTTCTTCCATCCTCGATCTTTGTCTCTGCTCTGAGCAGCTGTCTCATCCCCAGAGGCCGTGAGACGTCAGCAGCGACATGCTGACGGAACTCCAGAACTGGTGGCAGCGACGTGTGGTTGGATCCGGACATGAAAGTCACATGACCTCTGACGTGTACCAAAAGCTAGTGGCCAGGTGAGTAGAAGAAAGAAGTTTGCGTGCTGCACGTATCTAGGAATCATTGTTTTATGTTTACAACAGAGAGCGGAAACTTGATGCAAATTTATATAAATGGATTTACAACTCACTTTACTTGTCCCCTTAGGGATAATTCCATTTAAACCACGATATTAGTTAATATTGCCCCAGCGGGTTCCAGATGAAGACTTTGCATTCTGCCTGTCTCACACACGCTGCTCGCAAGCTCGCACAGCTCTAAGGATAATGCAAATACGGGCTGCCCCAGCATCATCCCCTAAACACAATACTGAGCTGCTTCGTACGTCTTAAACAGCTACCATCCTCCTTGTTCAGTTTTTTTAAGTGCTTCCCGTTGTACATGCTCTTATTCCATGTCCTAAAAGAAGTGCAAATTTCTGTACTACAGCCTTATCCTTACTGTTTTCGTAGTTTTCTCTACCACTGCAATTTGAATTAGTTCTCTCAACTTGGATTATTATCGTAAACAAAGTAGTAATGTACTAAGTGCAGACAGGACGATCAGGGTGCTTGTAACCACTTAAGTACGTACACTGGATGACAGAAACTGTACACGTTTTGTATTGGTTATTATACACCTTCATTCAAGTCTTAATTTGGTTAGTCTATCTTCATTTTGATTAATCTATCTCTACCTTGGTTAATCTATCTTCACTTTGATTAATGTCTTCAATTTGGTTAATCTATCTTTAAGGGGTTAATCTATCTTTACCACGACTAATCTATCTTTACCTCGATTAATCTATCTCTACCTTGGTTAATCTATCTTCACTTTGATTAATCTGTATTCAATTTGGTTAATCTATCTTTACCTTGGTTAATCTATCTTTGCCTGCTTAGTCTATCGTTCTTTTGCTTAATCTATCTTAACCTTGGTTAATCTTTACCAGGTTGTGTGGTCTGGCGACCACTGTGACTTTGCCATGTACATTTTCCCCACGTCTGCACGTCAAGACCATGAGGCAGGCCGTGTCGTTGACCGGGGAGTGTTACGCTCAAATAACTCTCTTTCCCGAGCAAGTCGATCTACTCAACGCATCACCTCCCTTGGTCTTTCTCGCCGGACCGCCCGCTACGGGCCAAACCGTGCTGCTGCAGTTGATGGGTACAGAGTGGCTGCGACGTAGCAACAACGTACGGTGTGCAGTATGTGGCGGAAACTGCTGCAGCAAACGATTGACACTCTGCTAACCGAAGAAGAGACGTCTGGCAACATTTACATGCTGCCCTACGACCTTGCCACGACAGAAAACGTGGAGCAAGCCGTGAGTGAGCTCTCGAAGATGGCAACGAACGGACGGCTGTACGTCATTGCCGATGAAGCTAGGTCTGGGTAAGTTGTATGGTGTGTGGAATGCCATACCAGAAACTCGACGAATAACAGGCGTGACAAGGAGACAGATCTACAGATCAAGATAGACTACCAAACAGATGGACTGATACACAGATCAATAAGCCGATTCGTAGAAAAATAGATCAACAGATGGATAGCTCGAATGATAATCGATATGGATAGAGATTCACAAACAATGGCCCTTTAGAGGGACACTTCGACATGCAGTCAAGGGTTAGTCAGGGTATACCATTTAAGTGTGACCCAGAAGTGGGGAGTACAGATAGCGGCTGCAAATACTTGACAGAATTCGTTAATACACCACCCATCTAAAGGTCATATAGGGTTCCCGTTTAGTACATAACTCTTCCACTATAAACCGCTATTATTGTTGTTATTATTATTATTATTATTGTTTCCTTTACAGAGAGTATGTTTATTTTGGTTGTGTGAAATGCATCAGTACTACATGCATTTCCGTAATTTATACAGAGGGAGAAGCGGATGGCCTCCGAACCCGAAAGTGATGGTTCGATACTCGTGCCCCGCATCACACTTGCCGATTTACCCAGCTGACAATAGGTCCCCGCATCACACTTGCCGATTTACCCAGCTGACAATGGGTACCCGCAGCACGCTGCCCCCAGTTTACCCAGCTGACAATGGGTACCCGCAGCACGCTGCCCCCCAGTTTACCCAGATGACAATGGGTACCCACAGCACACTTCCTCCCAGTTTACCCAG
>SMGT01011415.1:68901-81960 GCA_004794575.1 Lanistes nyassanus
GGCGTTGGTGTGACTGGCCGCCTGCACCACATGTCCCGCTGTACGTCGCAGCTTGTCATCGTCTCCTAGCCCCCAACAACTTGACTGCCGTTCCTGCACGTGGCAGTCTTCTCTACTTGGGGTTGTCTCGCCTAGCCAGCCTCCACCCACGTCAATGTCGGTCCTACGAACGAAAGGGCCCTTTACCTTATTGCTCAGAGAAAGGTTTGGTCTAAAGAAAACAGCCGACTGTTTACAACTCTGTGGGTCGATTGCGTGCACGTGGCAAAACGACCCCGATGACTTAGTGGGTAATTTGGGTATCCAAATGCTAGGGAACAAAGTCTGGTATTTTTAGCTATTTATTTTCAAAAGGTACGGCTTTCGCCGCTAATATAATGGAAAGGTAATTCTGCGTATATCGCGTGACTTTTTTCACATCTGTGTACGCAGTATCTCAGCGAGCTGCCCGGCTCGTCTGCTTATCATAATAATAATCTTTATTTCAGTTCTTTCAGGCCATCTGGACTATATGAACAGGAGAATTCCATATAACAAGGTAGCAAACTGGTGTGAAAATACAATATGTCGTGAACAACACAACACATATCCTATTACACTTCTTCAAGTTATTTTCTAAGTTTAAGGCTTTCTGTAATGTACATAGCAACTTTAAAACTCACTACTCCATGAAGGTTACGGCATAACAAATGTACAATACCTTCAGTTGGGTATTGATAGTAAAGACTCGGTATAAAACTTTTGCGTAGACAAAAGTATCTGGGGCATACAAATAAGAAATTGCAAATAAGAAATTATTTCCTTTACAGAGAGTTTGTTTATTTTGGTTGTGTGAAATGCATCAGTATTACATGCATTTCCGTAATTTATACAGATGGAGAAGCGGATGGTCTCCGAACCCGAAAGTGCTGGTTCGATACTCGTGCGCCGCAGCACGCTTCCCACCCACCCATCCCCCAGTTTACCCAGCTGACAATGGGTACCCGCAGCACACTTCCCCAGTTTACCCAGCTGACAATGGGTACCCGCAGTACACTTCCCCAGTTTACCCAGCTGACAATTGTTACCCACAGCACACTTCCCCGGTTTGTCCAGCTGACAATTGTTACCCGCAGCACACTTCCCCGGTTTTTCCAGCTGACAATTGTTACCCGCAGCACACTTCCCCAGTTTACCCAGCTGACAATGGGTACCCGCAGTACACTTCCCCAGTTTACCCAGCTGACAATTGTTACCCGCAGCACACTTCCCCGGTTTGTCCAGCTGACAATTGTTACCCGCAGCACACTTCCCCAGTTTACCCAAATGACAATGGGTACCCACAGCACACTTCCCCCTATTTACTCATGGGGTCAGGGAAGGTAAGGCAACGAGGGAGAGGTGTGCACCGCCTCAAGATGCATTCCTAAAGAACTAATCCAACCTCGTGTGTTAAAGACTTTGTGCAGTTTTGATGACGGGTTTTGTCCAAACAAGGTATTTCTCCGCGACATTCTAGAAAAAGAAAGTCTATAAAAAGTTTGCGTCTTTTCTTTTAAAAAAAAATTGAATTGCTTTTAGAGATATTTCTTATATTTCCAGTTGTACACACATTTGTCATGACTGCTTTCAGTCCACAAACTCGCACCGCGTTTTGGAAACCTACAGCTATTTGACACTGATCGCTTTGTGAATGTCAAAGTTTGACAATTTACTCTGATCCCTGTGCCATTTGAGATTCTAAACTCCCATTAGTGGACACGCGTACTTTTATATGCAATGTGACTCAATCGTTTGGTGATGTATTTCTGTTCTTTTTATTCGAAAATATTTCCTTTGGTTTAAGTCCCTCATTTGTCTTTATAAGATCTCTTCTTATATCATATATCTACCCATATAATTTAAACATTAACAACCGTTTTTTATATAGGTTCTCTTAGTTTATCTGATGATGTGATATATCTTTGATATACCGCTGGTTCAATTGGTCTTGTTATTAGAGAGAGAATTTATATCGAAAGTGGTAAAAACTTCAAAATTTGGCATTAAACTTTATGAGTCTCCCTTGTGGGCATGTTTATATATTATATGTGCGGCGGGGGTGTGCGGAGGCGTGAATAACTCATATTATTTTATTATCTCATTGATTAAAACTCAAAACGCTCGTTCCTGAAAGTCGAGGGAGGAAGTTAGCAACAATTAAGTCTCAATAGGTTTTGCATCTCCGATTTCCACACACGGTTGTCACGTCACCATTTCAGCAATGCGAGGAACCTCCCTTGAGGGAAATTCTCAGTTGCTCGTAAGATAAAGGTGAGATAATTATGCCTCGCTTTTTATGGAAACCTCCTATAGTATCGTACGATAGTCATTGCGACCAGTTTCAAAGAAAAGTTCATCAGAAATATAAAAAGTACAAGTGAACAGGAATGAACTTACGGTTTTTTTAATAAATATGTCGGGAAAAACATTTCCCGAACGCTAGATATTTTCACGCTGACAAATTTAAGGTAATACACGTGTATTATGTAAAGACTCGAAATTTCAACAAAACGTTTGTGGTTTCAGTCCATTAGAGGCCTTGATAAACTTACAATAAAAGGCAGAAAATGATGCAGCCACTTCCCATCCAAGCTACAACCAGTTCAGTGTCGAGACTCATACAATTGTCTGTTCTTGTCCTTGGCACAGCCTTGACCCAGCCACCAGGTGGCGAAAGAGCTGAAGGCATAAGAACGCGAAGCTTCGATAGATCCACACTGCACGAAGAGATTTATTTGTGATCATCTGGCGGTACAGTATAAGAATGGCGAACAGACGTATCGTATACAAGTGCAGCAGGGCACAAGGGTTAAAATTTCCTCCAACAAAAGATTAGAAACTTGTGGACAAAGGCAGTTCGCGAACCAAGCGCCAAAGCAGTAACTGGTATTACTATTAATAGTATAAAGTCAGTATTATACATACTAACATTGTCACTAGTGGGTAGTGCTGCACAATACAATGCCATGTTAACACTATAGGCATCGGAATTGTTTCTTCTATAAATCGTGCTGGCGGTTAAAATTACCTTAGTTTAGTCAGTAGCAACTGGTCAATTAAACGTTTAACTCCGTCATTATTGCGAAGTAAAAATCTTATTTCTTCTTGCCGCCACACGTTTTATATCAAGAGTGCTGGTTTAGATTTGACATTTTCTGGGTCCTATATTTGATTGGGTGACGTAATGCCAAGGCTTGTTTGTTTAATGCGCATGCGTCATGATGTTGTGTCGTCTGATCATTGGATAACATCAGACGGCACAGCGGGTCACACATAACGCCCGCTACGTTCCGGTACGTACGACTCCGCATCAGTTGATTTAAGCAAGCATTGTTAACTGTACGTTTTTAATCTTGTTTCCACTACTCTTCAGACATAGCCATTTTCTGATGCTACTGATTTATGATTCCTTTTAGTTTAATGTAAAGTTTTCTTCGAAAAAATTTCTACTCAGGTCAGCGTACAAACTCTGGCTAAACGAATCGTGAAAACTAGATGTTAAACAGTGAGAGAAAACCAAGAAGTAATACTAAATTTAGGAATGGGGGAGTAAAATTAGAGAAATAATGAAGTATGTTTGATCCGACTGGGAAAGTGGTAATAAATTTAACATATATTCAATTTTGTGCATATTTGTATCCAACATTTACATTATATTATAGTTTTGGAGATAAGATCGAACGGTCTCTTTTCGCTCTCTTTTAGTCTTTGGTTTTGAAATGTTTCTGTGGAGGCTTGCATGGACGATCATATCGCCCGTTCATACGTAAAAATGCACTTGGAATACACAGGATAGAGAGGTCTTATAACTGCTCCTATGACCAGAAGTACATGCAAATGCTCATTCACGCCATGCAAAGAGCATATAAAACTTTAATTTAAAAGTTCTTCCAATATTTTAATTTTTAAAAGTGCAACAAGTCTAATCACCGTTCTGTCATTTTAGCCATTTTCGTTGTTTTATGAAAGAAATTAATACACTTATTATACAGCTGTATGTATAAGCTATCAAGAAGAACTTGAATCTATTTCAACATTTATTTTTATGGTAACATGAGATTAGGGGACTAAGATGGCGGACGGTGTTTCCAAAATGGCGAATGTCTTTTCGGATCATACTAGTTTTAACGATATGAACAATTATTATCATCGTTTGGAGGAATTTTTTTAATTAAAAAAGTAAATATTTCACGTATAATTAGAATCTTTGGTACCCTAAAACACTTTTGAAAAATGTTGGCTTCAAATTCTCACGAGAGTTTCGCACGCTGCGCGTCCACTCGCAGATCTAGATTGTCACGTACCTATTTTAATAAAACATCTCTTTCCAGAGACGCTTGTTTGTAAACCCACTTGGAGCAGGTCAGAAAAGACGCTCCCAAAAACAACCTTGCGATACAGAAGCTAATTAATCGTTATATAAACTATTGACATATCTCAACTAAATCAGCATTTTTTTATTGCATGTTCTTAATTTTGTGAGGTTTCTATGCCTTAATATTTTATAATTCATTATTTTCAAAAGTCCCGTCTCCACTTAACAAAATGGTTGCTGGAGTGTTTCGCAACTCTCCTCTAATTAAAGAGGACCTAATCGAAAATCTGACCATCCTTGAATCATTAGTCTTTGTTTCCTCTGTTAGAAGAATCGTTTTATGTTCCGTTTTGCACATAATTTTGGAAATCTTGCATCTTAATATTTTGTTATTAACTGAGAAACGGAGTAGGTGATATTGTCCCTGTTTAATTTACATACCGTCTCACGAGATCTCGTCACGTGACCGAAAAGATTGTGGACTATTGGTTTAAACTTTATTTATTCATGACAACCTTTGCCCCGTTATAGGCCTCTTGAACTGTTGACATAATCTCTCAAGCAGCCTATTTTTAAAGAAAAAGTATTGCTGTGGTTAATAGAATTAATATTTGTGCTTCAATTACAAAAAATAATATAAATAAATGAACTGAAACTTATTTTCGTTGTTCAGATTTAAGTATCATGTAAAGTGTTTAAATATTTAGTCTTCTAGTACTCTGTCATTACGGCTTATCTTATTTTTCATACACTTAAGTGTGTAACTTTAGGTATTACATTAAAATAAATTAGTAAAATAAAATAAATTAATATTACTTCCATTGTATTGCTGAGAGTTTAGGCTTTCCACTGATATCTTATTTTTAAATATTGGTGAAGATCTGTACAAGTTTAACGCTCACCAACTCAGTTCGCTGGACACAATTTTCCTTTAGATCCCCATGTAAAAAAAAGGTGACAAAATTAAATCAAAGAAAAATTCATAACTTCCGTAATTTTTGGCCTATTTTAATACATTTTATGCCATTTTGCTTGTATTTTAAGCTCTTTATAGTGATATACATTATTTTTGGAAAAAACATTTTGAATTTTTTTGTCATGTACCTAATACTACGTCCAAAACTTACAGCACAGCTTCTAATAGCTGACTGCTTTTGTTTATGCTGTTGGTTTGGCAGCTCTGCCGTCTTGGTGCTTTGCATGGTCCCCAACCGGAAGTTGCCTTTTTTTCTTATAAATGGGAATCCATCCAGTGGACTGTCACGTTTTGGGGTCTGGTGGGTCAAGGAGATTGCACCATAGATTCCAGGTGGGATCCATCCTCGACTCTCCGTCCCTAATTAAAGTCCATTATTCCTTGTCCAGGCCGCCAGCTAGCCGCTCACGTCATCACCAGCCCAGGTTAGTTCCCTGTTCACACTTCTGATCAGGGGTGCTAACTCTTGAAGCCAGGGGCAAGGTGTTACTCGCCCGAAGCACAGCTGGGATGGGACCTTAGCAGGTGTCAGGCTAGCCAGGTGTGGGTTAGTGTTCAGGGGAGAATTACATATCTGGAGGAATTCACTGACGAGTAGTATCAAGCATCAGGGGCTTTGATGTAGCCGAGAGTTGTAAACAACCATGAAGGGGAAGGCGTAGCTATATCCACTCTAGGTGCCCACTTAGGGGCGTGTCTTTGTAGTTGACACGGGGTGTGGCTTCTGCTGTCTCTGGCCTGATTGGTTGAAATATGTAATTGTCGTGATGACCACGTGCATGGGAATGAAAGAATCTATGGACGAAAGCTGAGAATAAAAGGACTGGTTTAGACCGTCAAATCATCTTCCGCCCAACTATCCTGCGAGAGGGCATCTTACGCCTAAATATCCTGTGAGAGGCCGTCTTCCGCCCAAGAGAGCATCTTCTGCCGATATCCTGTGTGAGGACATCTTCAGCAAAATCTACAGTGAGGGCCTCGTTAGCCTGAACTCCTGTGAAGAAGATCTGCTGTGGGTAGACGTACGTGTCTTGTGGTACAAGTCTGCTGAAGGCTGAAGGATTCAGCTGCAGAATTGAGGTGTCTCGTTCTACTGGACGTGTGGAAGTCTAGTATCAACGGCACGTGGCTTGAGTAGACCAGTTGCATAACGCAAGGGACTCAGCGAGGGTGTTGAATACCTCCAGGCTGGCCTGAGACTCTAGCACGTGTTCCTCTGCTGTGGGAAACCTCTACGCTGCCGGGCGGAAGAGAACTGCAGAACGCAAAGGAAGGAGACCGAAGACAGCGGACAGACAACCGTCTGAAGCAGAGGGTGAAGGTCCAGCCTTACAGTGAGGCTGCCTGTAACCGAGCTCTTGGGGTGAGCTCAGGGGGCTGTGTGTCAGCCTTGTGGAAACGTCATATCCTCTGTGGTGTGTGTGTTCGTCAGCATCGAAGTCTGCTGTTACGTGAAAGTCTTCAAGAGGTCTTCAGGGTATCTACTGGTGAACATATCCAAGGAAGGAGCGCTCCAACGTACAGACTGTCGTGCGGACTATATGAAGCATTGGGGAACGAGTTTTGTGTTCTGTGAGTGTTGTGCATCACGTGGTCATTCTTTTCTCGTATGCAAAGGGGAGAGTAAGGTACGTGGTTCATTATTGTGTTTCATTGTGAGGCGGGTGATGTAGGGTGGTATTAGATGTTATTGTAGACATAGCTCGAACAGAAGGAAATTGCGAACCTCTAGAGTTTAAACGAGTTATAACAAATATTGTCTTGATTGTAAATACTCGCTGTTTTTATCAACAATACATTCTTCGTTTTTGTGTTCACTGTATTATGGTCTTTTGTTGTTCTTTACGGGAGACTGTAGGTGGTGGGGGCTCGGCCATATGATTAAGAAATCATATTCATTAATTTTAGTAATACAGTGATAGTTCCACCTACGCATATGTCACACTCTTGACGGTGGTCGTTTGAGCGAGAATAGGAAACGACCCGTCAAGAGCAAAAAGAAATCTCCCTAGTTGTGACATGGCCAAATCCTATACCCAGTACTTTGTCTATAGTGTTGAGTTTCTATATTCCACAATAAACATAATTCATTGATGTTTACGTAATCCATTTCAACGGCTTCGGTTTATGGTTTACAGAAGGGGATAGCGCAAGAATCTGTTACAGAGGGTGATAATCAAAAATTCCCTACACGTGCAATTATCTTTTGATGAAAAAGGGGCGCGTGTTTGAGTACCTGTGTGTTATCTGTGACGTCCTGCACGTTGTGGGACACTGTTGAAAGGCTCACCAGACACCTGTCCACTGCGATAGAAAGAATACTCTTTAACCCAGCCGATAAATGCCTACGTGATGTCTCGTTCCGTTCGTCCCGCTGACACATTCCACAGTCACGCCCAGATCAAAGGCAAGAAAAAGGAAAGGCGACTTTTGGACACTCGTCCTTCACGATGAAGATTGCGAAGGAGGGTAATCCTTTCGGACGACACCAAACCTCAGTGGACAGACTAGCACACGGAGATAAGTCCACGCCGGGACTCAGAACACCGAAGTTGCGTAGACCCTTGCACGCTCAGAAGTTGCCTGCTGTCTGGGTTGTTCGAGGTGCTGATGGCTGTAGACTCTCTGCTATCGACAACTGGCAAGCGCTTATCGAGGCACGTCTGAGAACAGGACAGATCACCTGATCTGCCTCAAACTTCTCCCTGTACTGTAGTGGTTTCTGGAGGACGGTTTCAGACAAACCAGACGATGCTTGACAGAGCTAAATGGCACAGATATGTCCAGCTTTGCTACTCTCCTTTCGTCTGGGGCGAAACGGCACTTCGATACTATAGTATCTTCAGATCCCGTGAAAAAAACTACGAGTTCGGATTGGAAAATAGCAATTAACTATGTGACAGGCGGTGATGGGAGTGAATTAAGTGGCGGATTTTCGGTGGAGGTAGTGCTGTAACATCGCCTGACCACTCAAAGATAGGGGGAGCTTTACTAGAGAAGCCATAACGGTGCATACTGATAGATTCGAATGGCGGGAAAAGGCGAGAAACAAGGCATGTTAACGATCAGTTGGCAGAAAAGTAAGACACATGCACGCGCGTGTTCGCGTTGACTGAGCAAGGACTGCAAATTCTTGAAGAAATCTTTGAATAAAGGAATACTTTCTTGATGAAGTGAATGAGGAAAAGTTTGATAAACCTTAGTGAAGTGCTTAGATTTGGCGCGACGGGTCTGGTGTAGTTCACTTGAAATCGAGATGTAACAATACCCCTAACGAAACTGAATGAAGGGCTCCAGACTCTTGTCAGGAAATGCTCAGGGGATAGGCATTCCCGGGACATCTAGTTTCAAAACTCCCACCCATATCTCTTCAGTATATGTATAAATCTTTATTAATCATACCAAATATTCTTGATTCCATGCGTGTTTGTGTGTGTGGTGGTGGTGGTGGTGGTGGTGGTGGTGGTGGTGGTGGTGGTGGTGGTGGTGGTGGTGGTGGTGTGTGAATGTGAGAGAGAGATCAAATTTTATGAAATGCATGAAATAAACTTTTCAAAATTCTGTGCTGAAAACAAAATCAATGAAGCAGCGAACCAAGTATTACCCACCCACCTACCCACCCAAAAAAGTTTATTACCCCTTCATCAGAACTGAACAAAAAACGAACAAACCAACATACAACAAAGAAGAAAAAATCGTATTCAGAAAGTAAAGGACTTATCTGAAAGAATTAAAAGCACATTCTTTTAAGATACTAGGTTCAGTTACTTTGTTTTTACCACAGGCTAAAATCCAAGTAGCATTGTCTTGCTCTTATTAATTTCTCAAAATTCTCTTTGCATCAGTGACATTAGCGCATTCAAGTTGGAATCTTCAAGAATGAATCGACTAGTAAGTAATTTTAAACCTTTACAACATTGTAGCTTTGGTCTGTATAATTATAAATAAGTTTTCTTCACTTTTACAATATTCAGCTTGAGAACACCTTATTTAATCACTGTTTTCTTCATGGATAATTTTCCTAAGTTTTGAATAGTATGATAAATTAAAAGTTGAAAATATGGCTTTTCCTAATTTGGCTCGGTCATTGTTCCTTAAAGCGATCTGTCCTGCAGTTCGGACAAGCATGTCTGTCTGTTCAACAGTGATCTTTGCTGTCTGGAAATTTCAACAAAAAAGCATTGTGCATGGCGAACATGCAATA
Source organism: Lanistes nyassanus (assembly GCA_004794575.1). Classification (NCBI taxonomy): domain Eukaryota; kingdom Metazoa; phylum Mollusca; class Gastropoda; order Architaenioglossa; family Ampullariidae; genus Lanistes; species Lanistes nyassanus. The sequence goes on from SMGT01011415.1 coordinate 78,418, forward strand.
GGGATTGCAGATACTCATGTTTGTAAAGTATTAACTAAATCTGTCTGTGTATTTCGGATAAATTAATACAAATCAAATAATATTTGGAATAAACTGATATAATACAGGTTGAAGTCTAAATTGCATCAACAGAACCGGATTTCTGAAGTAGGATTAAAAACCCGATATCACAAATTTTTCATTATGAAAGAATAAAGAGGAACTTTTGCAAAATGTATGTAAGGTCAAAAATGTGTTGTGGACTGGACCTACCCAATTTTTTTCTTGCAGACTCTAAATATTTTTGTCAAAACATTTTTTTTAAAAAGCATTTAAAAAAGGGGGAAATGTGCCGCCTAGAAACCCTTTTCTACTGAGGGGTTGGCTGAGGGAGAAAAATCACACACACCAAAGGGTCCAGTCGAACGAATCACAAAAGGGTGTAACGTCCGACCTTAGTAAACACAGTGTACAGTGCAGACAGGCGGACCTAGGGCGGGCGGGCGAAAAACTACTCGTAGATGATGTGACTTACTGCGGTAGTGGCAACTTTGCAGTCTTAACTTACGTCACACGGGACATCACTTCTACGTCTGGTTACGTGCAAAATATCTAAACAACACATTTTAGTTCAGCTCCTCCAAAATACTGACTGAAGTCTTGAACAGCCGTGCCATTCCCAAAAGACACAACTTAGCACCCCTCCTCCCCCCCCCAACACCGTGTGGCCAAATAGTTATAAATCAACAGTTTGGTTTGTGGATCAAGCTTCCTTTATGAATCTTAAAGAAAGAACACTTTATTCCAGACTAAACCCGACCTTACCGAGCCCAACCTGAGCGACTCCATAGAGGAGTTTTTCACAAAGGAAGAACTGGAAAAGATGTGCGTCTACGAGCAGAATCGCTACAGAAATATTAGGAGAAACTACGAGATGTTGAAACATTTTGCTAAGTTTCAGTGTCTGTTCCTCGTACGAACAATAAAATGTGTTGTTCATCAGTTTCTTTTACATTGTGTGAGCATTAACAAGCCATGTAAAACAGTTAACCGTGGGTGGAGATAAAATTACATATAATCAACCAACACAAGTCAAATTACCTGTCATACAGATAGATTCTAATTTCTCTCGAGCACAACTGCGCTGTAGAAAAAAATCTTCATCTTAAAAAAATCTCACGAAAAATTGCTGGATCTATGTATATTTTACATTTTTTAAAGAAGCTTCCGTTTCTAGCAGGTTTTTGTAAATTTCTACAAATATTTCTTTATAAGTGGAAAAAGTTATATGCATGCTAAAATAAATTGTTTCCTTAACTGAAGGTTTATCCGCTGTAAAGCCAGAATTCATGCAGAGAAAGAAGAAACACAAACCTGAACAGTGTATTGGTGAAGTCACGGACCGTAATAGCGAAGCAGAGAGTGACCAGGAGTGGCTACCCAAGCACAAGAAACCAAGTATGTTGACTGGACTATAATGCTAGATAAGATCGCTGTTAAGTTTTCGCATCGCCCTGTTAACGAAAGGTAACACCAGAATCTTTGACACAAAGGTTTAAATCCGATTAAAAGAATACTGTCGCTAGTTTTGCACTTTTACAGGTCGTCTTGTGTGGAAAGCCTCATTGCAATCAGCAGCAAAGTCTGAAAATAAAAAGTCTGCAAGAATGGTAAATAACAAAAAGAATGTTGTTTTTGAAAAACTGGAATAGGGAAATCGGTTGATTTCATTTACACTTTTTCCATGCTATTCAGGTTGTATCGCGGTAGCACCTAGTGCTACTTTTCGCCTTGTTAATCTTTGTTTATACAGCGATTCCAGACTTGAGAGGTCACATTTCAATCTAATCGATAAGGACTCAAGCGCGCGTGAACGTATATGTAATTTAGTAAACATGTATATATTTGTGTGCGCGCGTGCATGTGTGGAACACAGACATGTCTAAAGTCGAAGATAAAGTATGTACGAGATCTACGAGTGTAGTCAATGATATAAAGTCGTCATCGGCATCATAAGAATTTCTGATAATGTTCGCTTTTTACGTAAAACCAATCCTATATAGTTTAAAGCTTGGAGGGACTGAAAAACTTGTTAAAAAATAACGCAAAGAAAGGTTTTTAGGCATGCGAAAATAATAATAGATTCAATGTTATCCATCGTTAGAGCAAGAAAAAAGACAAGGACAGTAACTGTGCTGAGAAGGATAGCGATGACGAGCCGCGTGTTTACGAGTTCCGCAAGCGGAAGGAAATCAATTACATGCACGTGGAAGTTCCTGATGATGATGAATTCTTGTGTACGTAACCAGACGTCATTGTATGTCGTTGCGTCTCTGTCCAGAGATGTTACACGTTATTACGCACAGTTTTATTTTCTTCCAAAACGTTGTATTATTGTCTAGTTACTTTTTGGGAAAGGAAAACATTGTGTTTATATTTGTTTCACTGCTATGTTGCGTAAAAACAACTGTTTCTTTCTTGCTTTCGCCTGAACAATATGTCAAATTTCTTTCCAGAAAAGATTTCAAAAGGAAAAAGTTCAGGCCATACGCTTAACGCTTGTTTACATCTAAGAAATGATAATTTTCACAAGAAGTTTTCAATGCATGTGCTAAGCTAGCAGGACATCAAATTTAGTAGCAAAATATAGTTGACTTCGAAACATGAATGATAAAAGTCACAGTGATTGCTACGGTTGCAGACTGCGAAGAATGCAATCTGGACTATCCGGATCAGTGCCCTGTCCACGGACCTCTTCGGGCTGTCTTTGACATATCTGTACGCATATATGTACATTATTCTAGAAAACTTGAAACTGATGCACGAAGACTTTCAGTTCTAGAGATCTGGGTAAAACTTACAAATACTTGCAGTTTGTTTTACCACTGCCTGAAGCTTCTTTGACTGCTGTATAGAAGACTGACTGTGTAAAGCTGGCACAACTTTTTTGTTTCGTTACCACATGTCCCAGTTTCTCTTATTTTCCCTTTCTTCTGCAGGTCCCTGCAGATGGCTCTGACCCAGACAGGGCGCTACACACGCTGCCCGCTGGTCTGGAGATACGACAGTCTGGAATACCTAACGCTGGGCTTGGTGTGTGGGCCACCCAATTCTTCCCCGTGCGATCTCGCTTTGGTCCTTATGAGGGAGAGAGAGTTATTGACCTTGCTGTAGCCCATTCTTCTGGCTACTGCTGGCAGGTCAGGGGTCATGCCGGAGAGTTTTGTTACATGTACAGTGAGTTTAATTACAAGAAAACAACCCTATCTCCGTACAAATCTTATCAATATCATGCATTTCGCCCATCCTTTCTCTTTATGAGCAAACTCCCTCTCTTATTTTTCTCCAGTCTCGCAAACCCCCGCCACCCCCTTCTCCCCTGACATCATACACCAGCACAACAGTATGGAAGAAATGCAGAAACAGAGCTAGATTTCAAAGGAACACAACTGAAGACAGAATATGCCACTGCTGCTGCTAAGCTTGTCCAATGCTTGTGTTCAAGAACATGTCAAACCCGAAAAATGTGAGAACCCGAAATATCAAGACTACAGCATGCGCATA
>SMGT01011416.1:0-16396 GCA_004794575.1 Lanistes nyassanus
GCGGTAAGCGGGAGCTCACAAGGCATGACCGGTCGGCAGCAGCGCTCAAGAGAAAGTCAGATTAACCTGTCAGTGAGCTGTGCGCACGGGGAGCTCAGCGTGTGCGCATGCGCGGAGGGGTCTTACCAGGGTTGCCTGGGTGGATTTTGTTTTTAGGGTGCGATTTGGGGATCGCCAAATGAGAATTTAGCACTTTGGGTCATGGTACAGTATTGTGACAAGAAAACACCCTTTAAAAATAAATGTTCAATATCTCTGTATAACTGGTTATTTAAAATACTGGTGACCTCAAGAACTTGTTTTTAAAAGCATATTGCATGTACAAAATGCAAAGGGTCTAAAACTATTAGGTTCTGGCCATTTTAGCATATTACAATTTCCCACATTCAATAATGTCTTAGAATTCCCCACACTTAATATTTTAGAATTTCTAACATTCATTAGTGTCTTAGAATTTCCCAAATTCAATAAAGCCAACAAAAAATGGATGGCACGGTTTTTGAAAATAAAAATTTGATATGGTTATGTCAACTTTTATCACTGGGAAATGTTAGATTTGGGGACAATTGCTGACACATATTTCTCCCTAACTATTAAAACAAACAAAAAAAACACAATTAAAAATCAAGTAACTTGGGTTTTGTTGCTTACTGTCCAGGGGCAAATGTAGTACCGATCAGGATAGTGCTGCTCAGATAAGTTAACGTGACAAGATTTGTCTCTCAGTCCTTGCAAGTTTTCAAGTCAACAAGTCACACTTAAACGCTTGACATGGTTGGACAATAAGTCATTCAAAGGGATGGCATTTCATGTATATAGTCATTTGCATGGTGCTGCTATTAATTTTTAAGTGGACAAACTGCCAGCTTTACAACACACACAATTCAGATCCAGCTTCAGAGATGGAACTTCAACACACTATGACAATCAGCATCTATGCTTATTTCAAGGTCCTTTCAGAAGCATGCAGAATACTTACCCCAGAAACAACTGCAACAACGTAAAGCCTAAATACCAGCATTTTAAAAAATCCCTTTAATGTACAGTGTTATAGTGAGATCATGCATGCAAAAATGTGCAGACAAAATTGGATGTACATGCAGTGATCCGCTAACACAAATATGCAAATGTGCAGACAAATACAGCCACCATAACCACTCCACCACCACCCCCACACACACTCAGGTGTCAGCTGCATAAAAATGTCCAGCTACCTTTGTTATTTTTATAGGTTGAATGCTCGCCAAACTGGTCCATGATGTTGAGAATGTCATCCTTGGTGTTGCCAGGGACAGTGGATCTTACAACCTGCTGCTGGCCACCCTTCAGCCTCGTGAAGATGCCTGCCATAGCTAGACAGTACAACACACCAGGTAAAATAACAGGACAACAGCCATGGCTAGTCCTTACAACAGGGTGAAACAGGACACCTGTCCTGGTTAGCCAGTACAATAAACAAAGTAAATACCTATCATGGCTAGAGACAGGACAACACAAGAGGTAAAACAACAGGACAATTGTCATGGCTAGCCACAAGGTAACACACCTTGTCAGTACAACAAACAAAATAAACAAAAGAACTGTCATAGCTTGCTAGCACAAAATCACATAAGGTAAAACAACAGAACAATTGTCACAGCTATCCAGTACAAAACAAGGTAAAACACAGGACAACTCTCGCAGCTATCCAGTACAAAACAAGGTAAAACACAGGACAACTCTCACAGCTATCCAGTGCAAAACAAGGTAAAACACAGGACAACTCTCACAGCTATCCAGTACAAAACAAGGTAAAACATAGGACAACTCTCACAGCTATCCAGTGCAAAACAAGGTAAAACACAGGACAACTCTCACAGCTATCCAGTGCAAAACAAGGTAAACAAGAGGACAACTCTCACAGCTATCCAGTACAAAACAAGGTGAAACACAGGAAAACTGTCAGGCAGGCCAGTAACACCCCCCACCCCCACCCCACCCCACCCCTACCTTTTCAACAAAATTTCTCATGAATTTCCCTGTTCTTTTACTGGACCATCTTTTCTTTGTGCATTTTCTATCCTTACCAGCATACATGTTTTGGAGGGGTGAGGTTCTTTCTTGGTCACATAACCGTAAAATGTATTGCAGTTTAAGTAAAACACATTCTGCACCCACACATGCACATGTACTTCTGTGGAGATATTTGTATGCTGCAGGGAACTATAGCCATCATACTTTAAAGACATTAACAAAAATGTTATGAAAATGTTTCTCTGGCACTACATTTGTAGTGGAAATCTTTTTTTAACACCACTTTATATTTGTTATGAACTCTTTCTCTAGGACAGCAGTCTATTTGTTACAGAAATATTTCTCTAGGACAGCAGTCTATTTGTTGCTTAGAAATGTCAACTGAAAAGGGTGCTTCTAGATACTCCTTGAAAAATGTCAATAAGACAAGCAGTAGACAGGCTAACAAACACAGAACAGCTCAGACACATACTGTTATAACAGCAAACATGCATGCATAACACATGCACGTGCACCCAAACAGCATACACATGCACACACTGCATAACTGGTTGCTATGTCCTTCTACAAAACACTCTTTTAAAACTGCCAGATGACCAAAGAAAACTATGAAAACAAAGGAACTTTCCTTCATTTCGTTTTCCACTACATACATTCTACTGCATGCACTTCCTGTAACTGAGCCTTGCCAAGCTAGCGATGCTGCAATCTCCCATACTGTGTACACTTTACACAAACTACATGTGTAAAGACCCTCCAGAAATCCCTTCAGTATATGCTGCACATAACAGTGAAAGAGCTTCTTATAAGCAAAAGATGGCATTCTCAAAGAAATGCAGTTCCTCATAGCTTCAAAACCTTGAGGTCAGTGAGTTCCACACTTGGAAATTCTGAGGGTCCCTTCGCCAAAAAATGAGGGTCCTTACATGGTTTTATTTAAAAATACCTAGCATGCACTGGCACTTGTGGCAGGAATAGTTCTGTATGTTTTCAGATTTCTGTATGTAACAGATGCGTGGCGTGTTATGGGCAACCCTGAGAAAACAGCTTTAATATTTGTTCTCAGTAAGGATTCTAATTTTTATTTTTTTTAAATTATAAACCTACAGACTTTGCAGATGGAAGCATTAAATTCTGCATACAAATTAATGCTACTGTTATAGTACTTTTGGGGTTTTAGTAACATCTCTTGTAATATTAACCTATATCCCATCCACACACACACACACACATGCACATTCTCTCTCTGTGCCAATTAAAAAACTTAAACATTCTCAATGATGAAGTGAAAAGTTTTACCTGACAAAGTGATGATCAGAATCTAAGCACGGTAACTGCCTGTTCATCTGTGAGCTAGCGCTCTTGTAGTCTTATACTTGGAACGTGTTACTTGCCCTACATACATGTATAGAAAGTGCAAAAGCAGAAAAATGAATGGTCTTGTTTCACTGAAACTTTCACATACAATTAACACCATAACAATTAGGCAAAGAAAAATGTTTAAAAAGTAAATTTCAACTCAATTTTGGTGAGATTTTTGTGATTTCTCTTTATATAATAAGAAGGCATCTGATAACTCTTTTTAGAGAGCCACAACATATACAATTATCATTCTACTGCTACATTTATTCATGAAAATCGGAAATCTGGAGAATCAATGATGACGCACATTTTGCATAGTGTTGTACAGATCAAACTCTAAATAATGACTCACATTTGTGAATTTATTTGGGCATCTCCATGATTCCTCTTTTAGGATGCCTTCATTAAACCCTGAACAGACAAAGAAAATACAACTTAAAATGTTGTGCTATTTTCCTTCATCCAAGAGTTGGTTTTCTTTTCTTAACATCCAGTCACAAATGAGGTGCATATCAGGACAGTGACGCTGGAGACAAGGTAACATGTTGCCACAAATGCAACACAGGCTTCAGCCCCACCCAGTCACATTATACACATTATACTGATGCTGGGCCAACTAGTTCTCCTACTGTTCCCTATAGACTAGTGCCAAGCATCTGGCAGGGCAGCTGCAGTACTAGACTGCCAGATTTGAAGTCTTGGGTATGACGTGGCCAGGGCAAGAGCCATCAAACTTCCATCCTGGAACTGGACACCTTAATTGTTACAAGATACAAGCAATCTTTCTTCACTGAAGAATACAACACAATCACATAATGAATTTGCAGCCATGATACATATCCAAAAAATGTATGTTATACAGTATCCACACTCTTGCAATTTTTGCATCAAAGTTGTGTCATGTTCCGATAAACTCTTCAAATTATGGTATTTTTTCTCAATCTCTATTAGCACCACCCTAGCAATGCAGGCATGCATTGGTCAAGTTGTCAAAAACTGCACTCGCCCTGCCAGAAATTACTTGGCCCCATTGACTTGGCAACTCTTACTCCCAAGTCCTGCATGCTGGGCATCTAGGAATGGTGCTTTTCTCTGATTGGGACATCCATCAATAATCGCTTGAACGCATTAAATGCTGTCACATTTTCGTAGGGTGCAAGAGGGTAAATCCTAACGTATCCTTACAATTACCACACCATGCCAGAACCACAAAAAATCATAACAAACAGCATGGAAAGAAAGAGGAAACTGTAAGGAATTTAACAATAAGAAAAGCAAATGAATATTAACCGAATAATTTATTGGGTGCAAAGGGGTAGGGTAATACAGCTTAACATTAGTATCCCTCACAATATTATTTTTAGAGTTCAGCAGTGGACATTGCCTGCTAGTTGGGTAAAAAAAAAAATCTCCTGTGGATGGCCCCACATGTTGTCCCCATCGCCTGAGCCGGTATTAGTTCATAGATAATGGGTAGATCCAGAGAAACACATCCAGAAATGGAAAGGTCCAGTTACTCTACGAGTCCTGCACCATTCCTATGCACAGCTCCGAAACCCGGTGAAGAAGAGGAGAAAAACATAAACAGGAGATAGCCCAGAATGAGGAAGAGAGGGTAAAGACAGGAAAAAGCATCTAGCATGCAACATAAACCTTCTAACTCCAATACTGCTTTACTCTGATATTTGAGGTTCCGAACAAGGAAAACGCTCAAGTCAACTGCACAAGAAAAGACCTGCCTAGCTGTCATCACATGGGGTTTACTTTTTGCCTTAACCCATCGTTGCGCATAATCTGCACGACCGCCATTAAGGTGATGGCATATGTGTAGGTGGAAACTATTCCTCACTGTACTACTTATGATATTTACATCCTAATCTCACAGCACACAGTAGTACAAGGCCCCATCCACCTACAATCTACCCACAACAAAAGGAATAACTCCCAGTGTTAACTACAAGAACTGACCCCTAAGTGTATACCTCGTACTGCCCCCTGGCAGTTTTCACCTCCTGGCTACCACAGAGCCCTTGGTGGCTGACATTATGCATTAACAGTTTCCTTTTTATGTGTAATCTCCCTCTGCCTGCCTAACTAACCCATACCTGACACCTGCTTGACCCATTGTCCCGCTCCCAGCTGTGCCCCAGGGTCAGCAACACCTGCTCCTTGCTCTAGAGCCAGTACACTGACTATAGGTGTGAACAGGGACCCCTTGACATCTAACCCAACCTGGTGATTACCTGAGCAAGCTAGATGGCAGCTCAAACAAGGAAATTAGAGACAACCTAAAGGCCTGTTTATGGGTCTCATCTAGAATCTGTGGTGCAATCTCTTTGACCCACCAACCCCTAACTCGTGACAAGCTGTTACCACCAGCTCTTATGCAATCACCCAGATGGATCAAAACAAGCACAGGACTCTGCTCCATCCTCAGAATACGAAGTGATGGCACTCAATCAAAGAAAGTTTGACTTGGTAGCAGCCGACCTTCGACAGAATAAATTTCTTCTTTCCAGAGACCTGCATCTCTTCTCTCTGTGCTCATTTGCACTTCTGTTTCTTTTCCATTATACGAATTCTCCAGAAATGACCTCCAAAAATGACACCAACATTCAAAAGCACACATGAAACTGAAAAAAACTAAGCTAAAAGGGAATCCAGTCCTTTAAACAAAAACAACTAAAGGTAAGCATGTGCATTCGTAACACACTTGCTCTGCACAGGTTTGCTCTGACTAAATTTGAGTGAATTCGACAATGCATGAACCAGCAAAGACATTTTCAGCCCTACAAAAGGCAGATTCTTCCCTTCCCTCAAGACTCATTTCCAGCAGAAAGAGAAAAACAGGTGACAGCCGGTTGGAGGAAAAACCTTTCTTAAATTTAAAACAAGGGAACTGGACCAAGCTAAGACATGACAAAGACGAAGACAATCTACATGTTTCAAGCCACTACCCCTTCATCAGGACGACACAAAAACGACGAAAAAACGACAACAAAGAAAACAGAAGAACCACTTTGGAACCATGGCACCCACTGGTCTCAACCTCAAACACTGACCCTCCACCTCCCTCTTTTTCCTCTTTACCCCTCCTCCTCTCTCTCTGTCTTACTTCTTTTCTCTCACCTCCTTCTCTCCCACACTGACACCCCCTTAGACGCGCTTCTCTCTCCACCCCGCCCCCTCTCCATCCCCACCCTTTCCTACCCACCTAGCGATTGGCTGCCCCTCTTTTTAACCCTTCTTACTCACTGTCCCTTAGTCATTTTCCTGCTGTCCAGCCCATGCACCACATCTACCGAAGCTAAGTCTTTTTCTTCTGGTTTCGTTGTCGTTTTTTTCGTCGTTTTTGTGTCGTCCTGATGAAGGTCTAGTGCCCCGAAACATGTAGATTGTCTTTGTCTTTGTCATGTCTTAGTTTGGTCCAGTTCCCTCGTTTTAAATTTAGCAGAAAGAGGGGAAGAAAGTCAGTAACTCTAACTCCAATGGACACTTTGCTGTAAGGAAACAAATCTAGCTGCCTTATTTTCGAACTTGAGGTATTTTAGGCAAAGTGGTGAAAGCCATTCTATTTCCAAGAGTTAGGACTTTTTAGCTCCAGCATCACCTGGAACAGCAAAAAACTGCTGATCCCTCTTGTGATACTGTTATGACACCCAGAAACACAACAACTGCTTACCATAATTATTTTTTTATTTTTCTTTCCACAAAGTAACATGAAGTAAAAGTGCAGATATCAAGAGTTTGCCTAGCCAGGCAGAATGTTTTGCGATAATTAGGAACGATAACTCTGTAGTGACATTATTGCAAAAGATATCATACCAGCTCTTCAGCCCATTTCATAACATCGACTATCTTGGAATTTGTTTAGCAAAAATCAGTAGAAATAAACTAAATAATCAATGTCAAACGCAGCCAATACCTCACCTGGTCTTTATCTTCTGATGAAAATTGCACTGAAAAAAAAAGCCATTGGACATCTGTTACCTGACCTCTTTCCCATTCATATGCGGCACATACCCTGTGGACCAACAGCTCAGCACAAAAAAATGAAGATTCATTAGTTACTTCTAAACAGATGTGCATTTGTTTGCTTCAGCTCCCACTTGTGCACAATGCAGTGATGCCTACCCTCAGATTTGGTTTCCAGGGACAACCTTTTCAAAATCAGGAACACAGTCTGATTTTCAGGAACACACCCAACATTGTTCAATAACAGTCTTCAATTTAAAACCAACCTGCAGACCAGCATCGCTTCAGCACTTGTGATATCATTCTTTGTGTTTCCTGAGATGATGCACTGACAAACAATCCAGTAATCTTCTGGTTTTGCTCCTTTTCCTCATAATAAAATTTTGCTATTTCTTTTGTGTTTATCAGTTTTATGTCACCAAATGTCACCTCATCCTCCTGACTTGACAGAAGAAAATGTAGGCACAAATTTCACAATAGGCAAAGTGTCACCCTTTTCCCCAGGTTAAATAAATGATCACATGCTTGTCTAAAGAGGAGTCACATTTGGTGCTCATTACAGTGCATGCAGTTTTCAAAAAAAAAAATAAGGTCTGAATTTTCTTTGCAATCTACTTCTGACAACACTGTGAGATTTTTATTGTTATAGGTGCAACTTATTTCTTTTTCATTCTCTGCCACCTGGTTACAATTTGCATGTACATATACATGTCACATGTCACCCCTAGGCTATTACCTGTCACTCCTAGGTAAGCCTTTTAGCTCCTCCCTTTGTAAGCTAGTAGGGGGAAGATACGTCATCACCAGGCTGACCGCTCCACCCACAATTGACACCTGGGTGTACGGGCATTGGCCAGGTTAATCATTCTGCTCTCTCTAGTCTGGCTAGAACCGGTTTACTTGAGGGTAGTGCGTCAGAACGCTTACTACATAAGGAGGTAAAAATGTTAGATCGAGAGAGGGAGGAGAGAGCGAGGGAGGAGAGCGCCAAGAGTACCGACACAGAATACAGAGAGGGACGTGCACCTAGGAAGAGACCCAGTGAAGCGACCACGTGCTAGCCTACGGACCTCAGTCGCCATCTTGCCAAAAGGAAGACTCCAGCTCTCTTGCAGTTACGAGTGTAATCTGCTGACCGCCTCGACGGACTGAGACGGAAAGAGACCAGTGGACGTGCCTTATAAGTAAGGTCTGCTCTTACCTTAAACTTATCTTAGAGTCGGGGACTCGCGTTGATGTAAGATAAGTGTTTTTATCCTGCCGGAGACAGGAGATGTCATAGCTAGTGATTGGGCAAGTGTGCCAGTAGACGGGACTGAGTGTAGCGTGGCTGAAGCAGTGGCGTAGCTTATCTTGTGGGTCGCTGAATAGCTGTAGTGTCGGTAGCGACAAGATTGGGTGCTCGGTCATCAGTCACGTGTCGCATTGGTGTATTGCAGTAAAGCTGTTGGTACGGTAGTGACCAGAGTTGGTGCTCTGTAACGGTCGCTTCTCGTATCTGTGTACTGCGGTAAAATAGTGACCAGAGTTGGTGCTCTGTTGTCAGTCACGTGTCGCATTGGTGTATTACAGTAAAGCTGTTGGTACGGTAGTGACCAGAGTTGGTGCTCTGTAACGGTCGCTTCTCGTATCTGTGTTCTGCGGAAAAGTCGTGTTTCAATAGTGACGAGTAGGTGCTCTTTGGTGGTCACTTATTGATTCAGTTTGATAGCTTTGTTCTTGTGTATCGCAGAAGTTGTTGTTGCAGTGGTGACAAGAATAGTAGCTCTATTGTCGGTCACTTATTGTACGTGTGTATTGAGCGGGATCATAGGCCGGTTTGGCAGTTTGGTTTCCCTCTTGCATTGATTTGATTATTTCCTTCATCTGTTGCACGTGGTATGACGTCATCAGGCAGCGTCTTACCCTAGACACGAGCGCGGTGATTCTCTGTAAATAATTTGTAGATAGATTTGATGTTGTCGAGCCAGTTAGTGTTTGAAATATATGTTGAATAACAGTTCGCTGCAGTTGTGTGTTTTACGAGGGTGGGGGCTCTTGAGCTAGTAGTGTTTTGCCTGTGAGAGACTGAGCGAGCGTGTCGAAGTATGAGAATCTTTTCCCTCGGAAGATTGCTCTAGTTGTTCACATTATTTCACAGCATCGTCACCCTTTGGTTTAGAAACCACTGACCTAACGCAGTAAAGCTTTTGGTGACGATTGCTAAATTAAATCTACGTTTACAAGATCGCCATAAACAGTTTGTTCAATAATTCTCAAAGTCGAAGTCCAATAAGATAAGGTACCCGCCCGCCGTGACAATACATTATATATTTAAATATTTATAATTTATAGTTATACAATTATAAAAATGTCATACAAATTCTTCTTTCAGTCTCTGCATATTCCCATCTTGTTCTAGTCTCTCTATTTTATCATAGGTAAGTAAACATTTTTATGCTTTATTTTCTTTCCTTTCAAACTAAAAGATCTACATAATAGATACACATGCACAATTTGTTTTAAGTAGCAACTAATGTGTTAAAATAATCTGTAAACCACTTCTTTAAAACATCATTCCTGCCTGCACCATCAATGATGCTTGTCTAAAGAGGAGTCACATTTGGAGCTGAAATACTGGTGACAGTGCATGCAGTTTACAAAAATAATGTCTGTACACTACCTCTTTTCCTTTTAACCAGGACAGCTCACCACAACACTTTGACAGTTTTTATAAATTTAAATATATACATAAAAAGTAAATGTTTAACAAATGCAGTTCAGCATAGTAGTTAACCAAACATGTACAACAAACATAATACAATGAGTAACTATACATAGCCACACTAACGCCCATTAGTCAATGTAAAGAAAAAATGTCTTTTCTGTTACATAATCTAGGAGTTTGGAAGATGTTTTTAAAAGGAAGGGAACAACTCAAGCCTGTTTCACCAAATGTGATCAAACAGGGGAACATGAGAGTATTTGAAATTGAAGCTGTTTAGACCAAAAATGGCAAAAGGCTACTAGCAATTGACTCAACCACAGATCACAGCACAGAGTTGACTCAACCATCACATAAATTCAAACCAAGAAAGAGGCCAGCTCAATTCCTATATTTTCAAAAAGTTTTCATTTCATCATTGAGTGCTAAAGAGATGTTTGGCATGCATTCCATAGTTTTGCTACAGTGTGTGCTGCTACAGGTCATGTAAACAGGCACTGCTCCTAACTAGGCTTATCACATGTTAGCGTGAAGTCAGGATCAAGGGGTGTCAGTCACAGAGGTTACACCACCTTATCTTTGATCTTACAAATCACACTGCCTTAGCATATTGAAGTTTCATTAGTTCAATAGGATGTTTTAACCAACGCAGCAAACTCCAACTTTGCCCAATGAAGAATACCAAAAACACCTTAACATATCATAAATGACGAATGCATTGGATGCTATTTGCAGAACAAATAAAGCAGGATGTAGAAAATCTTAATGACGAAAGTATAACATGATGACAACAACATGCCTTACTTTACGAGGGTATTGCAACAAACAATAACATTTTTTAACACCCAGCCATCAAAGAGAGCATTGTAAACAATGTAACTGTACTACATAGTTACTACATATGCATTGCAACATCCATTATTAGTGGTCAAGTCAACTCTATGCTGTGGTCAACTCAGTCCTGTGGACTTGTGGTCCAGTCAACTCAGTGCTGTAGTTGGGTCAACTGGTTGAGTTGAGCCTACCAGTACCTTCCTACTATCACAGTTTAAAATATTCCGTCTGCCAAGGTTGTGCATTCTGTATTATCTGTTTGGTAAAGACAAAGCCCTCTCTATTGAATAACTGCTTAAGTTATTAAACTGATAATCTGATATACCGCAAATTCTTTTTAACTGAAGCAGTCTTAATATAAATATGTAAACCACTCTCCACCCTGCATGCGACATAAGTTAAGCGAAATGAGGAAGACAAAAACTTTTCTTTACTGTTCTAAGTAACCAACAGATTTTGCATTTGAAATTGAAACTAGTTTATAGGTCGATCCCGGACATATTTCATGAGGAATCTTGTAACACCACTTGTATGATGTATCCGATTACAAACACAGCGCTTACTCTTTAATTATAGTTTCTAATTCGTGTTACGGACACTGACAGACAAGTAGAACAAAAGGTACTAAACTGATATATAATTTTTTCCCAATCGATTATCATCTGCTTAGTTAAGATTTACTAAGTAATAGACTTACTGAATTAGTCTATATATTTCGTATTTCAGTACACCATGCATTATGAAAACATACGCCATATCAACGCTGTATCGCGCGGTGCGATATTTCATCGAACGTAAAGGGCTTTTTAAACCAACAAACGCGCATCCTACTTCACACAAAAATCATGTAAATTTCGACTGACAATAACACGCATTCTGAAAATCATGATGAAAATGCTGATATTGATATTCGTATACCATTGATTACTGCATTATCAGATCTACGATCATCTGCACCGGAACCCTGATCGCAGAAGGTTCTGCGGTCAAACAAATTTGAATTTATTAGAAACCATAAAATGCATAACTAATTCTTATCCCTAGACAATACTAGAAAATAAGATGGATGTTTTATACCTACCTAATAACTAGTGGCCTTAAACAACAGACTTTCACTCAAAAGCCGACGACAGTCGCGATGATGTGTCACATGAACATAAATATCACGTGACATAATATCGTCCCTCGCTTTTGAAGACTTGTGAATATGTTAATATAATGACTTATCTAGATGGCTCGGTTTCATTGATTAGCGTTAAAAGTAAGTGCTTATTAATTTTTTTACAATTTAAACATGATAAAATACAGCAGTTTTTCTCCTGAACCTATTTATTATGGTGTGAGGGGCGCAAGGAAAAGGACCGGAAGTTGCAGACCAAAAAGATATACTCATAGTTGTAGACACCTGTTCATCGGAGTAATAACACACTAGAGCCTGTCAAAGTTGTTTTCATTCTGTCTGGGCTGTTATTTAAAATTGTTAAAGCCTAGAAGCGCTCTGTATGGCGGGTTTTTTGGCGTGCGCCTGGAAATCTACAAAAAGTTATCACAGTGGAGAAGAAAGTCAACATGTCATTCGTGTAACAACACTTCGAGTTCTTGTTCGATGTTTATGTTTAAATTAACTAGCCATACGATGTCGAACTATTTTTAGTATTATTACAACTACTAGTGTGTATTCCATGTCAAACTATTCCTGTACTACTAGTTCAGCGAGCATCGTGTTTCTTACATAGCCACGGTGCATGCAACACTACCATTGTATTGGCACTGGGCACAAACTCAACTGTTAGTTTTACTAAAGGAAAAGAATGAAACAAGGGACAGCTGCTTCCGTGCTTGGGGAAAAAACCATAATGGAATTAACATACTCGTCAAAACCCATTTCGTCTTTGTTGCAATACAAAATATATCAGGTTAGGAGGAAAATGAACCACAACAGGAATGCAGTTTGTGCTGTTTAAGTTACATTTTAACAAAATCAGTAAAGAACAAGAATGATAAAACCAAGGAATACAAGTAAATGTTATATATATACTGTTTTGTTACTTGTATGTAGCCAGTCCTACAAAAGCATCTAAGAGGGCATCCATCAGCAGTGCCAGAAACTATCAAATCTGTGATGAGGCATCTGTGTTACAATTTGGTTGGTCTATGACAGGTAAGTGGAATGCTCAGATGAAGGGGAACAACCTCAAAGATGCCATCTCCCTTAGATCAGGACAAAGCTGAGTGGATGGAACTGACGCGCCCTCTTGCCAAACGAAGGTTGCCTAGCCAACCAGGCCAACAAACTGTAACGGTGCCAGGGACAATCCACCATGGAAATCAGGCTGGACAACCTGTGGACATACACCTGGAGTTATCTGGTGCTGAGTTTTGTCGTTTGACCAGCAGAGACACTGCTACCTCACAGAAATGTTCTTGTGGGGTTAGGCGTGGTCCACACATTACGTTTTTGTCAGCATTTTTCATTCCTTTTTCTTGGATCTCCTCTGTTTGTGTTGCATTTTACTATGGAGCGATGACCTGGTACAATTTTTACATTTATTTCAGTGAGGAAAAAACTATTTGGCACAAGATCACTATCTGTCCTTTCCTGATTCTCAGTTTTCCCTTTTCAGTTGGTCTGTCAGCTATAGGCATTGCATTTTTTGCTTGTATTATTCAGGTTTCGTGCAACTTTGACACATGGCTCAAGGAAATAAGAGACTTTGAGAAAGGATTTTATGCTTGGTTTTGTAATTTTGTAGGGCTTTCTCAATGTTCACCTTATGAAATTATCATATTAGATGAAGATGGTGCATTTCCTGATCGTAGTTAATACAACCAGTTGCTGTACCTTATAAAATTACCTTATTAAAGGGCTTTCTCAATGTTCACCTTATGAAATTATCATATTAGATAAAGATGGCATATTTCCTAATCATAATATAACCAGTGGCTGTACATAAAGCCACTTCTGATTATCTTTTCTTTTTTCATAAACAGAGATTCTTCTAATGCCTTCGGTTTAAAGGTGTGATGTCTTATATTTTTCTTTTTGTGATGTATCAGTTGTTTATTAAAAAATAGTGATATTTTTGCAGGGACAACTATTTCAAAATGGAAGTATTTACCAAGATGTGCATGTCACTTTTAATAAAAATGTGATCACTTTTTATGGGGGGGGGGGGGGTTCAGTTACAGCTGCATGTAAAGTTTTGAGAAAATGCCAAACCATTCTTAGGCCTCAAAAGTCATTGAAAAACTTTTTTCCCCTAATGGTTCTGGAAGAGTCGTGGAATTTTTAAAGACCAGAATGCTGGGAGATAGAGAGAGAATAAGAGTATTTAAAAAAAGTGTGTTAATTTTGAACATTTTTGTAATCTTTCCCCATCTCATTGACAGACACATGAAGTTACTCCATTAATGCTTTAACTGAACCCACCCATGCCAAATGCAAAAAATAAAACTTGAGGACTGAGGGTTTAGAAGTGGATGTGGAGTCAAAAGCAACTCAGAAATTTTGGCTGGGTGATTTTTTAAAATCTTATCTGCAATCTGGAAAAGTCCTAGAAATATTTCAGGGCAATCTTTTATGAATTCTGTAAATGTCTTCACACAAATGAGTGGTGGGTTACACCTTTTCAAGATGACTAGCATAGTGGTCTCGTGGTTAAGGTGTCCTGTTCCGAGGCGGGAGGTCTGTAGTTCTTGCCCCAGTCGAGTCACACCTAAGACTTAAAAATCGGTTAATCTAGTAGCTGCCCTACAAGACCCCTGGCACTATAGGGAACAGTACCAGGACTGGTTGGCCCAGTGTCAGTATAATGTGACTGGGTGGGACTCAAGCCTGTGTTGTGACAGCAGTCCCACGTGTGGCAGCACATTAGCTTGTCCAAATAACACTGTCCTGATATGCACCCCATCTGTGGTGAGACGTTAAGCAACAACCAACCAACAAACCCCTTTTCAAGGCAGATCTGCTAGCATAATTTGAATCACTTGTTCACATTTTAAAATATAACTTTAAAAAAGTCACTGAATGGGTAGGGAGGGAGCGGGTGTTTGTTGCTTAACATCCCACTGCAACCTAGGTGCATATCAGGAAAGTGTTCCTTAGACAAAATTTAACTCAATCGTGACGTAGAATCCTACCCTCGAGCATCCCCGTGGACGCGGCATTTTTAGCCTATTTTCAAAAATTCATTAAAAAATCCCCCAAAACAATACAAAAATTATGTAAACATGGTATCTAACTACAATAAATAAAGAAAACTCATTTCTTTCCGTGTTTCTTGGACCTTGTTCCATAATTTGCAAAATCCTTTGATGGAAACACAACTGAATGTGAAGAAATCAAAAAGTCCTCGCCATTACTTATACACGACATTGTGCGACATTGCTTACATGTGCGGGCATGTTTTTCTCTTCGTAATCACTTTCTTGGGTCTTTCAGGCACAAATACTCTTGTCTTCATCCAATTTATCACATTAAATTTGCAAAACAATGTCATTTTTGTCTTTAGCGTGTAATTTGAAGAGTAAATCTAGCATTTATCAAGTGACAGACCACACGTGGACACTCGCTTTGAATTATTTACCGAAAACCAGTCTCTTTGTCAATTTAAGTACAGTATAAGGGAAGCAACTCGTGAATAAATGATTCAGCTTTCTAATGTAGGAGTTCTTTACCTTAGACGATTAGGGATTCCCCGTAAAGAAATTTTCAAAGTTGTGCGAATTTTTTTCCGCATTCGCTAGTAAGCGCGACCTTATGCTGTGCGGATCATTGTCCGCACACGTCGCGATTGGGTTAATGTGCTGCCATACATGGGACATCTGTTGCATTTTGCACAGTGTTTTACAGATCAACCTCAGCACCCACTAAACAGTCGCTAACATTTTCTGAGTTCATCTGGGCATCTCCATGATTCCTCTTGTGTGAGGCCTTCACTAAACCTGTAACAGACAGAGAAAACACAAAACGTTGTACAATTTTCCTTCATCCAAGAGTTGATTTTCTTTTCTTACCATCCAGTCACAAAGGAGGTGCATATCAGGACAGTGATGCTTGAGACAATGTGCTGACTCACGTGAGGCTACTGTCACAACACAGTTTTCAGTCCCACCCAGTCACATTTTATTGACACCAGGCCTATCAGTCCTAGTACTGTTCCCTGTAGTGCCAGGCATCTGGCAATGCAGCTACTATATAGCCAGTTTGAAAGTCTAAGGCATGACTTGGCCGGGGCACAAACCACCAACCTTCTTCAGAAATGGACTCCTTAACCACTAGATAACTGTTTTGGTCATCAATGAATGGGATTGAAAACAATTATTTGCATTAAATCTTAATTATAGCTTGCTGTTTAGTATATAATGCATGGTTGTGATATGAAGATTTGACAATGTCTGCATCAGTTTTCTTCATAAATTATTGATGCCTATTGGTAGCTAAAAAGCCAGTGCCAGCTCATTCCATTTGTTCATAAGTTATGCCGCCCCCCCCCCCCCCCCCCCCCC
>SMGT01011416.1:18191-28794 GCA_004794575.1 Lanistes nyassanus
TTTTTTAATTATGATATTGTTCATTAAAGTGATACCAGTCTGTTCTAAGTTTCTTGACAGCCCTGTTGAAATGCAACTTAAATGTTTTCAAGAGGAGAGGAGGAGAGAGAACAGAATATATGTGTCGGCAGAGGTTTAAGATAGTGACAAGCGCAGATAAAAGTAATGCCATAAGAATTATAGATAATAATTACTAGAAACAATATTTTAGAGATTGTTTTGGTGTTTGTGGCAGGGATGGGTGGGTTTGAGGTGGTGGGAAAGGAAATGTAAGACCTAGACAAACAGCTGCCTGAAACTTAATTACTGTGGCACACAATGTGCTGTTGAAAGAATGACAGATGTGCCATCTGCTTACTATATAGTTCTAAGCGACAGCTAGAGCAGCACAAGCAGCAGGTGACCTGGCTGGTGACAGATGACAGAAGCTGACGGCTTCAACAGCTTTTTTAAAGCATGGAATAAAGAACCTTCTTCAGCATCACTCTCATATCTCAGAGAGTCTTCTCTGAGTACGAAATCACCCTTATAAAAAAAATGGCCCCATCAAAATTTGTAAAAATATGGGGTTAGGGTGGCATAACTGACCCAATTTTTTCTTGCTGACCTCAGAACATTTTATTACCAAATAAAAAGAAATGTAATAAGCTCCGGTTGGTTGTTCGAGAACATTCTAGAAGGTTTTTTCCCACTGATTCAGCAATTTTTGTGCCTACGCAGCACCTTTTGTTCTTAAACTCGCAGTGAAACACAGGAAGACCTCGACCATTACTTTTGAC
Organism: Lanistes nyassanus; assembly: GCA_004794575.1. Lineage (NCBI taxonomy): Eukaryota > Metazoa > Mollusca > Gastropoda > Architaenioglossa > Ampullariidae > Lanistes > Lanistes nyassanus. The sequence continues at coordinate 18,971 of SMGT01011416.1, forward strand.
AATTCGAACTGTCGCTGACCTGCTGGCCGAACTCACTGCGCATGTTTCCTGTCTTTCTTTTTAAAACCAAACTGTACTAGCCGATCCTGACAATAGTTGCTATTTGATTCAGCTGCTATAGAGCTTTAAACTTATTCCCCTCTTGGCGCCATAAAAAAGGGCGTCTCCATTCCTCCCATGGTCACCATGGGGAAACCAAGTCGAGGTGGAAAGCAGATTTCCTATAAAATTACCTACCTACCTTTCGTCCAGTCTTGATTTCCCCAACCTAGTTAAATTGTGGGGAGCCCTTTTTTAAAAAAAAGTATGAAAAGTAAAAAATAGAATATTGGAAAAACGTAATATTGAATTAAGGGAAGGCGGATTGTGGGGAAGTGGATCCTTATATCTACTTTCATTTTTATATTGACTGTACACAGTACGCAGCAGGGGTCTCGGATACAGGATGTTTGTGCACATCCTGGCGCCTCAAGTATACGTGCAACAGGCATGGATCTAGTTTAGGTGGGGCTTACACGGCTCAGTCGAATTCCTTTTAATCTACAGATTGACTACAGCCATATTATCTAGTTCAGTTTAACAGTATTACCAATACCATTAATTTCATTTTATTGCTGAGAGTTTAACTTTAAGCTTTCCATTGATATCTTATTTTTAAATACATGTTTTGGCTAAGATCTGAAGAAGTTATGATCAAAACTGTCTGCTATATATAGACACAGCATTAAGTTTTCTTAGCATCCTCGTGTCGTGTAAAAAGAAAAAGAGGAAATTAAATCAAATGGCCATTTTAATAAATTTTATATCATTTTGATTTTATTTCAAACTCCTTCTGATACCCATTTCTTTCGAAAAAGTGTTTTGAGTTTTTGTCGCAGAGACTTTAGAGCTACCTTGCTTTACCAAGCTGCAGATCGACATCAACTTGAGTAGACTAGATCTAGTACAAATTCTATGAACAAGACAAAATCAGTATAAAGTTTTGAAGACATTAGTACTTACAGCAGAAAGTAAAGGTCACTGGGAGCCCAGTTATGCCCAGGTAATGTGTTTACTTAGTTCAGACTCAGATTGTTCTTTATTGTAAAGCCATATCTTATTACAATCAACAATGGGATGAGAATAGTGAAAAGCCCACGATCTTTCCGTCTACGAGGAACACTGTTTTCATTCCCCGTGTCTCCTGGAGTCAAAGTATCCTACCGTGTGGTTCCTGTTGTGGACAGTGTTCACAATCTTCGCATTGGAATTCTGCGCCTTGTAATTTTCGCGTTGGCGTTCGTGGCAGACGATCACAACGCAGCTCTTTATACCAGAGCTCGACTCTGCAATAGTTACTCGAAATGTATAACCTCTCGGGGAAATACATTATAAGCAACAGCTAGAACTCCAATTCTGTTACTTTCGGGTTCCAGTTCTCGGACTTGAAACCTATCACTAAATACTTCGAGTTTTATAGGGCTTATATACAGACAGTAGTGCTAAAAATAGGAGAGCACATTTATATAGACCACGTAGGAATTCGTGGATTTGCCGAATTTGTCCCTGATTCCAGAAAGCCAAACGACAAAGAACACATGCACAAGTTGTGAAGAAATTAATACTCTTGTCTGACTATATATGAAACGTTAACTTACGAGTGCAAGTAAAGAGATTGAATTGTTACATTGAGAAACGTTGAAATATTGAGTTGCGTTGAAAAGGACTTTAGTTAAATATTCGTCAGCCAGGACTGGACCAGTGGGTCGTATGGCCCGTCTACATATCGTCATCTTTCGCAACATCGCCTGTCTTCAATTTCACCGCCGTCTTCAGTATCATCGCCCGTCTACATATATCATCGCCATCTTCAACTATCGCCAGTCTGCAATTTCACCGCCTTTCAGTAACTGTCTTGAGGATCATCGCCATTATCCATACGTCGTTGTAAACGTCTTCTACTGATGATTTTCAAGAACTTGGTTGACACTAACATTTAGGAGTGCACTGTGATCATTGGATCTCGTGCGTGCGGAACTGTAAACGGAACAGTATTCATTTTTATCAACCAAGAACCACGTGTGACTGAGGAATAGTGTGTGTGGGATGATGACATGAACGTAAATGCTTTTATACTCATTTAAATAATGTCTTGTTGTTTTGAAGTAAAAGGTGGAAATAGATCCACGCTTGTGGTCTTTCGGGTGGATTGAGGCGTCTAACAAATTTCGAACACGAACACGCATTCAGACAAACTTCCGATAAACTAAATTAATTAAAGAGAAAGAGAAAAGTTTTGTTTGATAATCTGGGTTTCTAACAATTTGGTGATCTGACAACTATATACATTTGCAGATTCATGATAAACACTCAAAATATGCTTTTCATGTGTATTTGCTTCACACACTTCCTTCTACGTAGGTTTTGCGGCCGTCGTCTGCTAACGCGCGAGCCGGCCATTCCAAGGAGCGCATGCGCATATCGGATTTATCTCTGGTCAGTTACTGCTGGATGGCTGATACCACGGACCTTCATACATACACGGACCTTTGTATATTATACCACGGACCTCCATACAAAGGTCCGTGTATGAAGGTCCGACGTGGTACCACGGCTGCCGTGGTTCGCGCCTTAGCAGACGACGGCCAGGAGGAATAAGTGTGTGACGACAGTACACATATATAAAAACATATTTTAAGTGATCTTGAATCTGTTTGTCAACGAGTGTTTGTTGTTTGTGTGCTTATATACATATAAAATTTGGATGGGCAGTGTGTGTGTGTAGAATCTGTGTAGGTGACTACGCCATGAGGATCCCCGAGGCCCGCTTATAAGTAGCGAAATAAGTGTTAGCTTCTATGGGCGCTATAAAACTCATTATGTATGTATAGAATTGGGTTCTATAGCTGTAGAATTGCGTTCTGTAGTTGTATAATTAATTCTTTAGTTATAGAATTCATTCTATAGGTAAACCATGCGCATGGTATCCATAAAAGTCATTCTATATATACCGAAGCTTAGTGGGCGCCAAGAGGCCCCCAATGACGTCTATATTTAGATACTAATATCTAGGTCATTGAGGCGCCCGATATCGACCATCACTTCCAGCGCCTCCTCTAGTCCTCTCTGTTTTCAACAGTGAAACTGTATGTTAAAATATAGTTCGAACATCAATATTTTATCGTCTTGTTTAAAGTAAAAGAAACTTATAAAAAGATAAAAGAAAGAGTTTATGACAAAAAATCGTGACGTCATCTCCGGTCACAGCGAGTTTCACGGTCACCTTTGAGGCAGTTTTCGCTGAATAGTCACTGACAATCTGTGAAACAAGATGAAGGGATTGACACTATCCAGTTTGAAGGGCCATCCTTCGGTGAGTGATTGCACCAGATATTCAGCTAATAATATTACACTTTGAAATTTAAATATAAATCTGCTGCTGGTTGGCAGTCATCGATCAGTTTCTCACTCTGTGCGGTCTGCGGTGTGCCATTTGCCGTTGCACAAAATGTTGTGACCAAAGATTGCAAAGAAGTATAAACTATAAAGATCTAGCACACTTTAGCTACTACAAGTAGTAGTAGTAGCGTGGTGAAGTTCAGTTATAAATTAAATTAGATTTTTATTGTAGCAACCAGCTGCTAGTGCTAGTAGTAGTAAAAAGCAAAAATCGTTTGAAGCAGAACTGCCCGAATTAGTAGCACTAGCAAGATATCTGTGCAAACTCAGTATGATATTTTAAGGAACTGTTTCAGCGTGCTTTAATAATTAATTTATACACCATTATTTCCTCTGACAAAGTGTGCATCATTTATAGTGTTTTCTCGCACTTTGTATTTGCAGCTGATCCCACTGTTTGTGTGCGTCGGCAGTGGTGTTGTAGGTGCTGCATTTTATCTTGTCCGGTTGGGTACCCGCAATCCAGATGTCAGGTGACTTTTTGTGTTAAATTCTGCCAGGGTCAGTTGTTGACTATAAAAAAATCTCAGAATTCACAAAGAAAAGTTTATTACAGTCTTTTTTTATGTTTTGGTGACTGTCTGGCTTGTGCAGTTTGTGTACAACACTTTTGAAGCTATCAAGTATCAGTTTTTAAATTTTATTGTTGTTCAAATATGAGATAGAAGTTGTATATTTGTATCAAATAAAGCAGGTTAAGCTTTTTACTGTGCTGTTGTCACGATAGGCCCCAGCAGTGTCACCATGTGGACTATGTCTGTCAGCTGCAGAAGGAATCATGTGGAAATGTGGCCATTGTGATTGTGTTTCAAATACCCAGCAATGTTCTTGCGTTTAGTTTCAGCGTGTTTTTTCCAGGTGCTGCTTCTGGTATTTCAAATGGGTCAGTGGCATCTGGCAGCAAATGAGCCCGTGAAGTAGGGACTCAAAAAGAAAATGTAACTGGGAAACGGGAAAAATGGAAGTTAAAAGGGAGAATGTGGGAGAAAAAAAATAGAAAAGGAAGTACCAGAGACTTGAAAACAGTTTAAAAAATCCACTTAAATATTTTTTGTCTTGTCTTTTAAATGAATAATCTTTGATATATATATATATATTAGTGGGGGAGGGAGGGGGTAGGAAACGACTTTAACTAAAGCAGCACTTGGTGTCATCTACTTCCAGCAAAAGTGACGTTAGTCACAAGTTTACTGATATTTCTTGTTTTACTTGATTTTGAGTCTGGCTAGGTTCTGTTAAATTTTGCCAGTGAGTGGATTAACAGAACAATCTTAAACCTGTGGTGAGATATTGTTCCCCCCCCCCCCCACTCACTCACCCATCCGTACCTAAACCATTGACTTCTGTGGCTTTTAAAAAAAAATTGCTCAGCTGAATGCACAGGACATGGCCATGCTCTCAGAGTACACAGAACATGGTCTTGGAATTGATCTGTAGTGTAAGGTAATCAGTTTCATGGACTTTTTGGTGGTTGTCTTGGTCCATTTCATGTGTTGGTATAATTGTGTGGGCACTAAAGGTGTTCCTGAACTATGCAGGTGAAACTGTTGTGAGATATTGTGGCCTTTTTTCTGTCTTATTTGAACTTGTGCTAGTTGTAGTTTGTACCGATAAGATCTGGGTTTTATTTTTTCACCCAAGGTGATGAAATGTTGGAACCATTCAGTTGTTTTGTTGTTGTTTGCAAGATAGGATGCTGTTTATTGTTCAACAATTTAATCTAAAGTGAATTGTGATAAATATTTGCTTGTTACAGCTGGAAGAAAGATGAAGTGAATGTGTACCCATGGAATGCATACAAACCAACTGACCAATACAAGGTTTGAAGAAAAGGAAAAAAATGCATTTTTGTAGTCACATATGTTCTTTAATGATTTTGTTTTAACAGTAATAAATATTATGATTTGTCACTCAGCACATTAAGACATCTAAAGGATTTGTTAAAGAATGCAAGCCAACCAAACTTGAATATGCAGCGTCTCCTCGTGTTGTCGCTCGTTATCTGCTTCCTGCTACAGTTTTCAGTAGAACACAATTCAGAAACCTTCCACTTCTGCCACGTCCCTGTTACATGTTTCTAATCACATCTGAGAGGTTACAGCTTACAAGCACCTCTGGTGAATGTTCATTCTGGATCAGAGCATACTTTTTTTTTTATTATTGTACACTTACATTCTGTCTGGCAACTCCCCCTTCCCCCCACCAAAGATTTTATTGTCTTTTTGTTTCTCACTGACTGCTGTCTCATTCATGTGCCTCGTGCACATTGTTGCATAAAATGTCAGAAGCAAATACTAGCAGGTATAGAAATTGCCCACTGTTTGGTGGTATTCAAATCTTTGGTGGGTTGGTTTCCGCCTAAAAATAAAAATTAGGTGCCGCTTTTCTTTTGTAGGCGATTTTATATATGTAGAAAGAAAATGCTTTGTTTTCTTTCACCATTTACTAAATTTTGCGTAACAAGCTTTGTACAGACTCAGACTGATTCAGACTCTTCCCATCATTTCCGCCATATTTCAGCTTTTTGAGGCGATCCAACTCCAGTACAGGTTACTGGGTAGTGACAGTTAAGGATTGGAAAAAAGTGAAGCTACTATTATAATTTATAAATGCGTTTCTTAAAGCAGCCCCTTCTGGCAACAAGTGATGTATGGAAAAAAAATTATTAATAAAGAGAAAAGAAACAGGTGACTGCTGCTTGGGATAATAAAGGAAAAACAGAGAACTTGGCCAAGCGAGACAGACAGGGTTAGGAAGTCAACATTTCAGGGCATGGCCCCTTATTCAGGACGCACAGATAACAAAAATCACTGAACTGACAAGGATGCTGGTCAAATGTAGTAATCAAATGTAGGATTTAACTAATTCAGTTTCGCAGCACAGACAACTGTTTCTTTGTTTGATCGAAGTGGAAGAGGAAGCACATTTTGTTAAAGAATAGCTGCTGATATCTTTTAATTACAGAGTGGTTTTTGCCATACTGGGTTGTTACATAGATTTTAAATATAGATGGAGATGCGTGATAGGCAGTGGTGCGAAGTGTCCTCAACTGTGTCATTTCAGTAGCATCAGTTTTTACAAAAATGTGAGTGGTCTTGAATGTCTGAGTGCAGTGCAGAACTACACCCTGCATTAAAAAGAATGTGATGAGCACATTAGGATATCTGGCTTACTTGGCACATGCTACACTTGGGATGTATAGAATACTTAGACTACATGTGGACTTTAGTTTTCATACTTTTTGTATTGCACCAAACATTTTTGTTGGGAAGGTGGTGATTCAATAATGAGATTAGGATGTGCTGAGATAAATCTTGGAAAGCATGGTTCTGTTGATGTGTAGAATTCTTTTTTTAAAAAAAAAAAGAGGAATTAGGATGTTTATCCTGTCTGAGTGCAGACGATGGGGGAGAGGGGAATTGCTGGAGCATTTCAAGGTGAGATGGTTGTTTTCATTTTCAGTTTTATTCACCTAAGAGAGACTACTCAAAGGAGAAGTTTCCGGAAGAAAGACCTGCCGTTTAAGACTCCCACTCGGTGAAAGATGGTGTGGATGAGAATAAAGAGAACATATTGGACTTTGCTACTGTGCATCCTGCCTTTGTTTAAAGAAATTTTAGTGAATGGATAAACGTCTTAAGTACATTGCTAGACATCCTGCATGTTCAGACAACCCAGCTGGATTTTTACATATTTCTTGTTGAGGACTTAACACTCCACCTCCTCTTTCTGGGTTAGTGGATTGGGGTTTTTTTGTTGTTGTTGGGGTTTTTTTTTTTAATTTTTGCTGTGCTTTCTGGTTAGATTTCTGGATTGTATTTCGAAGAGCATAAGCAGCACAGATTAATTTTCCCTTTTTGGTGAAGCTCACCCAGTAATTTTGTCTGTTCCATATTTATACCTTACAACTTAAAGACAAAGTCTTTACAATAAAGAATGGCATTACCATTTCCACTGATTATGCATATCAGTTTCTATAACATGTATATGCAGAGAAAAGAGTTTTTTTAGGGCAAAGGATAAACCATTTTCCAGTGATATGTTTTCCTAATCTAATAAATCATTTGATGTGTTTGAGTTAAGACAGTAGCCGGAGGTCAAAATTCTCAGTTTATTCCAATATAAAGTAAAAAAAAAAATGTTTGTTGGGCAAATTAATGGATATAATATGGGAGGCTTTGCATCTCATCTCATTAGATGTACTAGAAAACAGTTATAGCATAGTGGTAATATAGTATAATGCTTATTACAGGTCTGAGTTTGACGCTATATTCATAGCTGTGGCATACGGCACAAAGTGGCATTATTTTATTGACATCTGTCCTAAATACTCCACTGATATGTTTGAATTTTGAAAGGTCATTGCTTTTCTTATGACTAAAGATTTAAGGGGGTAAAAAGCTGTGAACTTAGAACATGAAGTAAATGAAAACTTGCATTGTATTTATATCTCAAGTAAAGTTAAGTGTGTGAAATTGATTTTGGATTCATTTTATTTTGGAGCAAGTATTGCATGTGAAATTTTTTAAAACAAGCTTTGACATGCACATATACCGGAACATCTTGGTATAATGCAACATGAAGAAAAGAGCAGATTTGGAGGTCAGACTTCCAGTTAATTGTAAGTGATGTGCAGTACACCCACGCGATAAACTTCTTCAGTAATGTAGCCGGTCCACCCAATAGGTATTGAGAACAGGCATCCATATGTTCATTGCACATCCAGAACAGAAAGTGTGTGGGAGGTGCAACTATTTTGGTTTGCAGAACCTAAATCCATTTTTCAAGCATCCGGGGAAACAGAATTGCCTCTTCCTCTCCCCCTCCCACTCTCAAATTACACCCGTACTAATTTAAGTGAAACTGTTTTGATACGTAGAGATGCTACTTTAAAAATGCAAGTTTTGCTCTGGGCTTTAACAACTCCAAAAACAAAATTTTCAACCCTGCAAGTAACTGTAGGCTTATACCAATGTCAAGCCACAAGCACACCTTAACCACAATTACAAAGAGGGTAACAGAATCCACCCGTTCCACAAACAAGATTCATCAGCACAAGAAGGAATTTAATACAGCTCAAAGAAAAAAAATCGCCAGCTACTACAAATCTAATAATTTTGATAAGTATACTTAATTTATCTTATGGGCTTTTAACATCAAATGCTTTCCTTATTAGATAATTTCATACAATTCTACAGACTTTCACCAGTCTACAGTACTATTAATATACTAATGTAATCACATGACAGGAATATTATCAATCTATATTCAATAATGTAATACAAGAACTCCAACAATAGTAGAATGCCTCCCTTAACACTGGTTATTCTTCACTGTACAGACCTACTGATCAAAGTTGATAATTACTTCTCCAGAGTCCAACAATTTTGAATCAAATTCGCACTTCACTAATATTAAATACTTCCCTTCTCACAACTGACAGACCAACATACCTATCCCACTACCTCAAAAGAAACTTCTACAGCGCCACTGTCTTCACTTATCCACTGACTAACGTAGTTGTCCAAGAGTTACAATCTCTCTGTGAAGCCTCATCAATGCTTTAGTTAGTGCCAGACACTGGTTCACTCAGTTCATTTGAAAGTTTAGTCCACCTCCCCAAAAAGCTGACTTCCTCCTCCGTGTGCAATCGGTCGCCAAGTTTAACAGGGTTCAATTAAAGTCCGTTCTTACCTTGTGAGAGGTTTATTGCGTCTACTCTTCCTATACACAAATGGCAATATTTAAAAGTTTGATACCTAGGTCTCTGCTGGTTTCTGCTGACGCTCTGACCGGAACAGCGAGAACCACAGGACTAGTCTGGTCAGTCCTGTCCCCTTCCCACACATGGGTGGGTGCACACACATGGCGTTCACCTGACGCAGATCGTCCGCGTAAATACAGGGGAAACACCCGCCATTGACAGAAGTCGAGTACACAGGTCAAAGGGCGCTCCAGTCAAGAATCTCATGTACTCGCTCCTGAACACTGTGTGGATGAGTTGACCTCCAATTCGCCAGGTAATCCACGGCGGCGGAACAGCGCCTCACAGCCAAGATAATCAACAGAAATATAAAATAACATCAAATTCACACAGACCATTCAAAGAAAGATAAGACATCTCAGATTATCTCCAACCACTGGAAGACGAAGAGGGACCAGTTATCTTTTCTACTCCTGACTGGCTGGGAACAACACATTGCACAACACGCCACAAAATCACTTCTGCGGGAATCGAAATTCTGCAGGAATACACACAAGAAACAGGTATCTTCTCTTCACAGCTTGTGGGTGTCACTAGTTACTCTGTTGTCCCTCAGTTACGCAGGGGACTGTTGCGATCTATTTTTTGTTACCTGGTCTTTATTACATGCACGTTGTTGGGG
>SMGT01011417.1:0-14427 GCA_004794575.1 Lanistes nyassanus
CTAATAGTATCATAATCGTTATTGGTATTGGTTTAGCACTGGTTAGACTCCCTTTAAGTCTTGTGCATGTAACAAACACAGGAACTGTTTCCGAAACTTAGTTAAACAGTTCAGGGGAAACAACCGATGAAAGAGCTTTACACTGATACAAAGTTTACTTCCCTTATACCGTTAATGTGTCCCTGCAATCTGTCACTCAATAGGAAGCGGTGCGGCTACAAGAGTTCCCACTGCCGTTCGTCACTTTTATGTTTGAGGACACAAAAACTGGAAGTGCAGGTAGACAAGTTTACCTTCAGTCTGCAAAAGAACAGCAGGCTGCTCTACTCAAAGGTATGGATGGTCTGTCTGTCTGCCTGCCTGCCTGCCTGTCTGTCTGTCTGTCTGTGTCTGTCTGTCTGTCTCTGTCCCTGCATTAATTTTGTATTTGTATTTATCTATATATATGTAACGGTGTGTATGTATGTGTGCATGTGTGCGTGAGTGCGTGATTGCGCGCGCTCGCCTCTATGTTGCTGAAATAAGTGTTGGACAGTAGAAATTAAGAGGTGGTTAAACTTTGTATCTACAGCAAGAGAACGTGAATCCTATGTAGAGATGAACTCTTACTCTTCGGACGTAAGCGAATGGAAGACTTTCGTCTGGGAACCTCGTCTTCAGAAGGTGGTGGCAGCCAGGGTAATAAGTCAGAAGACAGACTCTCAGGTAATAAAATAAAAGCTTTAAAAGTAAAAGAGTAAAAGTGAATGGAATTTGCATGTATATCCACATCGAATCTATTTTAAGATTTAAAAGTCCATGTCATATTTTGTAGTTGCCCATCTGACTTGTCTTCTTAGATCCAACTGGCTCGTTCTAAACATCACGGACACAAATACGCGTGAAGTAAGATTTATCACCGACATTCCCTATCCCCGTTAACTTTATATCTTGCATATATCTTATTACACTGGTTAACAAAAAATGTTTTTGTTTGCTACTGAGAACATAAGAAGTGATTTTAGTTAAGTTTTTGACGCTGATTTCAGATCTGTAATTGAAATTCAGCTAGGACGTCATGTTTTTGAGATATACATTACTGAAATTTTAGCCAGGTTGCCATATCGGCACAATATCGCGAATGGGTAGGTGTCCCACCACGTTTACAGTAATGTCAGCGTGTTCAGAAATGTTTGAGACACTTGGTCTTAAGCTTGTACTGTACATTTGTCTCTCTTTGCGGAAACCGACAATAGTCTCCCATCATATAGGGATTGAACTTTCCCTGATATCTGCTTTCCATCACCTTGATATCTTGATGAAATCTTTCCCCATGCTAATCGCTGACATCGCCAAGATTGGGTGTGAAGAAGTCGAGGTGAGAATGTAAGAGGTGGATCTTCAGTGACATTCTGGCATCCACTAACTGATATGGTGTCAACTTGTTCTCCACAAGCTCAGCTCAGTTCTCTGATCTGTGATTACCAAGATTCTGAACAACTAGCACGAGTGCTTCCCATGCTGCTGATTCGGCTGGGTTCAGCTTCTGTTTAAGCGCATCATCAAGGAGCAGTTGACGGATTTCGGGTCCAACAAAAACACCTTTGATTTTGGCGTCACTTTTCTCAAAACCATATGTACTTCTTAGGTGTTTGATACGCATCACCATGTCTGTCTATCACCTTGACAAAATGTTTCATGAGACCCAGTTTTATGTGAAGTGGTGGAAAATAGATTTTCTCACGATCTACCAACGGCAGGTGCTTCACATTGTACAAGCCAGGTATGGATTCATCTAGGCTAGGGTAGTGGGTGGCATCATCACGTCTTTTCCCGAGACACAAGAAACACATGTATTTGTTGTACCCCACTTGCAGACCCCGCAGTGAGTGACACAACTTTAAAATCACCACAGAGGTTCCACTGGTGATCTGCACAGCGTGTGAATGTCTCCATCGACTCGTAGGCTTCCTTCAACCCAACTGGATGAGCAACAGGAACAAATGTCTTCTGGTTTCCATTGTGTATAAGTACCGCCTTAAGCTTGCTTTGCTGGAATCAGTGAATAGTCTCCATTCGTCAGAAACGTGTACAATTCACGCTTGAGAGCATCAATATCAGTACAGAAACAAATGTCTCATTCCATTTGGTAAAAGGAAGTCGGGATGGTGTGACGATCACGGGGGAAAAACTTATTTTGGTATCCTGTCTTAACAAATTCCATTGCTTCAGCCTTGAACCCAATAGTTCTGCTTTCTCCTTTGACAGTGACAAGTCTCTAACCAGATCATTAAGATCTTGAGTTAGCAGGTTCATCTACTTCAGATTCCTCTACAGTAGCAAAGGCACATTCTTCATCTGAACTTTCGTCACATTCTGCTGCAGATGTGGAAGGAGGAATTGAAACCGTATTCTCCGAGTCGTGAGGAACGGGTTTAATTGCTGATGGGCAATCAGAAGACACAATGCTTGACTTATTCTTCTTTGTGAATCCATCAATTTCTGTCAAGCAAAAAATAACAGTCTAAGTGATGACTTGTTGGTTCCCGCTACACCATGGGTACAGCGAAAGGCATCTTCTTCCGTTTGCCGTTCACAAATGCGTGCCAATATTAATAGGTCTACGGTTAATAGCTGTAAAATCAAGTCATAGACTATTTCTTAGATTTCTTTGCCGGTGTCTTGTACACCTGTTCGGGAGCTTCTCTGGGGAGTGTCCAGCAGTAGTTAGCCAGCATGGTAGTGGACCATTTTCTCTGGTATCTTTGTTCCGTTGTTGCGTTATTCCGCCAGAAAGAGGAGGAACCAAGCAGAAGTAACAGTCATTTGTTGTGGGTTGGCTCTCTCCACACCATGGGGACTGCAAACGGCATTGACGGTCTTTTGCCGTTCAACCACTGTGAAAGCTGTATCGCACAAAGTCTGAAATATTTTAAATGCTAAACCTTTCCGACTGGGCTTTATATAGTACACTGCACATCAGAAAATGATGCAATCAACTCTGGATAATGTGTGCATGATGATATTATGCAATGTGACGCAATATTACATCATTCTAGGCTTATTAAGGATGATGTTGCTACAGTCCTACATAATAAATTTACATGGTGAAACATAGAAAATGAACTAAATGAAATATCTTCAAATCGAGAGTCAATATAAATATTTCATGGTTATAGTCGTGTTCCACACACCAAGATACTACAGATTAGGACCTTTTTAAGTCAGTAACGATTTCACTGTTGACCAGTGTAACTTAAAAACGGGACGTGATAGACGAAAACGCCTTTCAGATTTAGAATCAGCATTTGGAAGTTGTTAAGGTAAAGGTGACACTAGCAAAATGACTGTTGACCAGTGTTATTGATAAGCGGTTCATCTTCTTATATATAAGTCAGTTACATTATCGTCAGCTTTTCTTGATTCTTGTCTACTTGAGGAGTCTGCACAATTTATAAATCCAGAAAATAATACTTGACCACAGCTGCATTAGAACCAGCAACCTTCCACACACTAGTCTACAGCTGTACAGCAAGCTATCTAGGTCCCCGTAAATCTGTCAAGCAAACTCTGTCACGACGGGCCGCACCCTAACTTAATGGACTCGACCTCTCCAGAATTACAGAACAAAGTTTTATGGTGATCTTGTAAATATAAAATTAATTGAGCGATCTTCACCAAAACCTTTACTGCCTCAGGTCAATGGTTTCTACACCAAAGGGTGACGACGCTATGAAATAATGTGAATAACTAGAGAAATCTACCGAGGGAAAAGATTCTCATACTCTGACACGTTCGCTCAGTCTCACACAGGCAAAACACTACTAGCTCAAGAGCCCCCACCCTCGTAAAACACACAACTGCAGTGAACCGTTATTCAACATATATTTCATACACTGACTCAACGACATCAAATATATCTACAGGTTATTTGCAGAGAATCACCGTGCTCGTGTCTGGGGTAAGACGTTGCCTGATTACATCATACCACGAGGAATCAGACAAACAGGATAAACTAAAGCCAGAGGGGAAATCAAACTGCAACACGGCCTATGATCCCGCTCTACACACCGATGTAATAAGTGACCGACAACAGAGCATCTACTCTTGTCCCTACTGAAACAACTGCTTCACCACAACTCTGAAGCTGTTCAACGACCCAACACTTCACTCTAGCTCCCCTTGGGGTTCGCCCGGCCACTAGCCTATGACGTCTATGTTTCCCGCAGGATAAAACCGCCTATCTTAATCAACCCGAGTCCCAGACTCTAAGATAGATATGGCCAGAGCAGTTCTAACTAGAAGGCACAACTAGCAGTCACTTACTGGTCTGTCTCGTTGACTTGTCGGCGAAATACAACCCAGTGTATTTAGCGTGAGGCTTTTGCTCTTCCGACGTCCCGGCTAAGATGGCGAGGGGCAGAGGTCCGTGGGTCTCCTCGTGTCCGCTTGTCTTTTTTGAACTCCTTTTCACTCACGCTTCCCCCTGCTTAAGTACTATGCGCCCTCGCGCCCAGCGTTCACGGGAACCACCTTAAACCAGCTTAAACCAGTTCTGGCCAGTCTAGGCTGGCGCAGAGCTGCTACCTACGCTATGACGTAGCATCCACCTACCAGGTGTCAAGAGAGGGAAGAGGGAATAGGCTAACCTAGGGGTGACATGTGACAAACTCAGCCTACTATATATGCCCAGTGTGGATGATCCTCCAGCCCCAATATAATTAAAAAAAAACCGAAACACACAAGAGAAAAAATTCAGGTGACTGCGGTTTGGGGTAATAAAGGTAGGGCAAAGAAAACCTGACCAAGCGAGACTCAGACAGGAAGTGAACGTTTCGGGCATGACCACTTCTTCAGCACGACACAAATAAAAACAACAAAAAGTCTACAGAAATTTGCGAAAATGCACAGTTTTTTAGGTTGATTCCCAACCATGAACTAGAAATTAATACAAATTGTTCCATTTTATTCTGGCTGCAACTACAGGCGATTGACATAAAGGAAGCGTCTATACGCTGTTAGTATATGCTACTGATCGACAATTTTTATTCCACCGAATCTGATCGACAGTATGTTACCCCTTCGTATAGATAGATCATATAAGAAGTCTCTAATTTTCTCAGAAAAAAATTGGCACCTTATCCTCACGTCTGTGCGAGAAAGTAATGATGAAAAAGACAGTTGACTAGCAGCGTAAAGACTTTTTGAACTCCCGTAAATAGAGCAAATAAAAGCAACAACTGGAAACGATTTGCGCGAAATTTGCATATATGTGTATAATATCTCGTTAGTGAAAAGGTTTCATTTCCTTGAAGATAGCGCAATAGATCCAGTCTGAGTATACTGTCATATATAGTGTGATCAATGTTTGTAACAGTAACTAGTTATTCTGCCATACTCCCACATACTCACATATCCACATACTGATAAATTACGTGTCAGATTTACTTTAGGTTCAAAGAAATGAAATCAAAACACAAATTTTAAGTAGTTCGTTACCACTATATGCATATTTTGGGAAGGTTCTTCAATACATTCTAGAGGGTAGACCTCATCTAGGGTCTAGAGTTCAAACTGTTCATAAACACAGATTCTTTTAAACGCAAGTATTATTGTTTACGATAATTTCAGTGCGTTTGACGGCATGAGAAAGTCACGTTTTTGTTTACAACTTTCGGTTTCTTTGCGATTGGTTTATCATTTTTAGTCTTAATATCTCAATGTGCACACTGTTCGTGTCCGCACTTACCCCAGCGACTAGTGCAGGCAATGAGGTCAGAACCTCCTGCACGATTTTGACTGGTGCATTTGGACGATTGACTTGAACGAGCACGGTAAGACGGTATAATCTTACAAAAATGATGTCCCGTAGACAGTACTTTGGTAATATTCGACAGTACTGTGGACCATACGCGTTGCTTAGTATTGGACTGTTCTGTTTTATTAGGTGGTGTATGAATTAATCCATATGTTCGGTTTCATTAGCGTGTATTTACATTCATGTTTTCAATATTGTGTAATTGCTTGTATATTGTGCATCAGCTTGTATTTGATAATTCATGTGTTTTTAGTAGTTGTTGTACATTATTTATGCTCGGCGCGAGGCTCTTCTGTTTCCTATTAACAGCTATTCCCAGCTCTCTTTCTTCTATTACGAAACAGCCGAGTAGGATGTCATAGTGTAGGAATTGTGATAGGGTTCACCCTACCTCTAGCAACTAGCCTGGGTTACCCTACACATTAGGGTCCTCGCTAAAACTTAGGGGGCAGGTGGATGGGTACGTCTGTACCCTTCACAATTCCGGTGGTCTCTGTACTGCTCACCATGTTGACAGACAGAACCGTCAGGGCGCCCTCAAGCGTCGGGTTACCTCAAGGGTGAGGTTGCGTTTGAGCGGCCGGGAATGCGATAGGCGCAGCCATCACGAAGACGGGTTTGGCCATCACGCTCACAGCCACAGCGTGCGCCGAGGGCGGTATGGGTCGAGTACTGCCACCCACACGTGGCTGTGACGCACTGTGTCATCTTACAGCGTGCTGTGCTAGGCTCACTCTATTTAGACGTTTCTATATTCTTCTAGGATAGTTGCAGATACTAACAATTAACACCATCTGATTCTCCTCGATTTACTCTGTAGATATTTAACTCATCAAACGTATTGATAGAGTAAATTTACAATAGGCAGAATTCATACCTTTATCTATTCACATTAGCTAGTCAAAATGCCTTTTAACTTATCTTTATTTCCTTCTCACTCTGCTTAACTCTCCTTAACACTAACAGGAAGAGCGAAGCGCACTCTAGTCACTGTATATTTTCATGTCCTTGTAGGTATGTTCTTTCACTTTTTATTCTAACTGTTGTATGTGTAAGAAACACAAAATGCGGTATCCACAGCACTTCCGCCCGCTAGCTGCTGCTGTGGCCCGCTCCCACCCGGTAAAAGCGGGGTGTGGGCCGGACAAAGCAGAGGTGGGCCTGGTTAGCTCGGTTGGTAGAGCTGCGGACTAGCAGATGGAATGTTGCTGGTTCGAACCCTGGTGTGGCCAAGGATTATTTCCTGCAGTTAAACATTGTGCAAACTCCATTCGGCCATTTCCCCGCACATTAAACTGTCTGTCCGCACTGACTATCTTACTGCAGCCATCAGTCTGGTGGTTCTTTCAGTGTATAGTTTAGTAACAGGACCCCATCCCCCATAGTGCGAAATCACCGCGAGGTGGAAGCACTGTCCCTCTAAATAACCACCACCACAACCACCGACAAAGCAGAGTCCCGAAGTAGGGTGAAGCAGGAGGAGGACGAGACAGAACATGTAGTGTGGTAGTGACGTGCCAGTAAACCGTGGGGTGGCGGAGCATGTAGGGCGGCAGCAGCAGTGGCGGCCCTAAAAGTACGCAGAGGGCGTGGAAGGAAAACCTGTCTTCGTTGAGGGAGAGAGAGAGAGAGGAAAGTTGCGGAGCGAACCCACTTCACCACTTTTATATACATAATTTGTTTCCCTCTTCCACGTTCCTCCGTCCGTTTCCACCTGTAGTTTACCGTTTTCATGATACCCTATCGTTACCACGAATGAAGGTCGACTAAAGTTTCTAAGATATCATATTAATTAGAAGGAAGGAAGGAAGGAAGGAAGGAAGGAAGGAAGGAAGGAAGGAAGGAAGGAAGGAAGGAAGGAAGGAAGGAAGGAAGGAAGGATTTTATTGGTTAGGCCTTCGGCCCATATGAAGGGGGTGACAATACCATACACAGTAATCAATTAAAGCGATACATGAAACAAGTATACTCAGGTGCACACGCACACGCACACGCACACGCACACGTACACGTACACAACGTGTGACTTAAGGAGCTTGTAGAGGTCTAAGTAAATCTGTCTCTCTCAGTTGTAACACCTTGTACAGGAAACAAGCCAGGCTTCGTGTAAGTCTTGGACTCCTATCGGCCATGATCACAGAAAATCGAGACATGGAGGGATATCGATAAGACTTCATAGGGATGTACTGTTTCCGCAGGTCTTCATAACGGGGACAAACAAATAAAAAGTGCAGTTCAGTTTCATCAGAATGACAATATGGACAATCCATAGAATGATGTACATATAAACTTTTTTTAATGACAATTCAGACTGGTAATTCCTAGCCTAAATTTGGTTAGAGCATCCCTAAAGCCTACATGTTTGAGGTATAAAAGATAACCACTAAGAGAAATATCAGCTTTAAACAGGGTGTAAGTGGAAAAACGCTGGCTACTGGAGATCTTACTATGCCAGTCGTGTTTATAACAATCCAGGAGCCTTTGTTTGAACTCTTGTAAAAACATGTTTACATCACCGACTCCCTGGTGCTCCCAAACAACGCCAAACCCAAACTTATACAGTACCACCATTATGTAGTTAAGCCAGGTTATTTTGTTTTTTTGCTGAAGGCCAAACAGCATATCAACAGCATTTCTGGGTAGGCGATACTGAGGTAGATGGATTATTTTCAACCAATAGCCAACGGATCTCACGTATGCATTTATGTACAGTGGATAACGCCCACCCTCACCGTATACCATAGTGTTTGGAGTCCGTGTGGCGACACCTAAAAAGCGTTTCTTTGCAAAAAGATGAACCTTCTCTATAATATCACTATCTGCACACAGACCCCACACTTCAGATCCATATAATAAAATGGGCTGTATCTGTGCATCAAACAGCCTAAAAAACAACAATGGGTTTCGATCTGCTAGATACCACAATGATTTCAAAATACAGATTACACCTTTACGTGCTCTATCTGCTAGGTCTTTCAGAGCGTAAGTAAATACACATCTACTTGACAAGAATACCTCAAGATATTTGTACGTATTAACAATATCTAGCTTTTTGTCTCCAAAAACCCAAGCCTCGTTCTTTGAAATAAATCCCCCATTTTTAAAAACAACGATATTTGACTTTTCTGCGTTTATCGCCAGCTCTAAGTGCTGAGACATGTTATACAGGATATTCAGTTGGTTCTGCAGACCTATTACAGTATCAGAGAAAAAGGCTACGTCATCTGCGAAAAGCAAGATAAACAACTGAATAAGTTCGGGAGAGAACTGAATGCCATGACGTCCTTTGTTTCGAATTTCGCATGTTAATAAATAGCGAAAATAGAGCAGGACTACAAATTTCCCCTTGCTTTAAACCAAGGGGGCAGTCAAAAAACTCAGTGAGGCCATCTCCAGTTCTCACACAAGCTCTTTGACACCGTGCGAATAACCGACAGCCCGCTCCATTGGCACTACGTTTCCGCCTTACGGGCCAGATTAAGTCCGTTCGAATTATGATTTTTAAAATGTCATCTGCTAATCTTTTAAGGGAAAGAACTCTTACAATCGAAAGCTGAATCATTTCTTCACGAGTTGCTTCCCTTTTCTGTGTTTTAAACTGTCAATCAGATCCGTTTCCGGCAATAATTTGAAGGGGGGGTCCGCGTGTGGTCTGTCACTTGAGAAATGCTAGATTTGCGCTTCAAATTACACGCTAAAGAGGAAAATGACATTGTTTCGCAAATTTACTGTGATAAAGTGGATGAAGATAAGAGTATTTGTGCCTGAAAGACCTAAGAAAGTGATTACGAAGAGAAAAACGAGCGAGCACGTGTAGTGAAGAGTACCGAACAGACACTGAGACTGAATGGCGAGGACTTTTTGATTCTTCAACTTCAGTTGTGTTTCCATCAAAGGATTTACAAAATTATGGAACAAGGTCCAAGAAACACGGTAAGAAATGAGTTTTCTTTATTTATTGTAGTTAGTTAGCAATTTTAAATAATGTTGTTATTGTTTTGGGGGATTTTTATATGAATTTTTGAAAAAAGGCTAAAAATGCCCCGGCCCCCCGGGACCTACTCTAGGTAGGATTCTCCGTCACAAGTGAGTTAAGATAGGTGGTTTTATCCTGCCGGAGAAGGAGACGTCAAAGGGTAGTGGCCGGGCGAACGCCAAGGGGAGCTAGAGTGAAGTGTTGGGTCGTTGAACAGTTTCAGAGTTGTGTATCGCGGTAAAGTAGTTGTTTCAGTAGGGACAAGAATAGCTGCTCTGTTGTCGGTCACTTATTGTATCTGTGTATATAGAGGGATCATAGGCCGTGTTGCAGTGTGATTTCCCTTTTTGCTTTAGTGTATCTTGTTTGTCTGATTCTTCGTGGTATGACGTAATCAGGCAGCGTCTTACCCTAGACACGAGCACGGTGATTCTCTGTAAATAATCTGTAGATATATTTGATGTTGTCGATCAGTTAGTGTTTGAAATATATGTTGAATAACGGTTCGCTGCAGTTGTGTGTTTTACGAGGGTAGGGGGCTCTTGAGCTAGTAGTGTTTTGCCTGAGACTGAGCGAACGTGTCAGAGTATGAGAATCTTTTC
This sequence comes from Lanistes nyassanus, assembly GCA_004794575.1. NCBI lineage: Eukaryota > Metazoa > Mollusca > Gastropoda > Architaenioglossa > Ampullariidae > Lanistes > Lanistes nyassanus. The sequence continues at coordinate 10,376 of SMGT01011417.1, forward strand.
CCTCGGTAGATTTATCTAGTTATTCACATTATTTCATAGCGTCGTCACCCTTTGGTTTAGAAACCATTGACCTGAGGCAGTAAAGGTTTTGGTGACGATTGCCCAATTAATCCTATATTTACGAGATCACCATAAAAGTTTGTTCTGTAATTCTGGAGAAGTCGAGTCCATTAAGTTAGGGTGCGGCCCGTCGTGACATTTACTTCATATCGAAAGCACCACCAGCAGTTGGAGCCTTTCTTCAGAAACGAAGGTAATCTGGTATTCCGTTCCGATAATGAGAGCCTCATGAATGCCTTAGAAATAACTCATGACCCAGTAGAATGGAGACTATTTGTAGACTCTTCGAAACTGAGTGTTAAGGCTGTGCTTTTGCACAATGGAAACCGTCTTCCATCTATTCATGTGTCGCATGCTGTCCACATGAAAGAGACATACGATAAGTTAAAGCAGCTACTGAATTCCGTTGAGTATAACAGGAACAGCTGGCACCTCTGTGATGATTTGAAGGTAGGTGCCCTTTTAATGGGACTGCAGCAGGGATATACAAAATACGTGTGTTTCTTATGTGAGCGGGATAGCCGAGCAAGGGAATTGCACTGCTTGTGGAAGGAATGGACTCGCAGACAAAATGTAGCAGTTGGAGAGAAGAATATCCAGCACCCAGCTCTGGTCGAGCCTCACAAAATCCTGCTACCACCCCTTCACATCAAACTAGGTTTGATGAAGAACTTCGTGAAAGACATGGACCGAACTGCGCCAGCATTCCGATACTTGCATGAAAAATTCTCTCGACTCAGCGCGGCAAAGATTAAAGAGGGAGATTTATGGGTCCTCAGATTCGAGAGCTCTTCAAAGATGAGCGGTTCAACAACTTGCTGCAGGGTAATGCGAAATAAGCATTGAATGCTTTTCGCCTAGTGTCTCTGTCAGACACAGATGACTCCCCCGACACAATCATGGGACGGACCCCTTTCTGTGACATCAATGTGCGAGTCACTTGCAGAATCGTCTGCTACCGGTGCTGAAGTAAAAGAAACAGCTGGTTAAGGTCAGCTGGCGGTGGGTAGTTCTCCCGCAGGAGAAAACCTAGCACATCCCACAGGTAGTCCATCGGGTTAAGGTCCGGCGAATTTGTTGGCCCGCCCATTTGAATCAAACTAGTCCTGTGTGATCTGGCATTGTCATCCTTAGAAATGGCGCCTGGTATCATTTGCATGAAGCTCTGGCAGGAAGAGGGAATGCAGAGTATCTTCTTTGTACGTTGCTTCTGTGATATTACTTTGCACGAGGCCGTGCCATGTCCGTTCCTCTCTAAGCCCAACAGTTGACGTTACCTCACAGTGGCATCATGATAACGCTCACCCTCTCACCTGACAAAGCGGGATTCATGGATGAAGAGAACTCTGGCCCACTGCTGACGTGTCTAAGCCAGATGACGCCAGGACCAGGCCAGCCGATCAGCGCGATCATAAGCGTCCCAGTCGTCTGTGCTGACTGACACTTCCTGTACTGCAATAACTCGGTGATATACTACCAATTCGAGAATAAATTTCCTGGACCATAGAGTTTTCCTGCAGCCAATCAATTGCTTTGCCGCGTTCCGTATCACCGAGTGAACGTCTTGTAGGCACGGTTATAAACTGTCTTTTAATGTGCCACTTCTTACAATCTACACTCCACTGAGACAGCTCCTCTCCTCTTCAGACGATCGCATTCTGTCAGTACCCCGCATCAGGACAAAAACATATGGACAGCACATGTTCACCTTCTCGGCATCCACCCAATGGAACTCACTTCCCCACAACATTCGCCACTCCCCATCACTACTGACTTTTAAACGAAACTTAAAAACTTTTCTTTTCCGAAAGTACCTTGACTGACGTCACAACTGCCTGTCTGGATTAACCTACAACTTTCGCTGTTCATCGTCTCTTATGATACTTTTACACCCATCTTTGACTGAAGGACGATCTGTTTCCCAACCTGTTGGTCAGTGTTCCGTTCATCTCTCCCTCTCTGTGTGTGTGTGTGTTTCATTGTTTTCACTAGAGTGTCTGTGTCCCTCGTCCGCGCGAAGTGTGCATAAAATGTGTTTTCGCGCGTTAAAAATCCACATTTTATTTATTTATTTATTATAAATGCCCACAGCCCCTTAACAGTGCCAGGATTGTGTTTCATAACACATAGTTTGCAACTGCATTACAGTTTGCCACCCATTAGGTTTTGCCTTGTCATCTGCACGCTTTTTGATTTGCACACACTGCCGCTTGTGGTGTGGACAAACCCGCCAGAACTGATTCCCAGCTACACTGACAGTTGCTGTTGCAGCTTGAAACACAGTGGTTCCGAATGTCCTACTTGCTAAAGGGCAGCTGGTTTTTCAGCTTTCTTGAGCAGTAATATAATACATTAGTCACAAAATGTCCATGGCCAGAAAGCAAAACTTTCACAGACACAAAACCCACAAAGAACGGTATTCGAGAGTTGTTTGCAGTACGTCAGTGTATGTCAGTTTACATCAGTTTAATCATCAAGCAACAGTTTCCAAGAAGAACTTCATCTGCAAATGAATTCATTTACAAAATATCAACAACAGTAACTCCTCGTCTTCAAAATGGAAAATCACACGAACTATCAGCAAACTGAAAACAGTAAATATTGAGTGGGCAGACACACACTCAGGAAATCACCTCATGGATGGGGGGGGGGGGGTGAGCTCTGTTCACGTTCCAGGTAGGACGCTTTTTCAGCGGTGTCAACAAACAATCAGAGAAAAAGTTGTTTAATGACTATTCAGGAGTGTAGTGTTAATGTGGGATTCCATACCAAGTCATACCAAGCTCTTGGATCATAAAAAGTCCTTTTATGTGGTTATTTTGTTGTTTACCCCTTGGATTTTACCAACCACAGCGATATGGAATCTGTCTCACTACAACATGGCGGCAAAAATGGCGGTGCTACATGCGCCGCTAACCCTGACAGTGACACTGGTAAGAACAATTTTTGATGTTATGAAATAGCTTCTGATGATGAAAGAAGATATTTCTGCTATAGAACAAGACAATACTATAGTGAAAAAAACATTTCAAGGAATTAAAAAAAGAAAATAAGCTCTTGAAAGAACATAACTCATTTCTAGCTAAACGCCTAAACGAGCTACAAAAACAGATTGATTTGGTAGATAAAGACACTTGCTCCGCTTTTGACATAATAGATCGCGAGACAGACAGGCTTGAACAGAGGTTGCGCAGAAATAATCCGCGATTTTTCAATGTTACTGAGACAGGGGAAGACAGCTACACGGCATGCGCTGGAGAGATTTTACGTGTGCTAAAACGAGCCTTTCCTGAAAGAGACTGGTGCAGGAGGGACATCGAAAGGTGTCACCGGCTTGGAAATCAACCCCCTAAGCCCGGTCAGAATCCAAGACCGGTGATAGCGAAATTCCTGCACTGGTCAGACAAAATGGCCATCTTAACGACAGGAAGAGATAAACTACGGGAGTCTGGTATCAGGGTAGCAGGTGATGTAACAAGACGGCAGGCGGAAGCCCTGAGAGATTGTAACGTTTTGTGGGGTGTGCTAGAATTCTAGGGAAGAAAACACGAGAAACATATACGCCTAGTGCAGACCCTCACCTTTTCAACCAAAAGGTACACGGCCAGATAACTTTACACATTTATTGAACTATGAACATTAATAATGAAAGTAGAGGAAAGAATGGTGCAATTGAACAAATACGTAACAGTGCGTGTGTGTGTGTGTGTGTGTGTGTGAGCGTGATAGCAACAGTTTGAGACACGAAACAATTGTCTGAACACTGAGTAACACAACTAGCATACAATTAAATTCGTATGAGTCAATGTGCTATCGTAACAGGCTACTTGCGGAAAATGTGTTATCCAAAACCCGGAACAGAACAGTTAATCCAAAAAAAAAGGAGAATGTTCACATCAGGAAATGATCCGCAGAGGTAGTTCGAACACGGTATGATAGTTGACACGCTGACGCAGTTCGTAGTGAGAAGCAAATGTTCCGACTGACGAGTG
>SMGT01011417.1:14914-37804 GCA_004794575.1 Lanistes nyassanus
GAATAGCAACGCGTCTAGTTCTGTAGAAAAAACCGTTGGCAAGATTCGCAAGCTTGCACACACGTCTGACCTCTGTAACGTCCCTTCCAAAACTCCCGAAGCGTTAGGCTTCCTTCCCAAAGTTTTTTCTGTTTCCCTTCACAACACGATTTGCACCTTCTCATTGGTTGTTCGAAGCTGATATTTACGCGTTTCTATGAAAGAACGCGTGACGTCTTTCCTTCTATGACTACACAATTTTATGCGTCACTAACGTGTCAATCCTTCAATGAATGAAAGGAAGCTTACTATCAATTCAATGAATGAAAGGAAGTGAGACGATCTTAAAAAAGAATACAACGAACAATACAGCGCTGAAGAAAACCATCCGTAACGTGACAGAGATCTCCGCAGACAAGGGAAGGTCGCCTGTACATGGAAAAGCAAGAAGAAGATAAAGTAGACGACGCACGCTAGAGCAAGAACAACAACACAAGCTTGAGCAACGCAGGCAGACAACAGAAACAGCCCTACACGCAACAGGGAAGATGTCGCAAATGGCAGACGATATGAACAGAAATGGGACGAAGGACATGACCACAATAACCCAAAGCAGGGGCCCGACTTCAGCGTGTGCAAAAACATCGCCGACGCTGACCTCACTAGCCCCGATAACGCTAGGCACAGTTGTTTGCAGGCTGCTCTGAATTACTAAGCTCTCCCTCGGGATCATTCCCCCACCCGCGATCAGAAAACCCTGTACCAATGTCCCCCAAAGTAACGAGGCTACCTCACAGCACACATCCGGGACAGCCGCCACAGCCGCCACAGCCACGTGAGCCAAGGGTATATAAGTTTCTTAGCAAACAACGATCGCGCAACACAGTCACCCAGCAGGGCAGTGGCGCAGGGCGAGACGGGAAGGGGCGAGGGAGTAGTGCCCCAGGACAGTGTAACTAGTGTTCACGACCTACAGTCCCCTCAACTACACGCTGTCTGTATATTGAACTGGAATATCGAGGGAATGATGAGCAAGACATGTGAGTCGGACTCCATACAGTATGTTACTTCATTTGATATTGTCTGCTTCACAGAGACATTTCTCGAACGTAATACAAAGCTCGAATGTTTCTCAAACTTTACACAGTTTTTTGCTCAAGCTGCGAAATTGACAGTGCACGAAAACAAATGTAGCGCTGGTGTACAAGTTCAGTAATTTTGTCCAGAAAATTGATACACCATATGATAACATAGTGATGATAAAAATCGACAAGAATGTCTTCGACTGGGACAGACACTATATTCTGTAGAGCATACGTACCGCCCATTAGCTCCCCGTACTGCAAATATGTCCGTCAAGTGTACTATGCACGATGCGGAGCAGAGCATTTCAGACTGTATGCAAATGTTAAAACGAGCGCCGTCCTTCTTACTTGAAGGGGAATTTCAATACTAGAACTGGTGAATAGAAACCCAGTTCTCTCAGATTCAGGGGATACGGAAGTGTTCTTACAGACAGATCTTTTTGATTCACACCGACGATCTCAAGACCCGACAGTTTCAACATTTGGCAAGATACTTTTAGAACTGTGTGCAGTTAATTATTTCATATGTTCGAAGGAACTGCACAGTACAATGAGGCTTCTTGTAGCTGAAAGAATGGAATCAAAACATTTGCCTTTGGAGCTTAAGTTAAACCATGTAAATAGCCACATAGACGCTACCATAAAGCTCACAGAAGACAAACTAGTGTGGGATGAGAAGAATAAACACATGTTCGCCGAGGCATTGCAATCGTATAATTTTGGAACAATTATGGAAAAGGCAACAAGCATGATAGACACATGGGTGGGCGAAGCAGTAGACCAACTGACAAAGGGCCTGATGTGGGCGAGCGAGTGCATGAGGCGCAAAGTACGTAAGGGACGCGGGAACAGCAGGTGGTTTGGTTCTGACTGTTATGAGGCTAGGAAGTTAGGACTAAAACATCTTAGGAAATTTCGACGTTCCAAAAGAGAAATTGATCGTAAAACATATGTTGAGAGCAGAAAGAAATGCAGCAAAATCTTGAAAGATAAACGCAAAAAGTTTAAAAGATACACAGTGTCCTCTCTAATGTCAAAAATGAATAATCCCCAAGCATTCTGGCGAAAGGTTAGATCAGTTAATAGCAAACCCTTCCCGGAACCTACTATCCATGAAAATGGATGGTTCTAACACTTTTAGAGAGTCTTAAAGTAAAGCTTCTGGATACGAAACTTCCATTTAGGACAGCACACATATTCAAATATTTTATTAACATCTATGGTGTAAACCCTCATCTTTTCTATCAGGGAGTTCTGATCTGTCACTACTTGCGTTTATTAATAAGCAGATTTTGCGTTTGCGTTTTGAATATCGCCAAAAAATAAAATCTTCGGTAAAAGTCGGAAAACCCCGAGTGTGACGTCGACTACACAACGGACCCGAGTGAAGCTAGAAGACGGTACATGGGTTTGTTGTATGCCCAGCTTGCTCCTTCTGTGGATGACGTCACTGCGGATCTTGTGCTCCCTGCTAAGTTTTCGGCAATCTCCGGCGCGGCGGCTATCTGAAAGCTACATTTTAAGTGAGGGGTCTCTCCCCAAGGTACATAACCCCCCCTCCTCCCAAGGTTAAAACAGCGGTACATAAGAGACGTGGCTCCGCGTGATCTGGCATGTCCTCCATGTAAATTATCAGTAGACGATGAAGCACATTTTCTCTTCTTCTGTAAGGCCTATCGTGAGATCAGACAAGGCGCCCCCTGCTGCTAAATGTGCAACACTCAGATATGAACAGTGTGTCGCGTGTCTTAGGCGACACGACGGACGATTGCATCAAGCAAATTTCATCTTATCTGGACAAAACCTTTACAGTTCGAAACACTTATGCCAAATTAATAGATAATAACGAACAAACGAGGACAGAGCGCTTAAATTATCGAAAGATAACTCCAACAAAGGTACTGGCAGCGCTCAACATAACCTTATGCAGACGAATGTGCCCAAGGGAGCTTACCCTACCCAAACACGTAGCAAAGAGAGGGCCGAAAGAAAGGAACTTGGCAGAACCTCTAAAATATCTGCCATCCCTTTCTTTATAAAGGCGCTATTCTTCACACAGCTAGCCCTCGGTGCACAACGTGTGCATACAGAGAATCCATGTTAATGTAGTCAACCCGCTCACTAAGCGTGTGTTGACAACTAGGATTCAAAGACGAACACAACATAGGACAAATACATGAAATCCTCAAGGTGCAAATTATAATTAATAAAGAAAAATGAGGACTAGCGCTTACATTATCGAAAGATAACTCCAACAAAGATTCTGGCAGCGCTATACCTAGCCGTATGCAGACGCTTGTGCCCCATGGATCCTCTGTATGCACACGTTGTGCACCGAGGGCTAGCTGTGTGAAGAATAGCGCCGTTATAAAGAAAGGGATGGCAGATCTTTTTGAGGATCTGCCACGTTCCTTTCTTTCGACCCTCTCTTTGCTACATGTTTGGGTACGGTAAGCTACCTTGGGCACATGCGTCTGCATACGGCTATGTTTGAGCATTGCCAGTATCTTTGTTGGAGTTAAATTAATAGCTTGTAACCGTCAAAATCTTATGGAAATCACTGATGGTTAGCATTTTTCTTAAACTTCCAAGGACTTTAGTACGATCAGTGAGTTTTGCTTGTACAGGTATATATAAATACATTGTACATATTCTTGTGTGCTCGACAGGCACATTTGTAAAACAGCTCCTGTGTTTAAATGGAAGCTTGTCTGGCAGTGTGTTCATGTAACCCGCTATATAATAATCTATCTGTCAACGCTGCCTGTGTCGCCTTCTGACCTGACAATTTCTTTGTATTTGTTACCACCCCCGTGATGTGACCTAAAGGTGGAATCAATAAAGTTCAAAGTTCAAAGTACAAAGTTCCACCTCATGGACCCAGTGAATGTCACTAGAGTTGCCCGAGGGATGGCAGCCCATTCTTGCTGCAGAAACTGGAAGACCCGTGCAGCGGTAGCTCGACTGCCAAAGATGGCCCACAAGTGTTCAATCAGATTTAAGTCTGGGGTTCGCGCTGGCCAATCCAGTCGCTGCATATTCTGCTGCTGCATGAAGTCGGTGACCACTGGCGTACGATGGGCAGTTGCATTGTCATCCTGCAGCATGTCACCTGCACCCATGGCGTGGAGAGCAGGCTGGATGAGAGGCCGCACGATCTCCGCACAGTGGTTCAGACCAGTCAGAGTGCCGTGAACAAGATTAAGAGGTGTCATCCCGTGCGGCTGGATACCACCCCAGACCAACAGAGAGCCCCCACCATGCGCATCATGCTCTCCAACACATGCGTCCACACAACGTTCCCCCCGGGGTGGCTCCAGACGCGTACTATGCCGTCGTTGTGGGAAAGAGAGTACATGGACGCATCAGTGGAGAGAATTCTGCCCCACTGATGGTTAGTCCATCGTCGATGACGTCTGCACCAGTCCAGTGGAACCTGTCGGTGACGTTGGGTCAGTGTCAGACATACAGCAGCACGGCTTGAACCCAGCCCGGACTCGATCAGACGGTTGCGAATGGTTTGCTGCCATACGTTTAGGCTGGCTGCCTCTCGGAGCTGTCTCCTCAGCCTGTCTGCAGGGATGGTTCTGCTGCTCAGAGCTGTCAACACAAGAAGCGGGGGTCCGAGGACGGTGAGCTCTGGATCCAGTGGCCTGAAACCGTATTAGAGGCGCTAGATGACAGAGTGGCTCACCCCCAGTCGTCTGGAAACTTCTCTGCCGGAAATGCCGTCTTGAACCCATGCCAGGGCTGAAACACATGGGTTCTTAACCCAATGCTTTAATACTATACACATAATAACCACCCCACGCACCCAAGCACACATGTACGTACACACGTTTTGCAGCCCAGGCAGGGAGCTATGCTTTCTGCGTTCCTGCTCATTACGCAAGCTACACATGAAAAATGCAGGCCTAAGCCTTTTTTAAAGCAGAGATGACTAGATCGCTGCGCTGAAGGATTTTTTAATACATAAATGCTAGGAAAGTTTAAATTCTAAATGGATTGCACAGTTACTTTTACGTACAGAAAACTTTTCAGCTTCAGTTCTGCTTGTTAGTTATAAACCTTGAGGGGAAGAATGGGGGTGGGGTGGTTTGGAGGAAAGCAATGACATACATGATACAGTGTGTCATAGGTGCTCAGGTATGTTTCCTCATGCATAAATGTATAGCACCAGGAAATTAAGATAATAAAATAAAAAATGAATACTGGAAAACAACTATGAACATATAAATCAGAGAGAATCGACAACGAGACAAAAGAAAAATGAAACCAGAACCCAAAAAAAAATCTACAGCATAGGCAACGCTTCACCTCGTAAGAAGTATCACCACAATGACATCAAATTGACAACCACAACAAGCTAGAAGAGACCCAGGATCTACCTGACGAACGCTTTACACTGCATGGTCCCCTCCTTCCCTCTCAGGTCTACTAATATCCCATCATAATGCACCCCCCCACCCCAGGTGGAAGCATTTTTGCAGCAAACGCACTAGCAAGTTTAGTCAAGTCAAATGCGTAATTAAGTCGCCTTCCAGATATCTTTCCACAAAGTTTTGGCGTCATGCCGAGACTTGCTGTCTTTATACCGCACCAAGAAGAAGGTTCTATGTGCTGCATTTGTGAAATTCTGCTTTTCGCAACAGTTAAATTATCTATTAAGCCTTATGGGGCACAGTTAAACATTACTAGAAAAGAAAAACAAAGGCCCCTCCGAGTGTCCGAGTGTCGGTATATTTTCCGTTTCAGAATATATAGTGCTTAGAAGCTCCCTTGATGAAGCTTTTCTACGTTACCGATAAAAATATGTTTGCCAGCACTTGCTGTTAAGCGTGCATTATGTTTCATCTAAGACAGTGTCGTTTAAAATTGTAAGTGCATGTCACCCCAAAACTCGCCTACATACAAATACGATCATAAACATCGTAATTGGTACTACAAAAGTCAGCAAGAAACGCGCACTGATATGGTTAGCACACACAGAAGGCAGACATACAAAAGAACTGCACTATATAAAATACTCAAACTTACGGGAAACTTATTGTCCTTGTCTCAGGTGTCACTGCCGTGTGATGGGCGCAGCCATCACGGAGACGGTTTTGGCCATCAGCCACAGCGGACAACGGGGGCGGTATGAGTCGAGTACTGCTAGCGAACCGTGGCTGTGACGCACTGGGTCGTCTTACAGCGTGCTGTGCTAGGCTCACGCTCTTTAAACGTTTCTATATTCTTCTAGGATAGTTACAGATACTAACAACTAACACCCTCTGATTCTCCTCGATTTACTCTTTCTGTAGATATTTAACTCATCAAACGTCTTGATAGGGTAAATTTACTGTAGGCAGAATTCGTACCTTTATCTATTCACATTAGCTAGTCAAACTACCTTTTCACGTAATTATCTTTATTTCCTTCTCACTCTACTTAACTTTCTTTAACACTAACAGGAAGAGCAAAGCGCACTCTAGTCACTGTATATTTTCATGTCCTTGTAGGTATGTTCTTTCACTTTTTATTCTAACTGTTGTATGTGTGAGAAACACAAAATGCGGTATCCACGCACTTCCACCCGCCAGCTTCTGCTGTAGCTGGCAATGCCTCCGTTGTGGCCCGCTCCCACCCGGTAAAAGCTGGGTGCGGGCCGGACAAAGCAGAGTTCCCGAGTAGGGTAAAGCAGGAGGACGACGAGACAGAACATGTAGTGTGGTAGTGACGTGCCAGTAAACCGTGGGGTGGCGGAGCATGTAGGGCGGCAGCAGCAGTGGCGGCCCTAAATAAAGTACGCAGAGGGCGTGGAAGGAAACCTGCCTTTGTTGAAGGAGAGAGAGAGGACAGTTGCGAAGCGAACCCGCTTCATCAAGCCGTATACAGCTATCGCATCTCACGTGAACTGCATCCAGCTTGCCGCATGCAGAGTGGATCGCTTCTAGCTTGCACAGCATCCAGCTTGCCGAATGCAAGAAACTGAGAAACTGAGAAAACGGGCTTTGAAAAATTCAAACTGTACTCTCTACGTATCATCTTATTTCTATCACTTTTACAAGATTATTTTTGTCATATATAAGTTACCCCCTGTGTTCTTCTGTGCGTGATAGAATAACTTATTTCTTTAACAAAACTGAAAGAAAAATGGTACTGTGTTTTCACTGGCCAAATTATAAAGTGTATTCGTTTAGTCCGGTCCGTTAATACACAGGGTGTGTCCTCTGGCCCGATAAGTTAATAATAATTATCTTTCAACCTCACGCTACTCATAGGTCTATATGGAGTTTTGGGCTACTAAGCTTACTGGGGTTGAACAAAGCTCTGTGCTAGCTAGCTTGTTGTGGTTGAACAATACGAAGGACCACCTAATGTCTTCATTTTCGTGATTCAAGTCTTTGCTCATGTTATCAGACCAATAACTCATTCTTTTAAGAAAGTACAAATATCCAACATATAAAGCCGAACGTGCGTGCGTTCGTTTGTTCCTCGCAAGACTTTCAATCTTTTCTGAAAATGTGTTGCTTTGACATCTGGGTTTCTGGAATCAGGGACAAACCCGATATAAATCCGTGGATTCCTATGTGGTCTGGTCCTGCTTTCCCTTAGCCCACTCGCTCTAGCGGACGCGAAAACTGATTACGTGTAATCTTCAGAGCTCTAACTTTGATAACAATGTCTTCCTCTCGGTAATCACACCCAATACTGAAACCCAGGTTTTGTGATTACATCAAGCACTCGGGCTTGCAACTGTAACGTATGGGTTTTAGTTAGTGTGTCAAATTGTTTGTGGTCGTTACTTTTCGCTCAGAGCGCAGTTTTCGCTGCCGCAATGGCGTCAAAATAATTTAAGAAACTCGTCATAGAACGCAAAGAGCTCGGTTCGAACGACCGCGAACTTCGCGCATACGTTAGGGAAAGACAAAATGAAGACAGAAAAACCGCTCGCACGGAGAAAGAGGCCGCACGCGCACACGAAAAAAGCACAAGCCGAGAATGAAGCCAGAAAGCAGTAAGAGATAGCGAAACCGGAACGAAAAGCTAAAATCAGCCGTACCCCGGATAGCGACAGTGAGGGCGAGGAACATTCAACTAGAACTTATAGGCCACACCTACCAAAGTTTGACGAAAAGACAGACGACACAGACGTTTTTCTGTACCGTTTCGAACAACATGCACAGATGCTTGGTTGCCACAAACACACATGGTCCAGTAGTCTTACATCTCTTATTACCGGTGACACACTCAAAGTTTAAAGATATTTAGGCGAGTCTGCCAAGGGTTATGATCAACTGAAGGTTGAACTCCTGAAACGCTTTCAGTGTAAAGAAGAGGGATTTCGCACTCGATTTCAGCCAGAGTCTGCCGAGTCATTTGCAGTTTTTGTCAGGCGCACTAAACACCTTGGCTTGTAGTCAGGTCCAGCCGCTAACACGCTTACCGACTGGTGGACCCATCCAGGTCAGCCACTGCTCATTCGCGTCGATCCTTTAGGCCCCTCCGGCAATTTACGGCCCGGCTAACGTAGCGGGTGGGGGACCCCTACCGTGAAGTCGCTCTGGACCCTAGTGAAAATTGCGGTTTCGAAACAGCAGACGAAATCTGCGAATGAAGGGAATGTTTAGAGACGCATCCAGTCCCTTGGATGCCTATGACAATGTCGATTTATACCAAAAAAAAAAAGATTTCGTTCGCAAGATAGTCTTGATATCAGCAACGAGATTACAGAGCATTTGGAATTTGCCAATCGAAGGCACAAAACACTGGCTTGCATACAAGTCTGTGCGTGCCTCGCATAGGGGCAACACACTGACTAAAACCATACTGATTTTGGGAAAACAGATCCATTTAAACCTTCACATTGTTACATAGGGCTTTTGTGGTGCCTTCACATTGTTACATTTGGTTTTTAAACCGCGAAACCCAATGTTTTTACCACTCGGCAATGGATCACCACAAAGTAAGAAGTGACTCTGTGTAGAGGTCGAGGATTGACCTGTAGTTATCTGTCACTGCACACTTGGTATGCAACGCATGCGCACCAGGGCTGGAGGCGAAAACAACTGCGGCGAAAAAAAAATCGCAAACTCACATGTCTGTGTATGTCACAACTTGTTATCATCTCCCTTTGACCTGTAAGAAACATGAATGATACACACACGTACGCACGCACGCACGCACGCGCCCACTCACCTGTCACATGTTAAAGTCTTGTGTCTGTCTCTCTTACACTAACACAATTATGTTCTTTTTCAGAAGAATAACGCCCCTATTTGCCATGTCTCTTCAGCCTTCATCTGGTTTATAACAGGTGAGACAAGTATACTGGCAGTTCTGCCGTGCACGAAATACACACTTGATGTATGTCGTAGAAGTTTCACACGTGAATTACGTTTCTCTCAATTAGCTTCAAATAGTTTTGTTAAAGAATTGTTACACGTAGGTACATAAACATGCACGCACACGCACCTACACGCACGTACACGCACTCGCGCACGCACACACACATCGATGATCCTGTACACAGTTACCCACCCTCAGATACACGCAGACAAGATGGACGTACAGATCAAGAGACATTCCTTTACAATCTTCCCAAATTCGAGTCATTTAGCCCCTACTAACCTCCTCACCCACCCACTCAGTACCTGTCGAAGGAGGTCAGTATGTGCACCGAAGAAAGGATGGTTCCCGGAATTAAGATGACTTCAAGACCAACATGTTTGGGGGATAAACAAATGAGCATGATTGTTCAATGCAAACCATACATCTTTCTCTCTCTCTCTCTCTGACTTTCTGCCTGCCTTTCCTTTGAAAATCTATATGGAATTATTACTGGCGCAAAATTACAGAAAATTGTTTTGCAATAAATGGAATAAAGGAGGAGACATTATCTTTTTTATAATCATGTTTAGTCTGAAGACACAAACCTCACTCAGGCATAGCACAGCGGACATTCACTGTCAGCCATGGGTCAAGCTCCGTCTGCTTCACAACAGGTGAGACAAGGACGCTGTCACCTTCGCCGACCTTGACATGTACACTTCCTGTGGTTAAATGTGCTTGTTGTCATTACATGTACAGTTTGGCGATTTCACACTTTAGTCATTGCTGTCTGCATTGAGCATATGCAGCTTTGTGTGTAAATTGTGACCTTGGGTAGGAACAGCTGGTTGAAACTCATTTCAGTACTGATTTCTTTGTTTGGTAAATCCGAAAGAAAATTGAAAGCAAATATTATACACTAGTCACAAAATGTCAAGGGTCAGAAAAAAATGTTTCGCAGAATCGGAGTCAACAACAAACAGTATTCGAGAGTTCGCAGTACATCAGTTTAATCATCAAGCAACAGTTTCCAAGAGCAGAAAACACACCAGGGACAGACATTACCATCGAAGCTTGATACTCACGCACAGGCGCACCACTCGGTCACTCGACCTTACTCTTGCCAAGCGACCAAGGCGTGTGGGGCGTGTTCGTCTTGCGTAGGACTCCTCAAAAACACAAACAAGACGAGACGATGTAGAACAGGGTGGGACAGAGGGTGCATGTGATGGCGTAGACGATCTTGCTGTTGGTGCAGGTGAAGTTGCGTTTGATGACAAAGATGGTGTTGGGTGTGTGGAGTGTTGTGGCGGTGTTAAGGGGGACATTGCACGGGGTGGAGCCGCACGAAGGGGGGAGGGAGGTAGTCGGTTTCAGTTTAGAGTGTTATAGAAGGTCTCGCAGGTTCTTATCCCGCCGAGATCTGAACCCCACCTCTTCACCCCCCCCCCTTTTTTTAGCATCTCGGCGGGATAAGAACCTGCGAGACCTTCTAGTACACTCTAAACTCCTTTGTCATCAAACGCAACTTCACCTGCACTAACAGCAACATCGTCTATGCCATCACACGCACCCTTTGCCCCACCCTATTCTACATCCTTGAGACAGAACGCACACTCAACACCCGCTTCACAGAGCATCTAGCTGACACTAAACACCGCAGAAACACACCAGTTGCACGTCACTTCACCACACCCCCACACACAGCTGACAACATGAGGGTCTGTGGTATCTGGAAAATGAAGGGCGACTCCATTGACCGTAAGAATATGGAGTCCTACTTCATTACCCATTTTGGCACCATGGCACCCACAGGTCTCAACCTAAAACACTGACCCTTCCCCTCCTGTCCCTTAACACCCTCACCCCTCCGTCTCTCTCTTACTTTTTCTCTCACCTCCTTCCCACTCTCTCTCTCTCTCTCGCGGACACCGACGCCCTCTTACCCGCATTGTTTTCTCTCTCTCCCCCCGCCAACTCTCCACCCCACCCTTCTCTACCCTTTTCCTACCCACCTTGCGATTGGCTGCCCCTCTTTTTAACCCTTCTTACTCACTGTCCCTTAGTCATTCTCCTGCTATGAAGCCCACGCGCCACATCCACTGCAGATAAGTCCTTTTCTTTTCGTTTTTTCGTCGTTTTTGTGTCGTCCTGATGAAGGGGTAGTGCCCCGAAACATGTAGATTGTCTTCGTCTTTGTCCTTTTGTAGCTTGGTCCAGTTCCCTTGTTTTCCTTTAATTTGGGTTTATCCTCCAAGCGGCAGTCACCTGTTTTTCTTTTATCACTTAACAATTCTTACGTACACAGCGGCTTCCAACTAATTCCCACAGATCACAGTGCGTGTACACAATCTTACTAGCATCACTCAACTCTTATCGCTCTCATCTATCAGAAATATCGTCATACTAACCTTCGCTGTTCCTCTCCTCAGGTTTTTACACAAAAGTCAATTTTTCACGTATATCCAATGCTCTGAGCCAATCAAATTTTCTAGTCGCTTTCTGCCCTTACTAGTCTCTGGTTCTCCTTCTCCTTAAGTGTTTTCACACAGACTAAAGCTAGAGTAATTCTCCACAAAGGCTTTCAAAGTGTTGTCACAGATTTACTATCAAAGTAATCATCCACAAAGGGTTTCAAAGTGTTGTAAATCAGACAGTCTCTTTACTATTTAGTATTTCCTCTCAGTTTTCCAACCTAATGATTGTCCTTTACGCCACAGTAGTCACGCTGTACTATGACGAGCATGTCACATCAACATACACCGTAGTCTTTACTATCTCAGACTTTATAGGCACAAACCCTCTCGGGTCTAAAGTCCAGAAAAGTCAGCAACTTAACTCCGGGTCCAGAGTTCGATCACTATGGAAATCACTGGAAAACACGTGGAAAGCACTGCGTTCTTAGTCAATCCTCAAAGTTCTTTTAGGGGCGACACTCAGCCTAGGCATGAAGTATCATGAACCGAATCACTCTAGATATCTCTCACTGGGGCAAATCTGTCTCCTCCACACTCTAGCGGCAAAAGCTTCTAAGCTGTCACAGCTGAATCTGTCAGCAGGAACACATGGCACATGCACTGACGTCACAGCTGCCCTGTTCCATCACTGGGGGTTCAGACACTTCACCAGGAGGCGCTGACTTAACTACCCTAGAAAAACACGCAGAAAGAAAAACCTAGTCCCACACATTACTATAGCATTCATAGCTCCTGCACAATAAGTAAGGCGCATGATGCAACTTCCCATGCTATACCGGCTAGGATAGTTGAGGGGCCTGGGGGTTATGTAACAACCACCCGGCTACATCCCCCTCAACCTTTTTCCCATCAGCGTCCTCGCTGATGTGTTACCCCAGTACACAAACCCATGAGGATGCGAACAACTAGGGCTGGTTTACAGCAACAACTAGTAACGCCCGCTCTAAGGGTTATCACATTATTTCTAAGTCAGGAGCCCCTGTGGCCAAGATGTATGTGACATAATGACCGTGAACTGCTCCTCAGTCAAATTCAATGTCAGGCAATATCTACCAGACAGAGAGCAGGCATGTATTTAACAAAAAGTCTGCAATCTGTAAAACACTGAATTAGACTGATAAATAGTCGGCATAACATTATTACTTAGCACCTACCGTGTCGTCTGCTACGCTGTGTTCCTACTGTAACCCATTTACTACTAAGGACTAATTTAACGCGCCCTACCTTTTTAGGCTAATACATTTTAGTCTGAGGCCGGTGAACTCAAAATATGATAATACTACATGAAAACATGATTGAAAGGTGTGAACATATCAAATTACATCACTAAACGGATTCTAGGACCGTATCAACGAGAAGCGAGGCGACAAGGCGAGGTGCTAAAGAAAGATTACGCAATGAGGGACAATGCCCTAATAAAATGGATTTCAGAATACAATTTAAACTAACAAAGGAAGGCAGAGCCACAACAATGAAGAATAAAAGAAAAAACCTACTGTACCTTCCGCACTTGCACTGCGGAAGCAATCCCATATAAGCACAAAGAACGATTTGCACACCAAAATTCATGTTTATTGTCGTCTCTTTCAAACTGTAAAAGTACTTCTGGTTGCAAGTGCCTCTGACCTGGGTGGCGGCACGGGCACGGTGTGCTGAGTCACAGTGCCACTGTTTGCCTGGGGACCGCATACCACAAGTCTGTCTCCTCCTCGCTGTCTTCGCTCTCCATTTCTGGCGCCACAGGTAGTTTTGTCTTCCACTGCCAAAAATGGTCTGGTGGGTCTCAGGTCCCGTCGCGACAGTGCCAACATCGGGCCGTCTCTCAGAGGCCCGACCGCGTAAACTTAGCCACACGGCCAGCCGATGACAACATGCAAGCCAGGGTGGCACACGTCCGGAATTCTACGGAACCCTGCCACTCGATTGTCGACATAGACGCAACGTCCGACAACCAACGGGCCTCCCACAGCCCGCTTGCCCACAATGCGGCTCCGATGCTTTACACGGCCTTGCAGCCTGCATCCTCGAGTTGAAGTTGGTTCTGTCGCACCCAGTCTATGGCTCCACTGGCCTCGTCCTTCACCGCGGTGCTCATGTTGACACTTTGCCTCCCTGTGTCCCGCTCGTTTACACCAGTAGCAGACTAGTGCTGCAGAGCGAGGGGCAGGAGAGTGCCGTCGCTGCGGCCGCTGATTGCAGCTGCCATTTTCAGCATGTCCAGGTCTTTGTCGCTTTTATCGTTCTCCTCCTCTTCCCGCTCTAGCTGTCGAGATTGTCTCTGGATGAACTGTGGAAGCACTCTGGCAGTCTATGGCATGGTGCTGTCCCTCTCAGTTGCCATGGCTGCTGCTGTCAGTGTCCAGAGGGATAGATGGAAGAAAGAGCCATCCCACCGCTGCCACCAAAATGTAACAGGGTCGAGCGGTAGCGGGTTTCGTTACTTATTGCAGTTATGGTAATGGCTCTGGCATCCTTCCACTCTGGACACAGCAACAAGGCGTCTTCACATCTACATGTAAACTTTATTTCCTCTCACGTCACTGTGAGAGCACAGCGACTCAAGAACGAGTGACTGGCTCGAATCTCGGACTCTTCACGGACTGCTCTGCCTCTTAATTCCCTGCTGTCAGCTTTTCTCCAATCTTTAAAGATACGCTCCTCGTACATTGTCGCTGACCTTTCGCCCTCGCCTTCCGCTGAGATGCTCGGTCCACTCTTGTTCTAGAGCGATCCTGACCACCCCCTACGTCTCTACGTGGCCCTACCCTTCCCTGGGGAAACCTGGTCGCACCTAAATTACATCAAAGGGCTATGGTAGTCCCTCGGACAGTGAGTCCTTGGCCCTTCCGTGCCCACCGTTGGCTCAGGGGATCAACAGACACAGATACCCTTTTTTTCGCTCTTAAGTAGCAGATGACCAGTAAGGCACATGATGCAACTTCCCACGCTATACCGGCTAGGAGAGTTCAAGGGCAGACTGGATGGGCGCCTGGGGGGTTATGTAATCACTACCCGGCTACAGTAGTAGTAATGACCAGCAAAGACCCCACCATAAAGCCACATCAAGCCACTATCAGAGAGAATGTCAGAAAAAAAAGACCACCATGCAGGATCTCACTTATCGCTGCCAGTGCAGAACACCCTACCGCAGATCCCTTCCCTGCCTCCCTCCCTCCCTGCCTCCTTCATTCCCCTTCTTGCCTCCTTCACCCAAATCCACTCTCCCCTTCCATACCGTTCAAAATCACCACAAGGTGGAAGTACTTTTCCAACCAGCAACAACAACAACGGCTTCAGGGAAAGGCAAAGCAGTCTCATAAGACAGGTACATAAACGACAGGAGAACCAGTACAACACGGAAGGGGGATCAGCGCGAAAGAGAGCTAGGCTGACGCAGAGCAGACTTCGTGAGGTACCCAAATTGCTGGTGAAGGGGGGACCGGTAAAATGTGTCGAGTGAGTGGACAGCTCATTTGACAACCAGGTGAAGAGACCTGTAGTGTACGTCAGGGACTGTAAGAGGGACTCTAAGAGACCGGCGTGTAGTTGACTCAAATAGCTGTAGACTTCCATGAGAGATCTGCATGGAAGAACTGTGATTGCATTTGGTGACATTCGTCGCTGCTCGAGTACAAGAAGTCTGAATTCTTCATATTGTTCTTGCTTGTGCCAGGATTACTGTGTGCTGTGATAAGTGCCTTTATCGCGCTAGTAGTGTTGTGAAGGGAGGGAGGACCGTACTTCATCTTGCGAATACCTTCCAAGAATTGAGGACCTTGCCACGTGCCAGCACTTTATGTTAGTTCTAGCCTTGTCCGCTAGTATTCTGTCAGTCACCGGACTTTGATGTGATGATTTCCGGGACTTTCCAACTCCACCAGAATTATCATTGCTGTACATATTTCTTTATTGTACATAATGTCTGATTGACGAACATGTTCTCCAGTACCTGTAAATAAATGTTTGTTTTCTTAAAAGCAGACCCTATCTTTTCTTTTGGATTGTTGAGATAGTTGCGGGCTCTGAGCTATGGACTCCTAGCTAGACGAACTGGGAAATTGAAATGGACAAAAGAAGCATAGCCATTGTTCTAAATAACGTGATGACGACTTGCTGGTGAAATAGCCACAATGTCAGCAGATAGTTTATATGGCAGAGCTTGTGCGGTAAGCCAAAGTTAAAGTTTCAGAATCAGCACATCCCCCGTTACAACGATTGGGGGTGATTTAACTGATTATTTGTGCACTTACCTGTCTTATAGTGATGTGTATACAGGGAAATCTCAGCAGCGTAAGATTTAAAAAAATCATGTTATAACTGTGTTAGAAAACTAGGATGCTACATTTGTTTCAGGAATGTTTATTTTCTAAGTAGCCAATCTATCATCATTGTCAGTGTCAATACGTTGTGAATGTCTCCCATCGTCCCCTGTAGTCATGTTTTACTTCAAATTATCGAATCATTTTATAATTTTATGCATGAGCACAGGAAACCATCTTAGCACAAGCTCAAACATTCTGAAAACAGTGCGCGGAGACTGTGTTTCCTGAATTCGAATATCGCTCCTACTTCCAGCCTCCTGTCGACTTCAATCGCGTGCCGAGGACCGGAAAGTTGACGGCTAATAAGGAAGTTCAGGTCCCTCATGAAGCACCTGGTCAGACTGGACAGTCAACCCCTGGACAGGCTGGTCAGTCAACACCTGGACAAGCTGGTCAGTCAACACCTGGACAAGCTGGTCAGTCAACACCTGGACAAGCTGGTCAGTCAACGGCTGATAAGGAAGTTCAGGTCCCTCGTGAAGCACCTGGTCAGACTGGACAGTCAACCCCTGGACAGGCTGGTCAGTCAACACCTGGACAAGCTGGTCAGTCAACACCTGGACAAGCTGGTCAGTCAACACCTGGACAAGCTGGTCAGTCAACACATGGACAAGATAGTCTGTCAATACCTGGACAAGCGGATCCAACAACACCTAGACAGGTCAGTCAGTCCAAACAACCTCCCGCTGATAATAAGGTAGTGAGATAAATAATTTTAAAACAATTTTTTACCACGACCCAGAGTTCAAGATTCTCAATTTAGCGAACCCTTACGGAAACATACCAGAAAAATTCAAATACATCCCTGGTAAGCCCCCTCGCCGCATACGCGCTCCTAATGCACCACTCGATATGTACTTTTTTTTAACAGACGTAAAACACCATTTTAATTTATGAAAAGATTGCTGCAGTAAATGCACGTTTGCTTGTTCGTGTTCGGAAATATTTTAGACTCCCATCCACGGACAGAAAAACACCGAACTATGGATCTATTTCAAACACACGAGAAAATTAAATAAATGAAACGAGAGAATACAGTATTTGCTCATACCATACAATATTCCACTAATAACCATAAGCAGTATACACTGAAAAAGAAAAGAAACGCAAACTGAGGGAGGTTTTTTTCTCTTTTTTTTTTAATTTTACAATCTTTTCTTTTTTTAATATTAATTCTTCATCAAGACATTTTTTACATCAGTAATGGTCGACACATGATAAATTCTGGGTGTGACATCGCATCATTAGTCATTTACATACTATACAATTCGCGTATGATATCACATCAATAATTGTTGACATATATGTTACACATCGAAGTATGATATCGCATCGATGGCAACCGTGACCATACAGATGAAGAATCTCAACACAATTGGTACTGGAGGTGTACGTAAACACACAGAAGGGAGGAAAGAGAAGAGGGAAAGAGTAAAGACACTACAGAGTAAAAAGGAATTTCCACTTCTTATAAATGTCTGGATGGTGCATATGACGTGTTTGAGTTGGGCGGATGTATCTTCAGGCCAGCAGGGGGACTATCAACAAAAATGAAATTGTTATATAGTAGCCAGTTTTGCCAAAAAAATGTCTATTTTACAGTTCACTTGGTGGGAGTATTTTTCTACCATATATCTTGCTTGTACTTCTTTCATGAAAGCAACAAAACTGATGCGTTTATCTATGCATCTGCATCGATAAACGTGAAATTTAGCCATAAGTAAAATCAAATTAAAAGTCTTCTCTGTTATACAGTCATTGTCCGTACCAAATATAATTAGCTGTTTCCTGAGTTCTAATCCTTCATAGTGAGCACACTTCTCCTTCAGTCTTGTTAAAAAAACATGTTCCAGAAGTTTTGTACAATATTGCAGTCAAAAAATAAATGTTCAATTGTCTCTTCAGAAAAAGATCAGAAAGAGCATAGCTTTGAGTCCCTTAATCTAATACGGACCAATAGTGAATTGGTAGCCATGATGTGGTGGTTTCGTATCTGGAGTAGTAATAAAAAGGTGGAGAAAATGTATTCCCATATAAGGTCTGTAAAGCTCTTCTCCCATTTTTTAACACATTTTGGAGTTGTAGATGAGCACAGAAACTTTTCATATATTCCTTTTGTACCCTGTTTGTGTTTAGTTATGACTTAGAAAGGTGTAGGGCTTTCCCTCGCTTCTATCCCTGTTTCTTGCCATAGCTGACAAAACTTTCTTTTGTGTTTTATAATCTTTGTTTTCTGCAACAGAAATCTAAAAAATGTATATCTACACCGTGCTTTTGTCGAAAGACTTCGTATTTTATGGGTGTTTCATGCTCGTCTAGAACATCTCCATTTTCCTCATGTTGCAAGTTAGCCATTTCAGCCGTTTTTATTGTCATTTTTCGTTAACGAGGTATTGAAAAATAAAGGTTCACAAAGGAAACCTTTTAATGGCAAAGGAATGAAGTAACTACAAAAGTCAGCAAAGAAATAAAAGACATCTTTCCAAAAAGCATTTTTGACCCTGATGCTCTCTAGAAAGCGCCCCCCAAAAAGTTGAAATTGTATGATCTCTGGATAGGTAATAGTCAAGAGATGTTTCCAGCTAGCTTCTGAAGTGCAAAGTTTCCTTATCCATGTAAGCTTTAGTGCTTTATGGAAGTTGTTGAACTCTAGAACTTTAAGACCCCCCAGGACATGGAAGTGAGATAAATAGGTAAAGAAGGAGAGTATGAGCGATGATGACGTTTCTTCCGCTTGGAGTAAGATCCCTAGCTTTCCATTCCTTCATTATTTTTGTGCCTTTGTGAACGTTTTTTCATAATTTAGGGTTATAATGTCTTCAAGGTTCAGGGAGAAAATAACACCAAGGACTATGAATGTCTCTGGGTTCCATTTAATCTGTAGGTGGGACATATAGCGTGTTGAGCACCATTTGGTTACGCCAACCCATACCGCAACAGTTTTATCATAATTTATATTTAAGCCTGAACGTAAAGCAAATTTTTCAAGTTCTTTTATAGCCGTTTCAAAAGATTTCTTGGAGCCGTTCAGAAAAAGCGACATGTCATCGGCAAATTGTGAAATTAGGAATTCTTTATTTTCAATTTCTATACCCTGTATGTCCGTTTTGTTTCTCAAAATGATGGCAAGAACTTCTGCCCCTATTAAGAATATATAGGGCGAAAGGGGATCACCCTGTTGCAAGCCACGCTCAATAGGAAATCGGCGAGAGACCTGACCATTCACCACAAGGCAAGATTCGATATTGCTATAGAATACGATGACCCACCTACGAATATCCGGCCCAAATTTGAACAGTTTTAGTGCTTTCTGGATAAAAGAGTGAGCAATTGTGTCAAAGGCTTTTTCAAACTCTACAAATAGTAGTAGTCCTTGCTTTCTATACTTTTGAGTGTGGTGTAATATATCATAAATCAGTCGAATGTTATCTGCAGTAGACGTTCCAGACATAAAGCCCCTCTGGTCTTCATGTATGATAAATGGCATGACCCGTTTAATTCTGTTAGCTATGCATGAGGAGGCAATTTTGAATGGTACGTTTAGTAGGGAGATTGGACGCCAGTTTTTTAGTAACGTTTTTTGTTTATCTCCTTTTGATATGAGAACAGAGAGCATACCAGTTTTGAAGCCTTCATTCGCAGATCGAATTAAAATCATCCCTAAATCTTTCAAAAAAAAATTCTTCTGGAAACCCATCGTTACCTGGGCTTTTATCGTTTTTCATTTATTTGAGTGCTCTAGTGGCTTCTTTTTCTGTTAATGAGCCTTTGTAGACTCTTTTTTTAATCCTCTGTTAATATGGGGAACTTGAAGTCTGTGAATGACTCGATGTTAAAGTTTTCCAGTTCACCTTCTCTACTCTTGTATAAGTCTCTGTAATATGCTTCACATTCTTCCATAATTAGTTTTTGATCAGATAAGATCTCCCCATCTTTTTGCTTTCTCCACGTAAACCCTTTAATATCGGGGTGCATCTCTCGCCAAATGTCAATCAAGTTAAAGTCATCGATAATGTCAGCTACCCCTTGTCACGGAAACGACCCCCCTCTAGCGTTCCCATGACAAGCAGATAGAAACTTTTAACTACAAAATGGCGACATCTCCATTCACTGTCTCCCAGTGTTGCCATAATGTAGCAAGTCTAGTAGAACAGCATTGTTAAACACAGATTAGTTCATTCATTCAGAAGTTGTAGTAAATTCCCATGCATTTTACATGCCACACACGATCTTTTATTAAAGGGTTTTCTTTTAATCAATACGTTCTATACTTTCTATACATGAATATCTAGGACAACTTGACCCCAATGCACATATTTCCCCCTCTAAGATCAACGTGCAGATTTCGCGCCGAATTAGTTCAAGGTCTAGAATCCTATTTTAGTATCAAGGTCTTCAGTAACGTAAACCTGCTTCGTACTTTCGCGCCAAAATCACTCAAGGACATGCAAGCTAAGCAGTTTCTTCTAGAACCTTCTATTTCTAGAAACTTCTGGAGACGACCAGACACGTACACCACTTGTTACACCCAATCGCAGATAGGCACGTGTCCACGTGATCGCCAAGACGCGTGGAGACAAAGCGTCTCTTACCGGCAGTCACAAGAGAACCATCGAAGTGAATAGACGTAGGTAGAGATCTCCAGAAAGGCAAAGTTGTAGGCCTGAAGCATCAGGCAGTGTAGTCTTCGTAGTGTCCTGCTTGCCTAGTCAGGATAGTTAGAAGTCCCCTAGAGAAGGGGAAAGTAGTTTAACAGACTAAGAAGAGTCTGAAAGTCGTATAGCAGACTAAGAGAGTCTGAAAGTTGTTTAGCAGACTAAGGAAAGTCTGAAAGTGTAAACAGACTGAGGAGAGTCTGTGTGTATGCCAGAGGGCATTAGTTCTCCCGCCAATGGTGGCGTAAAGTATGTACCAAGGAGGGTACTCGATATCAAGACCGTCGTCTTGAAAGCTTGCCTTTGTCGGAGCCGGTGTTAGGAGACCCGGTAAATCGTCGAATCGTTGCTGTCTTGCCCTAGGAGAGAAACCTACGCTCTGTGACTCCAGGCTAGTAGAAGTTCCATCAGCCTGTAAAACTGTGATATCTAAAGATAACCTCACCCGTCAGACGTTGTCCAGGAACTTGTTCAACGAAATCAGAATCCGCATAGATCTACACCTCCCGCACCTTGGGAAATGAACGTTGTCTAGAAGAATTTTACCAGAGACTCGCCAAAGCATTTAACCCAGTGGTTTGTTATGAACTATAGTGAAAGGACTTGAATCATACCGTGGATTTGTGTGCCTGTGTCAACGGATCTCAGCGGTGAGTGAGTTAAATCTTATACGGCTTAAATGTCCATCTGGGTGAATGATTGAGTGAGACTGTAAGTAGATCTCGTTGACACTTTTCTTCTGATCTATCTGCTAGTGAACACTTGAACCTAGTTTTGTGGAAGAGTCCATTCTGTTCTCACCTGTCATTTATTGTGGTTTCCGGCATTGAAGACTCTTTATTTAATAACATTGTATTGAGGAGCTTCATTACTGCGTGGATTTGAGTTTGTTGAATATCAGTCAGAGAGCGAGGTAGTGTGAGTGGCGGAGTGCGCACGTCATCCCCCTATCCCCCTGTCTTTCCCTCACACCGCTTTCCGTGCGTTTGTGTTGTTTATTCGCTTATAGTTGTGATAATCGATGGTGGGGTTCAGCACCAAGTTCCAGTCTCCGCGCATAATTATATAACCTGTTCCATGGTACCGAGTTTATTTCTAAGTTGTTCATAGAATTATGGACTTTCAGCATTTGGCCCATGAACATTAACCAGATAGTAGTCGGAGTCCTCAGTGGTCATGTGTAGTATCATATAATTTCCCCCAGGGTCGTTGAAGAGATTTCTATATTTATTATCAAAATTGTTGTTTATTAGAATAGCCAGCCCCTTCGCATTCGAAGTACATTATATCCCCATTTGGGTCTAACAATACGCTCTAAGTTTTGAGTTAAATGGGTTTCATGAGTACAATATTGTCACATGTCACCCTAGGCTATTACCTGTCACTCCTAGGTAAGCCTTTTAGCTCCTCCCTTTGTAAGCTAGTAGGGGAGAGATACGTGATCACCAGGTTAATCGCTCTGCCCTTTCTGAACACTTAGGTAGGGGGGGGGGTGCTACGCCATTGGTCATGGAAGCAGCCCTGCTCCCCCTAGTCTGGCTAGAACCGGTTTACTTGAGGGTAGTGCGTCAGAACGCTTACTACATAAGGAGGTAAAAACGTTAGATCGACACAGAGGGACACACACAGAGCGATAGGCACAGCGGGAGACACAGACCGAGAGATACACACAGGGAGAGACACTCGGATGGAGTGTTAACGTAGCAAGACGACAAGAAGCGGACACGTGTAAACCCACTGACCTCTGCCCTTGCCATATTAGCCAGAGACGTGAAAAGAGCAAAGGACTTCAGCATCTCACGCAGGTACCCGGGGTGTATTCTGCCGACTACTAGACAAAGTAGTAAGTGACTGGTAGTGCCTTGTAGGACTGCTCTTGCCATAGATTATCTTAGAGTCGGGGACTCGGGTTGATAAGATAGATGGTTTTATCCTGCCGGAGACGGGAGACGTCATAAGCTAGTTGCCGGGCACGTACGCCAAGGGGGTACAGAGAGGTAGTGTTGGTTGTACAGTGTCATAACTTCTTGTTGGTCTGGAATAGTTGTTTCAGCAGTGA
>SMGT01011417.1:40532-57622 GCA_004794575.1 Lanistes nyassanus
GGCATATCCATCACAACTTATAAGGTTGTACATACACAGGCGTATCCATCACAACTTATAAGGTTGTACATACACAGGCGTATCAGTCACAAAGGTAGTACAGGCCCTTCAACTGACTGTCATGTAGCACGAAAGAAGAAAAGGAAACTGGATGAAAATTACAGACAGGGAGAGGGAATGAGGATAAGAATAAAAGGAAGCAGGTTACTATCAAGAAGTCAGCTGACGGATAGCACGCATGATACACATATTTAAGGGTGGTGCTGTCATGTCAATCTGTACCATTTTCTGGGTAGGTGTCAGCGCGCTCAATGGAAGCAAGACGAGCTAAAGGTACTACTGAAACATGTACACAGGCGCGAAAATGTGTGAAAAGACCCTTCGGCCAGGGAGGTCGACTGATTGATCATGACACAAAGTGTTTTCCCATGTTACTTCTTAATTTCATACTGTTTTAAATGTTTTCAGTCACTTTCAAGCTGTTTGTTGAGGTTTGTGACCCCCCCCCCCAACATCAACCAGATTACTTACCTGGTAAGCACTAGCACCAGGATCAGCGGAGATAAAGAGGGTTAAGATCGTGAGTTCACAGTTGTGGTAGCGTTTGTATTCCAATATCGCACGCACAAACTGCCCGCATGTTCGCAGTCATTCTTACACCGATATATTTCCCAATCACGCTCGAGAATTGTCAACACGTGTCGTTTGTCTCGTCAGTACATATCATATCTTAATTTGCTGATTGCTGCTGCTCCCGTACGGTGTCTTGCTGCTGCTGTTTTTGCTGTTGCTCCCTGTCCGTGTCAGTAGGTTGGTATTGGTGGTGTATTCGAAGAGCGGAAGCGGTCCCTGTTAGGGATGGTTTCACGTGGGCACGGCTGGCTGAGGGGGTCGAATGTGTGGTCGGGGCATAGTTTGAATCTCCGTTACTGTCGCCTGGAACGGCAACATCCGGGTCCTTTGCAGACCGTGCTTGTCGTTAGGATGGGGGTGCTGTTTCGCGTTAGCCCATCTTTTGCGTTGGTGTTGACGTTCCTCTTGTGTTGTTCCTATCAGCTTTTTGTCGATAGGATTAATATCGCCGTTTTTTATTTCTAAAATGGCCAAGTCCAATAGTTTCGCGAAAAGTCTGACTCCAGCAGCAGACCAGGCCTCCACAACTCCTTCGTGTTGTTTCAGGCGATTGATTCTTTGCATATTTAGCTGGGTGAGGTCTTCCGTGATCACTATTCCGGAGCCCTTGAGACGGCTGCGCACTTTTAACACAACATCTCTGTCCCTGCGTGACACAAACTTCACTATTATCGGTCTGGGCTTGTCTTTCGATAATCTCACCACTCTGTGCAAGGTAGAGATCCTTTCTGCGCTGAAGTCCTTTAATCCAAGACCTGACTGAAATAGTTGTAAGACTTTCTGCTCACAGTCTTCCGATGTTTCGCTGTTGCGGTCACCATAGATGCCGAATACCCGCACCGACTCCCGCCGAGAGTACTGCTCCAAAAGATTTATTTCCTCTTTTTGATCATGGGTGACTTTTTTGAGGAAAGGTATTTCTTCGCTTAATTCTCCCGTTCGCTTCTCAAAAGAATCGATGGTATTTTTCAGACCCTCGTTTTCTTTCCTGAGTTGGAAGATGACACCAGTCAGTGTTTCAATTTTGTCTTCAATCTGTTTAGCCAGTGAAAGGCGACAGTCCTCTATTTGTTGCTTCACTACATCGGTCGTTTTCTGTAGATTTTCCAGTCTCTGTATGATAAGATTGTTGTTTATACCGGAAGTTTGGAAGACTTCTGTTAGTAAGCTCTGCCTTTCACGTGAAGGGGCGGGGGGGGGGTCTGCTTTTTTCACTCGCACTGGTCGTTCTGTCCCTCTGTCGACTTTTTCTGTGTTCATCTTCTACGGGTTTCAAGGTGGGAGTAGAGGTAGACATATTTGATGTACTGTCATCAGTGCTCAGTTCATGTTTTCTTTTGTTCTCTTTTCCTTGTTTTTTGGAAGCCATTTCACGATCCTACAATGCGGAGAGAATATAGAGCGAGAAGTGGACGATGCGAATACAGCATGAGGCACAGCATGAGTACAGCATGAGTACAGCATGAGTACAGCACGAAGCGAGTGAGGTGTTTACTTGTGATCACATATCCGGAGCAGTGCAGTACAAACACACTCACCATCTGACACTGAAATTTCAGTATAAATGTCGCTTTTCACACACATTTATAAAATCCTGTGACGCCTACAGACTAGACTGACACTCAATTATATTCTCATTCCACCAAGAGTGGCCGAAGGTTAAATTTTACAACAGAAAAGACATTTTCTTAGCAGACGAAAGCACGAAGGCGTCCTCCCTCCGCCATGACCATCGCTCACCAAAAACTGAGGGAGTTTGTGTTGTTATGGGGGTGGTGCGCTATGCTATAATCCCGAATGTGAGGTGTCGTATTCCCCTTTTCCAACCCACACACACATCCGGTTCTGTTAGACCCCCTTCCAGTCCTATACCTTCCAGTTGCCTGCAACCCTTCATTCGCTCCGATAAAGAGGTCTCCCACTCTGAAATTGCAGTCGACATACATTCTGTATTCACTCATCACAATCACACTAATGGGAATGCCATACAGTAACTGAACAAAGAAACAGTTTGCTTCAAAATGCAGTGTCAGTACACGCACAACACAGCTCAGCGTTCACTTTCTCTCGTTTCTGATTAAGCCGCTGCTTATTCCGCGCGTCCGCTCGTTTGTGAACTGTTGCTTGGGTGAAAGGTACGTCACCTTCGTGTTTCCATAGTTGACGCATAACATCGTTTTTATTTGAAAATATTTCTTTCATTCGAACGGAGTTGAATCGATTAATTTCCAGCTGTGCTATCACACGTCGTTTCCTCGTCCAGGGCCGATGTTTTGGAAGACGAAGTCCGATGATGCCGACTCTACCCCAAATCATGATTGTTGTGATGTACGGTTCGTTGTGACATTTCTGCATCTAGGCAACCAGAATCAGGCACTAATTGAATGGTTTCCTTGCATTCTCGTAGGGAGAGTTTGTTCTGTTCGTCCTGTCGTGGCCAGTTACGTGTAGGAGTTACAGTCAGAGTATTGTTAGCTAGCGTGACCACCAGACGGTCATTGCTACAGCGTAGACGAAGTGTCACTGACGTGGACTGTCGGTATTGGGGTTTTATCTATTCCGTACGTAAATGGTGCAAGCGTGTAGTCTAGTAGCTGTAAAATGGAGCTTCATCGTCGTAAAAAGAGAATAAATAGTGAAGTATTTTTATCCTTGGATTCTTTCAGTTTGTGCCAGAGTTGCAAATTAATACATGCCCCCTTTTTGGCACGTTTTCATGGTGTTAGTAGTTAGTTTAGAATGTGCAAAATGACAAGACCTTAAACATAAGACAGAACATACCACAACGATGATGCTGGTGACTCCCCAGCGGTTGTGCTGTAGGATGTTGTCGGCTTTTATTGCTAGTGGGTGGTACCCTCTGCGGAGAAAGTTCCAGTCTTGCTGCTTTTGTTCACGCCGCACGAGCGGAAACCACTGTCTGACTTCAGCGCGCCAGGACAGGTTTTTTTTCGCCAGGCACGTCATTATCAAGTGCTACACTCAACAGACCATGCGACCTCATGTCAACCTAATTTTTGCTGCCATTGATGTACTAGAATGGATGAAATTTTACTACTCATTGTCCGTGTGTAAATCTGTGTGCTTTAGTTGTTAGTATAACCGGACCCACACACACACACAAACACGCGCATACATCCTGAAGTAAGTTCGTTGATGCTTGTAAGCGAAAGATTAATTATAATCTAATTCACACAGTCTAGTTCGAAACGTTGTGTCGATTCCGTAGTCAGTTTGAAATTTCAGTTCATGCACGAGCAGACGACTGGTTGTAGAACTGCGAAGAACACAGCGATGAAACAGCTCCCTGATGTTACAATCCGATCTAGCTGTGACTTGACGACGAATAACTATTTAGTCTTTCACACAGCATTGTTCAGTAAACGAATGAACAAATGTACACAAAATACTAAGTCCGTAACCTACAATATACAACGAGCTGAAATCACCCTAACTTGTTATTACAAGACTGTCAATCGTTTTTCAAAGATGCATTGTGTCGATATCGGACTTTCTGGAATCAGGGACAAAACCAATACCAATGCTTCGATTCCTGCATGGTCTGGTCCTGCTTTCCCTTAGCACTTCTGTATGTCCGTACGCCCAGTCGCTCTAGCGGACTCGAAATCTGATGTATAGATCATCCGAGTCCCAACTCTACATTAATAATGCCTTCCTCTAGGTGAAACACATTCAGTACACAAAACCCCGTTGCTGTGAATCGGCCAAGCGCTTGGGCTTGTAACCTATCTCCTACTTAGATTTCGCTACTCTTTTACTAGTTTGTTGCCATAAGACTCCGTCGCCTTTGATGGCTGACCACGGACTTACCTGCCTAATCTTTCGGCGTCAACGTCTTCAAGCAGTTGCAACAAGTGAAGTTCCGTTGTGCCTACCCTCCTTAATATTCAGTCGGATCACCTGACATTAAAATTGGTTTTTCGAAAATGTTCTGGAAGGTCTGACAGTTTTAAACTAGTATGAGAACTTTTATTCTTAAAACAGTGCTGAAATATTTTTTTCGCAATTAAAAAAAATTGTGCTTGGTCACTAAAACAGAGGAAATGCTACAGACTATGTTGGGAATTTTGTTTTTAAAGCAGAGTTGAGTGGGGATAAACAGCGGAAATCTCTGTCAAAATGACAAGCTATTTTCTTAATTTCGCAAAGTGACCATTATTACTCCGTCTTTGAGGTCTGAGAATTGACGCCATCAGTCCTCTGCTATGGTCACTTCAGTCATTGCCTTTCACCTGATGCACACGATGACCCAGCGGCACTGGGGATGGTGCTGCCTGATGATGTCATTTCCCTGGCTTTAAAGTTTCCGACCTCCTTGTCTTCAGTGCCGCCTGAGCTGACTGTGGTGGATCCTGATGGTTTTGCCAGTGTCACGTTTTGGGGTCTAGTGGGTCAAGGAGATTCCACCATAGATTCCAGGTGTGATCCATCCTCGACCCTCAGGCCCTAATTAATGTCCATTATCCCCTTGTTCAAGCCGCCATCTAGCAGCTCACGTCATCACCAGCCCAGGTTAGGTTCCTGTTCACACTTCTGATCAGGGGTGCAGGCCCTAGAAGCAAGAGGTAAGGTGTCACTTACCCTGAGGCACAGCTAGGAAGGGACAAGTGCAGGTTTCAGGCAAGCCAGGCGTGGTTTAGGTTGTTCCGGGAGGATTAAGTATCTGGGGGAAGCTGCTGATGCGTGGTATCGAGCACCAGGGGCTTTGATGTAGCCGACGGGTGTAAACAACCAGGAAAGGGAGGAGGTAGCTATGTCCACTTTATATAGGTGTCCACTTAGGGGCGTGCTCTAGTAGCTGACATGGTGTGTGGCTTCTGATGTCTCTGGCCTGATTGGTTGATACATGTAATTATCTTGATGACCACGTGTTTGTGAATGAAAGAATCTACAGTGAGGTCATTGTTAGCCTGAAGAGCTGCTGTGGTGAGACGTACGTGTCTTGTGGTATAAGTATGCTGAAGGCTGAAGGATTCAGCTGCAGAATTGAGGTGTCTCGTTCTGCTAGACGTGTGGAAGTCTAGCATCAACGGCTCGTGTCTTGAGTAGACCAGTTGCATAGCGCAAGGGACTCTGCGAGGGTGTGTGATCCTTCCAGACTGGCGTGTGTGATCGTCAGCATCGAAGTCTGCTATTACGTGGAGGTGTTCAAAAGGTCTTCAGGATATCTACTGGAACATATCCAACGAAGGAGCGCTCCAACGTACAGACTGTCGTGCGGACTGTAAGAAGCATTCGGGAACGAGTGTTGTGTTCTGTGAGTGTTGTGCATCGCGTGGTCATTCTTTTCTCGTAAGCAAAGGCGAGATTGAGGTACGTGGTTTGTCATTGTGTTTAATGGCGAGGTGGGTGATGTAGGGTGGTATAAGAAGTTATAGTAGACCTAGCTCAAACAGAAGGAAATTGCGGGAGCCCTAGAGTTGAAACGAGTTGTAACATATATTGTCTTGATTGTAAATACTCACTGTTTATGTCAACAATGCATTCTTCTTTTTTGTGTTCACTGTATTACAGTCTTTTTGTTGTTCTTTATGGGAGACTGTAGGTGGTGGGGGCTCGGCCATATGATTAAGAAATCCTATTAATTAATTTTAGTAATACAGTGACAGTTCCACCTACGCATATGTCACACTCTTGACGGTGGTCGTGAGAGCGAGCAGAGCAGACGACTCGTCAAGAGCAAAAAGAAATCTCCCAAGTTGTGACAGCCAGGCTAGTCTCTTTGTCACAGCCTTCCTCCATCTCTCACTTCAGCGCGCCAGACAACGTGGTGGAGATGGATTACCTGGCGGCAGCTCTTGCAGAACAGCGTGTGGAGCGGGTTGGAGGTCGGGGTGGGGTTCATTCGGGGCCACCAGGGCGAAGACACTGGCCTCCTCAGTTCTGTACCAGTAGTTATGGACCTGTCCAAACAGTGGATGAGGGGCCGTACCCTCATACTGACTCGGCAGACACTTTGGTATGCCCCACCTGGCCACTCCATAAAATTACTGGGTTTTCCACTCGGCTTGGCCCACAGTGGTCTGGCTACGCCATTTCTGTTCTTCTTGGAGCGGATGTAGCCGACAACATGGCTATACGTCGGCTTGCTGTTGGTGAAGGTCTCCCAATGAATGAAGACCTTTTCTCATACGGACGTCTTCCGGACATGATTGAAAGCGTCCTTGCGCAGCTTTGTTTCAGAAAACCGGGACTGCCGGTATCACTACTGCCAGCTCGGGTGGAATGGTTCAAGTCTGTGCTGCCTTCCCTGGCCACCAACCGGACGACACACACGTTCTTCTAGTGCAATCCAGGTCCAACAGAGCATGGACTTCACTGGTGCAGTGGCCCGAAGTTAGCAATGTGAGGAAAACTCACTTCGGCATCAGATTCGGAAAGAATGACTACCGAAGATTTTCATAAGCAACACGTAGCGTAGTCAGAACCAAAAGCAAATCCCAGTTGGGGTAGCCAGCATGGAGACCAAACCTGGGACAGTGCAACGCCTAGAAACCCGTCGGCGATGAGGGTAGTGGGGCTGAACAGCGAGGCACCAAGCTGATTGAGGGCGGACATAACAACGTGAACACAACAGCTGCCACAGAAAGGTGAACCGTGACTGCCACATAATACGAATGGTTAGCCAGGTCCGTTCTCGGCCTAGGCAGGGCACCACTGCAGCCAGAGTCTCCAATGGGCGTCAAACACCCTGTTTATGGACATGGCGAGCGGTGGGGAGGAACGTAAGGGTTCTCGCCCCCTCAACAGCGTACTTTGAGACTCTGGTGTCGTTCTACGAGGCAGTCAGCCCGGATGATTATGTCTCGTCTCTGGAACTGACGGATACGTGCTATCATGTGCTCTTCTGCCCAGAGGGATTAACCAGGGGGTGTGCTTCTAGACATATGTAGAAGACTGGGCCATCCTTGCAGCGGACGCAGCACTGGGCCCACAGCACACCTAGCTATCAATGTCCCAGGCTCACCATCTGTGGTTCCCTGTCAACAAGTCAGACTTGCAGCTGTCTCAAACATTTCTTGGCATGCATTATCCCTTAACATTTTGCATTCTCAGACTTCTGGGTCTAGATGGAAAAAAGGGCTATTTGTGTTTCTTCAATGCTGACCATGACCCATCATGTACCCTCCCTCCTACACGCTGGTTTTTCCAGATTTCAAAAATAGTTTGAATTCCCAGTGGGCTGTGCGCATCAGGTGCATCATGCGTGAAGTTAGGGGTTTGACGGTAGAAGTGTTTTTAATTTTTATGTGCTGTAACAATTTATTGAGAATTTAGCTCATCGGGTTATGGTAAGTATTGTTTATAGAAACACAGATATAAAGCGAAAATTTGGTTTCACATTGTAAATTGGTTAACTGTTATCTGCACAAATACTGATGCCAGATGTATCGTAAGATTTATTTAACTGTGTGTCATAACTATTTTAGACAAATGCGATGCATCAATATCCGGAATGTTTATCTGAAGAAAGGCCAAACTTTCGTCATCAATATTCTCAAATACTTAATCCGTCCAGTTTTCTCTAATCGTCCGTTGCAGTAATGTGTTACTTTGTAATATCGAATCATAATCTAATCTTTTGCATCCATATGACATGATCACAGGAGACCATCTCAGCACAAGCTCAGAGATTCTGGCAACAGTGGGTTGAGGCCGCGTTTCCTGATCTCGACTCTCGCGCCTACTTCCTGCCTCCTGTCTACTTCAACCGCGTGCCGATGACCAGACAGTCGGTTGGTGGTCTGGAAGTTTTTGTCCTTCATGAAGCGCCCGGTCAGGCTGGTCAGGCAACACCTGGAACGATGAATCCATCCGCCGGTAATCAGAGTGCTCAACCACCTCACGTCCAGGACAGTGACGTCAGAGACGATGTAGCCATGAAGCGGTTTCTCTTCTGTCTACAGAAAATGTCTGAAGAGAACGGAGACGTTTTGGTTGGACTGAGCCAGCTTCAGTTCGGACAGTACCTGGGTGAACCTTGTTACGCGGCTGCGGCTGCTCAGCTACCTGTAGCCAATAATTTACCTACTGCTAAAAATAGAAGAGGAGACTTTGATGTGTTGCTCATTCACAGACAGTACGGCATTGTCGTCTGCGAGGTAAAATCTGTTGGTGATAACTCAGGTCAAGTTAATATGTCACAGCAAGATATAGACAAGACCATCAGAAAGAGACTGACAAAAGCCGTATCACAACTGGACAAGGCAGAAGCCATGTTGTCACATCTGGTGTCTGACGTCACTCCCGGTCTGCGCATCACTAAGACGATCGTGGTCCCTCACCTCACAGCTCGTCAGGTACAACAGGCCGTCTCTGGTGACCCTAAGCTGATTAAGGTAAGGACTCTAGTGACAATTGCATATCTTCGCTATGTGTAGCTTTGCTGTTGTTTGTTTGAATTTTTTTGCATCCACTGGGGATTCTAAGCACTTCGAAAATAAAACTCATGTGTAATACATAGTGTATAGTTTGTGTCTATTCTTTAGTTACCACGCCAAACTCATACAAGAGTCTAGGTCGCAACAACAGTTTTTTATTTACACGAATATATGGAAAACCAAAAAAAAAAAACCAAACTGAGAGAGTTGATTATTTTATTTGAATATTTTCCTTTCATTCAAACGGGTTTGAATCAATTTTCGAGAAAATCAGTACAGCGAGTAAGCAATGTGTGTTTGTCTGCCATGCTAGGAACGCCTTCAGAATGTTCCAAACGTCCGAATTCAGAGTCCGAAGTCAATAGCGGGTGTGTCCCCCTTTGGCTTACCATACAGTTCACCACCACCATAGGCATGTTTGCGCAGATCTGCCTGAGGGGCTGCTTCAGCTGGCGAGCTGTTGTAGGCTAGCAGATGGTCCTATAGGTGCTAGATTGGTTAGGGTCTGGACTCACGGAGGGCCAAGACATCCCCTGAACGTTGTTCTGCTCCCGGAATACCGTAATGAGCCTTGCCGCTTGTGGGCGGGCGTTGTCATGCTGAAAGGTGAGGTTGTCGTGCTGCTGGAAGTATGGCACGACGTGGGGCCTCAGCACCTGGTCCACACAACCTTGTGGTGTCACGCCATTTCCTTGTCCAGAGCCGATGTTCTGGATGCACATAATGATTTTATTCTTTGGTGTGTATCAATCATGATCTATGATTGTACAGTTCAATTTATAGTATGTGTTTTAAACTATGTGCATCATTGACAAAGTTTCATGCACATAGAGTTTATATTGCTTGATGTCTATTAATCACGATCTGTGATTGTACAGTTCACTTCATAGCATGCGCTTAAAACTTTGTTGATGATACACAAAGTTTCATGCACATGATGGTTCTGTTGCTTGGTGTGTATCAATAATGATCTGTGATTGTACAGTTCACTTAATGGCATCCTCACCTGGCTGGCAAATGAGGCTATTATTGGTCTTCAAGCAGCTCATTCAGCGGCGGCCTAGCTCTCTTTCTAGTATCGCGCCGATCTCCTCCGCACGAGACAGCGGTCTGATGACTCCTTTCCTGCACCCCTCGTACATCTCTGCAGCGATCGATCGTACCTCTTCGAAGTCCGAAGGATGGCTGAACGGCTGTTTCATGGGTCGAAGCAGGTGCAAACGGCAGCTCTACTCGGGCGTCTGAGCACAGAGTAGATGAGCACTGCTGACACCTGTTTCACTCCTTTGCGCGCTCATCGGCGCCCGAGCTGTGAGGAAAGCACGTAGGCAGTTCTTGATTCGGGTTAGCTAGGCGCAGTAATGCCCTAATGAATAGCAAATCACAACAGCAGCAAAATGAAATAAGTGCTATCTCTTTTACTAAAACTACACACTTTTAAGGCATACACAAAACTTCGTAGGTGATAAAATGTTATAACGATATGGTTCAACGGTGGTGTAATGCATACATATTTTAAACAAGACTGGATTTTGACAGGAAATAATAGTGACCCTACATGACCGCATAGCAAAATGGCCAGGGAAGTCAGGTATACTATTTTAGGTTGTCTGGCACTCAGTAGGGCAAATGTTGAGACTGTCTAGTCAAAACATTTACTGACCACAGAAACCAGTGAAGCAAAATCTGTCAATCAGCCTCATCAGTAGCATTAGGAATTTAAACCTCGACCTATGACATAAAATGGGGGGGGGGGGGGGAATACTGAACTGACAAATTGACCAGTAGTATAAAAGCTGGTATAGCCAGTAAAGATTAAAGGATTGCTTACATGGTGACAGAACGATCACAAATTAACCTCCTTTGGGCAGAAGAAAAGGACATGGGTCTCGTTCCTAAACCCGATTGCTTCCTGATAAGAGGCCTTATGTAAAACTGCGGATCATTAGGAGATCATCAGCTAAAGGGGATTTTCTTGAACGCTATTCAGACAAATATTATAAGCCCCTTTCCTAATTCCTGAGTGCAGATGCGTTTTTTTCCAAAATCAGGAAGGAGGAGTACACATGCAGGCCTGTGATGTGACAGCCTGTCTCTTGCTTCTGCCGAAGTGCGTTTTCTATTTATTTGTTACCTTCATGTTGCAGTGTTTTTTTCTATTGTGCGCATTTTGCAATGGGAAACGATGATATTGGTTATGTTTATGACTGTGCTAGTCATCGTTGTAAAGGGAAAAATAACACTATTTCCAAAAGAAACAAATATTTACAGAACATTTTCGTGCTTCCCATGGACCTCCTGCAGATCTCTTGAGGTTGCTGCAATGTGGCGATAAGACTTTTAGTATACGAAATATTTCAAAGTTAGCGACAATTTGCATTAGTTTTTGCACGAACGACCCCAGATATGTAGCCTTTGTTCCAAAGTTGTACATGGGCAGCAAAACCTGTGCTGTGCTGTACTGTACAACTACAGTATGACGAACTGACAACAGAAGACATTCGAAATACTTTACAGACAGTGAGTTGAAGACAAGGCTCGGAGGACTAAAGGATAAGATGGGACCAGAAGTAAATTAAAACTTTTTTTAACCAGCTACACATTCATAACCAATATATAACACGACTAATCAAAACTAGATGACGTTCATGTTCCAAGCTCCAAACAACCGTTTTATGCGGAGGAAAATAGTAGGGCCTCTACCCTATTTCCCCTTAGACGGGATTGCAGAAAGACACTTCTCACAGTAGGTGCGAAATCCGGGATGAATACAGATGATCTATCAGCAAAGAATTTAAACAAATCTGCCACAACTAGTTCCACTGCTGAGAAATAATACAAATTCAGTTTTTCTCCACTCTGGTCGTCAGAGATAACTGAGAGGTCAGACACGGTAGACTGGTCAAGCTTCCACAGAGCACATCGGCGTAGGTCCACCCTGAACCAAGAATAGTACGCGTCTGGCGCGAAACCTTGCACTATATTAAATGCTTTGTCGCGTGCTAAAAGTACGAGTGTTGACTGGATAATTCTAAATAGAGAAGTGGACATCTTTCATGAGTCTGACCAGTGCATGTGCGTGAAAGATTATACAAAGTACAGCTTAGTGATTATGGGGATAGGCCACGTTTAGTTTTACTGACAATATATTTCGCAGTTTATTTTATTAATATTCCCAGTGGAGGCATGCACGATGCATGATAAAATAATTTGAACTTACAAGCCAAGATTAGCTACAACATTGATAATTTATATTACGATAACGTTTCAAATAAATCTACACTTGCACTTAGTCTACGTTCGTCCTCGCACGGTCAATTTTAATTTTAAAAATACAGGTAAGGAGGGAAACTCCATCCCATTCTAATGCCAAAATTAAAGAACACTTCTGTAA
This sequence comes from Lanistes nyassanus, assembly GCA_004794575.1. NCBI lineage: Eukaryota > Metazoa > Mollusca > Gastropoda > Architaenioglossa > Ampullariidae > Lanistes > Lanistes nyassanus. Next base: position 52,962 of record SMGT01011417.1, read on the forward strand.
TGTTCTTCGGGTTTTATTAAGGGAATAGTACACAATTTACACTCCTAACTTTACACACTTTACAATAACATTTTAAATCTATGCTGACTTGCACTTAGTGTACTGTCGCCAGAGAATGGAGATGTCCATCCAATATTAAAGCAAAAACAAAAAATAAATAAAAGAACCCTTTGTTGCGAACTGGGGGTTTTGAGAGAATCAACCGACCTCCGTATTGATCTCCCCGCCTGCGTGACCTTGTCACACGCACACAAGTGGCTCGTGGTGGCGTCCCCCCCATCCGCGAACAAATATTTTCTTACTTATGAGTGGAGACCTCAGACATCACTATCTCGCTAACCTTCCCTGGCCCGAGCCCCCACTCCACTCTATTACACAACTAAAGATAAAGATGATTTCTGAGAAAGAGAATAAAAGTGTAGTTTATTTACAAGGTAATTTTGCTTCATCTATCACGATAGGACTGTGCCACAGCTCACTTCCTCTCTCCTACCAACCTAATGCAATGAATAATGGTGTTAGTAATAAATCTTCTATACTTACTAATCACACTCTCAAACACACACTTTCCTCCTACACAAACCCCACACCCACACTTTACAAGTAATAGCTAATCGTACAATACCGTGGCCTCGGTTGGTTGTCACCTGCCGTGGTATGCGCTCCAGTATTTCACAAAAGTTCAATTGTTCATTCAAATGTTCTCTTGGTCACTGGCTGCTCCTCGTACGGGTGGTGGTTTGGTATGTAGACTTGGGGTTGTTCCCTCTGCAGTGTCGTTGATACACCCACTGAGCTTAGTGTCTCCCGCACTAAGTAACGTCACCGTGGTTATCGTAACCTCGTGGCTGAGAGTTTCAGTGTAATTACTGAATAAAGGGATTTCCTCTCCCTGTCGACGATACAGCTTACGAACAGCTGTGGTTTACAAACTTGATGCACACCCGGCTTACAAGTCACTTCTCTCGGCTTTCCAAACAGACTTTGATTCGTAGTTATCCTACGTATTCAACACGGTCGTGGTAGTGGGCTGGTTCCTTGGTGTTGAACGACTCTTTCTCACGTCGCACGTCACTCTCCCCACGAAATAGCTACCACTGTCCACAGACACTCTTCTACAGTGTACACTGACACCGGGCACTGGGCTAATCACTAGACTGGGTTCAGTCCGTCGAACACCAATCGTAACTCGGACACAGGAGTATACTTTTCTACGAGTGATACCGCCGATTACGTGATCTTCTGTGACTCCTTCTACCGCAACTTCACACCGTCGAGTTCTCGGCACCCTGGCTAGCTACAACCAAAATGTAGAATTCCAGGCACGATCTCTCCGAGCGTGTATTCCCTACGCGCACGCGTCGATTCTCACAGGTGTAATTCAGTAGTCGCGTATCGTTCGTTTCAGTCACACCGTCCGCCTCAGTCACCCCGTCCTCCCTCGTAAGCACCCTTTTAACCTACCCGGCTATCTTAGCGCGAGCCACGTCGTACGCACCGAGTCTCAGCTCTCAAAAATTTCCTCCGAGTACTCGATCGGGACGGATATTCGAGCTTACCGGTTGGCCGACGTCCTTTGTCACCCTGGCCTCGATTGGGCCCTGCGCGTGTGCCTTCTTTGGGTCACTTTCACAACCCGGGCGGGTCGAGCCTTTGTTGACTTAAGGTTGGTACAGTCAGTTCGGATACTTTTTTTAATGCAGCTTTTTGCACAGAATTCACACCACACAGATTTCACGTAGGACTAATGCTATTCCTCTTTAGTTTTATTTTCCACCTGCTTTTCAACTTTTTTTTATCGCTGTTACAAAGTATAAAGAGATTACCGGGTTACTTTCATGGATCATGTGCATGGGTCACAAATCAAAGTAAATGATCTACCATTATCTACAGCAAATTACTGCAGAAAAATGATTCACTCACCTAGGTACATCCTTCCCTGGAAAGAGGAAAATGGTTTTGATTACATCCCACAGTAAATCCTAGTGCACGTAATGGCACTGCAATGCTGTCATCTCGAAAGAACTTTCTTGTGCTTCAAGTCGTCTCATACGAGTTTCAAGTTTCAAGTTTCTTTATTCTTTTACCCTCAGGGGGTATTCAGAAAGAAAGAAAAAATTGATAAAGAACACGCCAATCGTAATTCACCTGGCATTAGAATATGAATATATTGCTAAATAAACTCAATAATTAGTAAACACCCAAATAACACGCTCAATCACGCACGCAGACGTGTCCACATGCAAAAACATAGGCACATATTCATCTATTCATTAAGTACTCTACTAAGAAGTATTTTAACAAAATTCACTACCTTGATCAATACAGTTTTGTTTTTACAAGAAAAGAGTTTGTAAAGTATTTGGCCGGCTCAAGTAGTATGCTGTCAGCATGGTGCTGCGTTCAGCTGTAAATTTGTCACATAAGAAAATATAATGGTATTCATCACCTATGTCTTTTCTGTCACACAGCGTACATAATCGTTCATGCCTAGGGATGTCTTCATGTCTGAGTTCGCTAACAGGAAAGTTATTATCTAATGTCAAGAATTTTAATGGCAGGCGGCAGTGAGAAGGTGGTAACACTCTGAGATAGGGTTCGGGGCTAAATGATGTTTTGAGTATTCTGTAGTTTGTGTATACCTGTTTTGTGTTTACTTCCTCGAACCAGTGTTGAATATATTGATCTTGTAAGCATCTGTCTACTTTGTTCTTAAACCATTTATCTGTTACATTCAAACTATTCAGGTTTGACCATAAGCCATTCAGTCCCAGTTCTTGCAGTAATAATTTAACCGGGTGAATAAAATCTTAGTGAAGCATCCCTTGTTCATGCAAGTTAAGTAACATTCTATAAACAGAACTTGAAAATTTGCCATAATTATTTCCACTGATAAAAAGCATTCTACTCTTGATATGAATGCCAACAGGAAAGCGTCCACATTCACCAAATGCCATGCATGATGGAGTTGATTTCTTTAGTTTGAATAACATCTTATAGAATCTTACTTTTAGTTTTGTACATAGGTCAGTAACATATGGTGCCCAAACCTCACAACCATAGGTCAGGATGGAGAGTACCATTCTATCGAAAAGCTCTATTTGTAAGCCTAGCGGTAGATGTAACTTATTACACCTATTTAGTAATGCAAACATGGCTCTAGAGGCCCGACCATACAGATCCTTTTGTGCGACATTGAATTTGTTATTAAAATTTACCTTCAAACCTAAATATTGGAAATCATAGACTAATTCTAGCATTTCACCATTATAGTAGAATACAGGTTTTTCCGAATTTTGCCTATAGAGAATACAATTATTTTGTTTTTTTCTGGATTCACTGTCAAATTCCATTTGCCCAGTATGTTTTCATGCTATGTAAAGCATTCTGAAGGTTCTCCGGTGTCTCTGAAAAAATGACAGTATCGTCCGCATATAGCAGTATGAACAGATTAAAACACGTCAACATCCTCTGCTGTAAATTTGGCATCCTTTGCCAGCTTGGATAGTTCGGGAAGACCATTAATGGAATCTTCCAGTAAGTTCTAAGATCGTTAAGGTATATTGCAAACAACAAAGGAGAAAGATTTTCCCCTTGCCTTACACCATGACTGCTTATAAAGTATTCAGATACGCACTCCATTTAACCTAACACATGATTTGGCCTTTTTGTATATATCCTGGATCACAGATAACATTTTCCCTTTAACACCGTGGATTAGAAGCTTTTCCCATAAATGAATCTTGTCTATTTTATCAAACGCTTTTTCATAGTCAATAAAAGCACAATATACTCTCTTTTTTCTACCTAGGAAAATATCCAAGAAAAACAGGAAAATATCTACAATGCTATGTAGGGTAAATAGGTGATCTACCGTTGAGAACCCAGGGCGGAATACTGCTTGCTCATTGCCAAGAAGGTTATTTTCTTCCAAGTATTTTTTAAGCATTCATTGAGTACACTTGTAAATAGTTTCCCAAAGCAACTAATGATTGATATGCCTCGGTAGTTGTTGGGATTATTCTGTTTGCCCTTGTTTTTGAATACAGGAGTTATTGACGCCAATGCCCAGTTAGTGGGTACATGTCCATATTTTAGGATAAGATTAAATAGTGCCGTGAATAGGTTCAGCATCATTATAGGTGCAAATTTTAGAAATTCGTTAATTATATTGTCAGTTCCTGTCACGTTACGGATGGTTTTCTACAGCGCTATGGTTCAGCACTCTGGTGTTTCATTGTATCTTTACATAGTATTGCATCTTTTCATTCATAGAATTGTTGACACGTTAGTGACGCATAAAGTTGCGTAGAGGAAAGACGTCATTTGTTCTTTAACAAAATCGCGTATGACTCAGGCTTCGGGGAACCAATGGGAAAATACTAATTCAGGGGTGCATGGAAACGAAGAAAACATTGGGGGAAGTTAAACGGATTTGCAGTTCTGGTCCGGAGATACGGAAGTCAGACGTGTTACTAGTCTGCGAGACTTGTTAACGGTTTTCCAACAGTTCAAGACGCGCTGTTAATGTAGGATCATTGTTCAGCGGTCACTGGAAGGAGTTAGTCTTCGCGTATAGACCTAACTCATTCAGAAAATGTTATGGAAAGAAAGTGTCGAGAACGAAATAATAGCTGTCTCGTCGCGAATCCATCATCGAC
>SMGT01011593.1:0-72873 GCA_004794575.1 Lanistes nyassanus
GATCGCCAAATGAGAATTTAGCACTTTGGGTCATGGTACAGTATTGTGACAAGAAAATATATATCAAAACCTTATATAGGTTTCAAACTTGTTGATTTTCAACTGTGAAAACCAATGTCTTTATCGATCAGCTGTGGGATTACTCTGTTCTCTGTAACTATAAAAAGATGCGCTATGTAGAAGCCGTAAGATGGCTTGAGCTCAATAATCCTCTTCTGTGGTGATCAACCGGCACTAAGCGCACTTGGTACACCGTGTGTGCCTGACACAAGTGCATCGGAAAAGCCGACGGGCGTACCGGAGATGGAACCCAAACCCACATCCCTTTGTAGCAGTGATGGACACTCGAAGACACCCTTATTCAGTGGAACAACAATAAAAAATGAACCCCTTTAGCTGGAGTCAACAAACAAGTAAACAAATAAACAAACAAACTCTCGATACTACATTCTTTACTTCTCTCGTGGGAGACCTTATTACGCCGAATTCCGACAGAATGGCGCTAGCCATTCATTTAAGATCCTTAATTCAGTGTACCTACCTAACCTGTGTGCAGTTAGGCTTGAAGGCTTCCAAAAGCAAAAACCACGCTCACACACATACGCACGCACGCATGGGCGTGCACACACGCACACACTCGTGCTCTTTTTTGCAGACTTTACTTTTTGGCCACTAGAGACCACTAAATAAATCTCACACAAGCACGTGGCCGCCTACGGCTGATATTTCCCTATCAGTCTTGGCGACTATTTGTTTAGACCGACTGGTATTTTTTCTGTTGAGTTGATGTCTAACATTCCATACGACAGAATTTCTGAAGAATGGGTAGTAACATGTTATCCCATCCACCGTATTCTCCTGACCTCTCCTCCTGCGGCTTCTTTCTATTCTCACGTGTCAGGATTCAAGAAGCAGCTATAGGTGGAATATGGCTTGAAAGTCTTGAAGAGGTCATCCGAGTCATTGAGGGTATACAGGAAGCCCCTTGGTCCAAAGCCTGGACCAGCTGGTTCAAAAGTTGCACAGACGCTCATGGAGATGGCGTCACATTTGGATTGTCTGTTTCTCTTTTAGTTTCCTGGATTCCACGGGCTTCTTAAACACGCCCTCGTGACACTTTTGTGCTGCACAAATCTAGATATAGATATAGACAAAGATAAATTTGAAACTTTTAATTCCAAATAAGCACCTCATTAAATGCTTGCATATGCATCTTCTATCTTACAGCAGTGGAATACAGTCGCAGGTTACAGAAGGAGTGCAGTGAACAGGGGAGACAGCTGGAAGAACTGCGTGCAGAACGCGAGACACTTAATGACGAAATCGAGTAAGTACGCTATTGCGGTACTATTTTTATAAGTTTTCCAAGAAACTATCGAAACACTCTGTTGAGGACTTTACACTCTTATTGTCAAGAGCAATACGAACAGAACACTTTGACATCCATTGCCAATGCTGCTTGGAGCTTTATTATTGTCATAGAGAAGAAAGACATGCAGTAAATTTTATGTCGAAATCGCTTATCTCAGCAATTTTGGGAATACCAAATAATTTCTGTGTATTAACATATTGACGCTTCCCCCAAACCTACAAACATATATGGATGCATACATGGAGGCATGCAAACACTCAGGCACACTGAGAAATTCCTTCATTGTACACTTCCAACGGATGTCTACGATCGCAGAAAATCCACTTTTTGCTTAAAGCACGGCGATTTCTAAACTATCCCCCTACACTCTTCCGAACTTTGCGCTTGGCGAGGTTTAGCATCAGCTGTCTTCTGCAGAAGTACTTACAAATTCCAGCTAAATAAAACACGGCTGAAGATTCACCTTTTAACAAATGAAAACGTGAACTCAGTTACAGATTCAAGGGAGGGGGGATTATAAGGAGGAGGAGGACGTCCTCCACGACACATCAGATAAAACAATAAGCAAAAATCAGCCAGACAAGCTGGCATAGCATCATTTGCGGCGGCTGTCAGAAAGGGATAATCAGCGTGTAATTTCTGAACAGATTTGATGCATTGCAGTGAACTAGATTACCAAGGGAATTAGCAGTGAGTTTGAAACTACGCATGGAGTGTCACGGTCATGTTCCGGTTTCTCCTGCCTGACAGTTTAGTAGAAGGTTTAAGATGAATGATCTCTTTCACAAAAAAGCATCATCAAATCCAAAATTGATCTTTTCCACTTCGCCGACTGACAGATAGCCGTCCATTGCACAGTCTTTAATTCTTCGTCTTTTTTTTTTTACCGCTGAGAAATACTTTGCACTGCGTACTACTGCTGCTAACAACAATAAGAACAAACAACAATAATAACAATGGAAATTTTAAGCTTTTGTTTCTTAAATGATAGATCTATTTTTCCTTTGCCTCGATTTCCCCCCTAGCTACAACCTTAACTCTTCTTCCTTGAACTCCCATTTCATCCCCCCGCCACCTCTAGCCACCCATCCTCACAGCCCGCCTCTCAGCAGACAAGGAAACAGTTTTCAAAGGATAGCTTCTTAGAGAAAGACTTCACATGAAAGATCACTTTCTTTCGACTATTCGACTTCAGTTAGCATGTGTATTTTGACAACTTAAAGTTGCATATATTTCGCATTCCACTATTTAAAGCAATTTCAACAGGGAAAATGACAATGCTTTACGGAGGTTTTTATTGTTAGACGCCACCAGACAAGTCTACCAGAAGGACAGCTGTTTGAAGATCAACCACTCACTGCAGATCAGCGGCTGGACCATTTTATTCACTCCAGATCTACTGAAACATGGCATTTTTGGATTGTATCCTAAGAAATACTGTAGGGATATATCAACAATCAGACTAATATACTGGAGTGTGATGTGTTCTCACAGTGATTGTGTGGGAGAGAACGGGATCTTTGCGTGTTTAGATGGGTGTGCGTGCGTGCGTGTGAGTGAGTGATCAGAAGGGAGATGGCATATGACTGATTTTTGGTTCTTCTTCCTGAATGCACATACTTTTTTAATCATAGCTATTTGGAATGCAATAATTATAGGATTTCTAAACTGAATGCATCTGAAATATAAAGAAATGTAAAGCTTTACAGTTGGATTATACTATGATTAAAAATGCAGCTAGAAGAAAATGGAGAGAAATTCCCGTCCCCAAAAAGAGTTTACCTTTTGACCAAGGCAGAATGGTTTCGTGTAGGCAGACTCGAAAAAAAAAGTCAAGCCTGAACAGACGTACCAAGACCGTCTGAAGCTCCAGCACAAAGTCACAGTAGGTGGTGTCGCACCAAGGGCTGGACCTCTGTCCGCGTACAAAATGAAACACACTTTCCATTAAGGACTTCAAGTGAAAATGGAAAATGTGTAGCTTTTTGTTTTTTCAATATTCTGCTTGCAAAAAAGGAAAACACCGTCCATTGCTCCTTCTCCTCATTAGCTTGCGGTCACTGTGCCCGGCAGCTTGCTAGTAAGGCTTGATGTCACAGACTTCCACCCCTGTTGGGAAAGAAGCCTGATAAATGTACTGTTAGAAGTTCTGCTTTATGAAGACAATGAAGTGGAAGACAACAATTGAAGATGCAGTTATACAAGTGTACACGGCCCGACCCTTTACACCAGAGGACGGTTCGGGTTCGAGTGAGTAAATGTCAAAATCTTCCTATACTCGCTTTGTCAAGTGGGACTCAGATCATCTGACTAGCTCACGGCGAGCATAGGAATCTCGTGACACACGCAAGGCAACATATCTTTAAAACGAAAACAACAAAATACTAGAAACAATAATAAACAAATCTAATGTGATCTGTTTGCGGCGGGTGGACGGATGGTGGGAGGTTGGGTGGTTTGCACGCGGTTGACAATTTAGCATGCACATTGAGAAAGACGAAAATAATGGAATATATGTATTGAAAACAAGCGAAAGTCTAAAGATATCTGCTGCAGGTGGGATGGACGTTCACGCGGTGCACAACTTCAGCATGGCTCTTGATAATAAAGAAAACAACAGAGTGTTGAAACAAGCGAAAATCTAAAGATATTTGCTGCAGGGAGGTGGGGCGTCAGGCACAAAATACTAGTTTAGTGACAGTAGAGGTGGTATGCGTGCGTGTGTATGTGTCTCTGTGTGTGCGCGCGCGCATGCCTTTGCGAGCGAATGGTACAATGATATTTCCTTGACTACTTATATAGTTTGGGTTTTTCATGCGCCCTCTCCATAGCTCTTATAAGAATGTCAACTGCACAACAGCGGACGCTTTCGTTAACAGCGTTGTAAACTGGGCAAAACAAAATCTCTCCTCAGCAAGCCTCAGATCCGGTGGGTATCCAAAAAATATTTTCCGAAGATATATTAAGTCATGGTGGTGACAATCGTTGTGAAGTATGTATGTACACAAAGCTGCACTCTGTTCAGTAGCGCGTTATTTTACATTTGAGCGATATAAGGATCGATGAAAGGACGGATGGATGGATGGATGTGTGTATGTGTGTGGACGGATGGACGGACAGACAGACAGGATAACTGGCATCGATAGAAAGAGCAGCTAATAATCATACCGACTGTACATCTCTAGAAGCTAAAAATACCCATCATTTGTTTTCTGTATAAACTGACATCGATGACGATATTGAGAATTCCCCTGACTGCTTTAGAGGCGTACGATATCAAGTTCTATTGCATCACTTTCATGGTCGTTATGGAAACTTGGGCAACGGTGGGGCACAAAAATATAAACTGTGTCATGTCACTTATTATAAAGTATGCACCATATCACGCATATCGTGCAGGGACTTCTGTTAACTGTTTCGTTCTATTTTGTGAGTTATTACGCACTTCTTTGGACTGTAACAGTTTTGATGTTTTCTTAAATGGCTGGCATGCACGTGGACTGGAGAACGGGTCTAAACGCATTTAGCTGCTATCCAGGCAGACAGCGGGGAAAAATCGGCATGCACGGGACCCCCGGTTTTTTTTATTTCCCACATGCAAGCACAGGACATTGTCTTAGTGTTACAGAATACAGTCATGAAATTCGAATCCTGAAATAAAATAGAACAGACGTACAAGAGTTCCAGAAATTCCAGTCATCGGGCAGAGATAATGACGTCAACAGATGAGACGATGGCGATGACATCAAAAATATACAATAATATCGAAAATACTGATGTCGAAGAAAGAAGGAATAAGATTCAAGGTTGTATATAGCTATAGGTGGAAAACTCGAGGCAAAAGAAAAATATCATTGAAGAAACGTCAAATAATAATTATTATTGTTGTTGTTGGTTGTGGTTGTTGTCAGCAGCAGCACTAGTAGTACTAGTAGTAGTTTGTAGTGCTAATTTTCCTGATTACCAGGGATGGGTATTTATTTCTTTGTTTGGAGGTGAAATTAGGGTCCGCTGATCAGGAAAATTAGCACTTTGAGTTGGGCTAAGTATGACTAATTGAACACAAATTTAGAGCAAAAATTTGGATTTACCAGCCAAGTCATTATTTACATACAATGGAATGATTTGCATAAATGTATTATTTACAAACCATTGATTATTCAACCATATCATGCATGGTTTAGTCAAATATTAACTTTAGTGATGGTTTAGTAAATAACTATTATTTACAAACCTATGAAACCATAGATTATTTAGCCAAACCATGCATGTTTTGCGTAAATAATTGCATTAATTATAAAACATGGATTATTTATCTAAACCATGCATTGTATAGCTGAATAAATGGATGGTTTAGTAAATAATTGTATATTTGTAAATAAAGATTTTCTGTTTTTGGAAACAAGCTTTTATTTAACAAAAACTTTAATAGTCTCATTTAGTTCACCATGAGAAAATTGCACCTTAAGCTTCGTAATAACAAATGAGCACTATGGCATTTGGTACTTAGAGGGAACTTTTAATCAGAAGAATGTGTTCTTATTTCCCCGAACCAGAGTATATACGCATACAATAAACAAGTTTGGCGAATTGAGTAGGGCACATATCTGTCTGGTTAAGAAAGGCCTTTAAGCTCCATCAATTGTCTTACTTGATCAATGATTACAATTAGTAGCGTAACTTTACTAAAGATACAATTGTCTTTTTTAATATTATAATTCATATGAATTCATCTATATGCCCCTTCTTCCAGTGCATATGTGATATCTATATATATATATATTAATATAACGCAAGCGTTTATGCAGGGTGGTGGAAATAATAGAGAAAGGAAAGTTCAGGAAGAAACAGACAAAAAGACGTCAAAATTAATATATTGCTAAATATTTTGAAATGCTCAACTGTCTCAAAACAAACTAAAGCAAAATTTGTTTACATGCTTAACGAGAATCTTATCGTTAATTTGTTTGGGGTTTTCCACTAACAATTTTTTAATGTAATTTGCGTTTCTTACCTGCTCATGTTAAATCTGTTTTGTAACAGTTGCTTTGGAGTCTCTGCGTAATATAAGCACCCAGACCGCCATAATGACAAATCCAGAAGCATTATCAAAAGAGGCACGGGAGCACTGTCGCAGAACCATGGCGCGAGAACATTCTCCTACAATTAAAGAAGCCCACCTGCAGCAAGTACTCGGACATGATGAGCTCCTGCAGCTTTCAACCCCACACTCAAGACAAGGTTGTTTCTGTCTTCATTCTTCTATCAAAGACTTTGAAAAATCTTGCACCTTCTGTAAGAAACAGTTATGCTCCAAACCCAGTGAAATATACCAGAACAATTTGGATGACATCACCAGTTATGATTCAAACACGTCGATGGACACTAGTAGCGACGTCGATTTAGCATTTCAGCAAGTCGATCAGCCCGGCCTGGATTCCCCGCCACTCAGGCAGTGCTACGATGCATCCCCTATACACATGAGGATATCAGAAGCAATTGAACAGGACAGTGGTCTCCACTTTCGCCAGGGTATCAGTCAACATGCCGCGACACTTGACTGCTGCGAGTCGTCAGTAGATGAGGCAGAAACATCCTTTCAACCTTCCCCGCTCAGTTCAAGAAACAGTTCCTACCAATATTCAAATCCTGTACTTGAAACTGTTGGAGATTCACGTGTCGCCGAACCCGCCTTATTTGAAACTTTCGACACACAATACCTTCTGGAGTCAGCTGAGTGTCATTTACAGTCAGAAACTACTGACAATCATAGTCTTCTAGAGCATGCTGATCATCACTTATTGGATACTGCTGTAGATTCCAGCCATCCTTTTGATCTGTCTATGCTAGATTATGACGTTGGAGATTTACCTTTATCCTGTTATATGATGCTCTGAAGACCCATTTTCTTTTCATCTCTGTACCTGACTTATCCCTGTATTTCATACATTCTTATCCTTACGCTAGCGCACTGACATTCACTTCCCAAGTATTAGTCACTCAGTCCCTCATTAAACTATCTGTTTTTATCTGTCATTTCTACCCATTTATTTGGTGCTCATCTCTCTCCTTCCTTTCACTCCCTCCCTTTCTCCTTTCCACCCTCCATCAGCCCAAGAACGTTTTAAAGCAGATAATTAAAACTACGTCGCCATATAAACAAAACTTCATACACGGGAAGAACGGACTTGATTCGTTTGCAAACATGAGACAAAACATGAAGAAAACTATGTGTACAATATTAAAAGACTGACCTCGACATCAAACAAATATTTATGAGTATTTTTCAAATATATATTTCAAAACTTTTTTATATAAAGAAAATGTGTATTATGATTTTGTACAGGCGTTTACTTTAATGCTTTAAACATTTTATTTCGTTCAAATCTCTGAAAATCAATTATTTTTATGAATGCTTATCCTCATTAGTTCTTAGTTCTTATTTTTTCTCTAGGATAACCAAGATCATATTCAGAGTCTGTTGTGAATATATTTTGATGAAATGGTGCGCGTATTTGCCTTTGGCTGTTCTCACAAAAGCACGTACTTGTACTCTGACCTTATAATCTGAGAAATGCAGAACACATACTGGAAAACTTAAAAATGCATGATATTTAAAGTCAACTTGATGTTGCCATTGTACTAATAGTTTCTTGTCACAATGCTGTACCATGATCCAGAGTGCTAATATCTCAATTAGCGATCCCTAACCATACCTTCCAAACAAAAACGAAACCCTGCGCGTCACCCGTGCACACAGCTCACTGATCAATACAGACTGACTTTCTCAGGCACCGTCGCGCAGCCCAGACGTGTGGATTCCCTCTGCCCTGTGTTTTCAGCGTGGCGTGCGCCTTGGCGTCCTGACCGCGCTTCTACTGCACTGTTTCAACGTGAGCTTTTTTTCCTTGGTTCTGCCTGTACTTCTACTGTTTTTTTTTAAAAAATAGTTAAACATTGTTATTACGGGGAGGGTTCCGTCTTTGCGATCGCCTCGACCTGCGTGTGAGCGTTGTTTGGTATTCATGTTATTCATACTTTACCTATCCTCACGCTCGTTTTGACTGTCACTTAAGTGCTTTTAGCCTTGTTTTCACTTGCCTGTTATGCGCTAGGTGTGGGTTTTTTTTGCGTTGTTTACTTTTCACCTTGGTTCGCCGCATGACTTTACGCGTGTCGCTCCCGCTGGGGTCTTCTGACGGTTATTCCTCGAGACCGTGCGACCTTTCCGGTTGCTTGCCGGCCGCCTGGTGGTCGTCGCCGTTTGCTTCGGCATCGTTCCCCCCGCCACTTGGGTTCCGTGTCGCCGCGCACCGTAACATCCACTGTTGTCGCCTTGCCGGTTCCGCTACCTGGGTATGGACCCTCCTTGCTGGCGTCGGTCCCCTACCTCCGTGCCTCTCTACCGCTGCGGCTACGGCTCGTGCCCGTGGTCGGTCCTGATGACGTCATCGTCCTGTTCCGGGTCCGTCCACCTGCTTCACTGGTTTGCTTGCCGCCCGCTGTGGCAGGGAGAGTAGCGCGGTGGTTATTAGGCGAGGGGCGGACGCCCGTTTCGGCTGTCGTCCCCTGGGTCTCGCGCCGCTAGGGTCGGATGTGTCGCCTGAGTGACTTCACTTCCCTCTCCCTCGGCGAAGGCGTCATTGACTTGCACCCAGTGCTGCCTGTCTTGTCGGCATTCCGCTCAGCTTGGTGTTCTGGTGTTCCTGTGACACCACTTCCGTTGCTCTCGGTGTGGGCGTGGTCGAGGACGCGGCTGTTAGCCCCCCACTGATGGGACTGTCGGTTGTGATGGAGCAGGCTCTGGTTCGCATGTTGTTTGCTTGCTCAGCAGTTAACTTCCCATTCCACTCCTGCCAGCTCGGGGAGGGTGCGGGCAGATCCGTTTCCATCCTCTGGGCGACCACTGGAAATTCTCCTAGCTTCCTAGTGTGAATCACCCCAACAAACCCCTTCCGGTTCTGCCTGTACCCATGAGCCTGGCGATCGTGTGTGTGTGTGTGTGTTTGTGAGGTGGGGGGGGGTCCCTAGTTCTCCTAGCTTCCTGGTGTTGCTTACGCTGGTGGAACGCATCTCTTGCTTCCTTCCAGTCATGAGGGCTTCGCACTCCACTCTTCCGGTTCCGCCCCAGTGGTGGGGCTGGTCGAGTGGGGGGCGGGATACCACCGAAGGTTATTTTTTACTGGTGTTGTTACCTCCGACCTCCTCTTCCAGTTCTGTCTGTGCCCACGAGCCTGGCTCTTTTGCCAAAGTGCGTTCCGGTCGGTGATATGATCGCCCTGTTCCACCTGCCACTGGTTGACGGTACCTCGTACGGGTGGTGAGGGCTTCGGGCTCCCGTCTTTGATTTCCGCCCCTGTGGTGGCTCTGGTCAAGTGGTGGTGGGTGGAGGATCTGTCAGCTGCAGTTGGTGACTCGTCTGCCGACAGTGGTCCCTTCTCTGCACTGTCACTTCTGGGAACGTTGCAGTCTTGGTGTCGCTGGTCCTCCTTCCCGAGGTGTGCCAGCCACCCATCCTGCGGGCGACTCGCTGAAGACAGCCTCTCAGTCTTGTGGGGTGTTGTTTTCCATTACATTCAGTATCCGCCCTTCCCTCCTTCAGCCCTGGCTACTGGTCGCCTGCCTGACACTGGGTGTTCCCTTCCTGCATCCTTCCCACAGATGAATTCCATCCTCTCAGGTCCTGGTGCTCACTTCCTGCCCCGTGGGTCCTCCGATCCATGGTCAGAAGGGCAGACGCTGCAGCACTTCCATGTCCGGATCCGGAGACCTGGGCAGTGTCTGCGTTCTCCAGGTCTGGGCGGGGCTGGCTTCGCCCATGTCTTGCCCCCCCCCCGCCCCTCCTTCCTGCGGATTGCAGGGGCTAGAGTTCGCTTTTTCCCAGTCTCGTGTTGTCGCTCCTTTCTGCGGGGTCTCCTGCCTTGGCTACAGTGCTGGACCTCAGTCCACCTGTCTTACCTGTTGGCGGTCGTCTTCTGCTGTCCGGGTGTGCTTGACTTTGTCCTCTCTACCCTGCATCAGCCGGGCGCCACTTTCCCCTGTCCTTGCTCCCTCCACCTTTGACTTTGTCACTGTTCGTTCTGGGCTCGGCGCACGTGGTTCCTCCAGCCGATGACTTTTCCTCCCCTCGCCATTGACTTGTTCTTGCACGGGGGAGTGGACCTTCACTGCCCTTGTCCGCTGCCTGTACGCAGGTGGTTTGGGCACCCGCTGCCCCTTTTGTCTCCATGACGTCCTCCTTGGGGGGCAGTGTGGCAGTACTCTTCTGGTGCAGTGTGGACTCGTTCTGTTCCAGTGGACCCTCCTGGAGTCGCGAGGCTGGCCGCTTGGGTGTTGCACTCGATTCGCGAGGTCTCCCCCTTCCCGTTTTGCCTCCTCAACCCTGGTAAGATTTTGGTCACCCAACTCCATTTTGTGCTAATTAGCACTTTGGGTCATGGTACAGTGTGACAAGAAAATACAATTTTTTTCTACTCTAAATTTGTGTTTCTTTAGCATTACTTACCATCTCCTATCATAAGACCACCGTCCTCCCCGCTGGCCTTTGTGTTGGGTTGAGAAAGTAAGTCTGTATTGCTCTTGGATTTTTGGAAGTTGGCATTAAAGATGAAATGCATTTTGTTGTGTTTTAACATTTTTTCTCTTATGGGCATATAGCGCTCACTTTGTTTAGTGCTGATGCACTGATACTTTGCTTCGATAGTAAACGTAGGAATGTACTTAGAGATCCAATTAATGGCGCACAGCTGACTCAATCGCCAGTCTTAACTCAAGTCTGTTCCCAAAATATCACTCCAACAGGAAGTACTTGAAACGCTCAACATAACCATATGCAGACGCATGCGACCAAGGGAGATTACCGTACCCAAACACGTAGCAAAGAGAGGGTAGAAAGAAAGATCTTTGCTACGTGTTTCAAACACGTAGCAAAGAGAGGGTAGAAAGAAAGATCTTTGCTACGTGTTTGGGTACGGTAAGCTCCCTTGGTCGCATGCGTCTGCAGACGGCTATGTTGCGCGTTTCAAGTACTTCCTGTTGGAGTGATAATTTGATAATTTAATGCTCGATCCTCACTTGTTCTTTATCTGTTCCCCAAACTTCAATTGCTTTGAGCCTTTTTCAGGACATTTACCTACGTTACCCTACGAATGGATACCAGTCATACTGGATTTTTATTTATACTGTTTTCCAACCTACTAAGATTTTTGTACCATCATTTGTTTTTAAACTAGCGTCCCATTTCGTCAGCTTCCAACTTGGAGGGAACCAAAATATTGTAGGTCAAGTAAATCACATGTCTATGCCATGGGCTGCAAGGACTCATCCTTTCGCTGAATGACGTCCAACAATTGCTTTTCAGGTGAATGTGGAAAATGAGCCAGGAAACTGCCCTTGTAAATGTGCAACAGACAGTGAAGAGGCAGGCATTATCTTTCTAGAGCGGGGAAGTTTCAGTTCTCGTATAGAAAAGTCGCCATATGGGGTTGGTTGCCCTGGATGATATAGTTGTCTGAACCACGGGACCTATATCACTGGATGTTTGTCAGCTGGGTTTTCCCCAACAGCTCGCTGCTTAGAAAGTTCAAAGTAGGTCACGCAATCAGCACATGATATTCGCCTCTTCCGGTGTCTGGAGGTATAGACGTAATCGTGAGGTAGAGGCTGACATCGACATCAAGCAGATTTTGCCAGTGAATACTTGTTTTAGTATAACTTTCTGAATAAAAAGTGCAGATTTCTTACAATGAAACAATGTTTGTGACTGTAGAACGTTGTAGATAATTAATACTTTTCTTGAGTCGAGGCGAAACATGCACGTTACGCAACGTGCGTTCTGTACGATGTGCAGTGACTGTGTGATGTGAGTTGCGAGGAGTCATACGAAATACCGCAGCGAGACGGACACACCAGCTTCCACATACTGCTGTGAACAGCAAATAACATAAATGTAACAGAAGTTAAAAGTGAGCCTGAAAATAGGGGATATTCTGAGCGCGTTTTATTCAGCAAAATGGGTTCCAATGATTGCTTATAAGGGCTGAGAACATTTATCGTTTCTGCATTCATAGTATCAGTGGGCAGATTATTGCAAATATAGTTGTAAAAAGTGACAACCTAATAGAATGAGTGAATTTCTTAGTAAAATTAATTTTGTCTGCTTGTTGGAAAAATAAATGGAAGTAAGACTCGAGTACTTATTTTATCACAGACAGCATGGGTTATGTTGTACACCTCATTTTTATCACATCTTTGTCTTTTGTATCCCACACTGCATGTGTATAGTCTAAGATAATTCAGTCTATTTTCATAATGAACATTATGCATACCCTTGTGTTTTTAAGTAAAACTTTTCTGCATAACCTCCCTAACAAAGGAATATTTTTGTTACTGTGAAAGTATGGCCGAGTGGGGTTGGGTGGTACCATGAACTGGGGGTAGATCCAACCCAGCCCCAGGCAGTTGATCTTGCCAATCCCTCGTCCTTCATGGCTGATAAGCTCAACCTGTCCATTGCTGCTGTTCGTGTGTGGAGTGCAGCTGTTCTCTTCACCCTTTGCCAGCTTGGTATTCTACCGGTATGCTCGTCTTGGAGGAAATCCATGGCATTGCTTTGACCCAGGCTCACTGCAGGGTGCCTGCCTGGGACCTTTTTCTGGTCCTGGCACATCTGTGCGGCCCTCCGTATGAACCTCTCTGTCAGTCTTCTTTGGCAGACCTGACTTTTAAAGTCCGCCTTCTTGGTGATGATTGCGTCTGGCTATTGTGCCAGCAAGGGTCATGCTTTGGGCTTGATGGTTCGGAATGGGATGGTTCCTTCTTCCTATCCTTCCTGCTCGAATTTTGGGCCAAGAATCAGAACCCTGGTGACCTGTCCTCCCGGGTCTCCATTCCGCCACTGTCCACAGTTCTTGCGCCGTCCAATCCTGACATGGTTAATTGTCTGGTTTGTGCACTGCATGACTACAGGCGCCGTACGCATCCTTTAGGGGGCCCCAATCGGAGACAACTGTTGCTCACCCTGAAGGCAGGCCAGACTCGAGAGATTTCGAAGGCTAGCATTTCACACTAGGTTTCAACTGTTATCCAGTGACCATACGTTGCAGCAGGAACAAGGAGGCAACCAGCCTCACTTCTTTTGTCCAGGGCTTGACTGCATGAGGTGAGGGAGTGGGCTGTTTCCTTGGTGCCCTGGGATATAGAGGTTGCTGGGTTCAACATATCATGAGCATGTTGGTGAGTTAGTTATGCAAGGAGTCGAAATGCTAATGAGCTCTCCAAGAGGTCACTTTGGATGTCTGTTGCACCAGTCAGCTTGTCATTGAGTGTTACATAAGCAGATTGTGACATTTTCCTTCACATTTCTTATATTGCTGATAACGACCTCTAAAAACAGTTTCCTCTCCGAGAAAGTGAAATTTTATCAACATCCCCATTGTATGGACTTTGTTAGTAGAATCTAAGATCTTTGGTGCAATAGACACCAGCATCTCCTCTCCACATGTTCTCTCTCTCTCAGTGATATTTGTGCCTGAAATGCTGAAACTGTTTCTTTTTGAAGAAAGTGAAACTAGATTATGTGCTCCTCTTCCGACGATCGCATTCTCGCAGTACCCCGCATCAGGACAAAAACATATGGACAGCGCATGTTCACCTTCTCGGCATCCACCCAATGGAATTCACTTCCCCACAACATTCGCCACTCCCCATCACTACAGACTTTCAAACGAAACTTAAAAACTTTTCTTTTTCGAAAGTACCTTGACTGACATCCCGATTGCCTGTCTGCATTAACTTACAACTTTCTCGGTTCATCCTCTCTTATGATACTTTTCCACCCATCTGTGACTGAAGGACGATCTGTTTCCCAAACCTGTTGGTCAGTGGTGTGTTCATCTCTCCCTCTGTGTGTGTGTGTGTTCGTTGTTTTCACTAGCGTGTCTGTGTCCATCGTCCGCGCGAAGTGTGCATGAAATGTGTTCTCGCGCGTTAAAAATCCACATTTTATTTTATTTTATTCATTTTTTATTATCATCGCCATTGTATAGACTTTGTTTAGTACTTAATGACAATGTCTTCTGAATTAAAAAAAACTTTATAGTTGGAGTCCATCAAAAATTTTTAAAAAAACTTGGCATTCTCTATGCATGCATGCCTACAGTGTATACTGACATATATCTGATATGGTCGCAAAATATGTCTTCTAAAAACAGAATGATGCATGAAAGATTGATCTCTTATTTCAAATATCCTATTCTGAGTACAGACCATTAGAAGAAAAAGTGATGAGGAAAATAAGTAATGGGAAAAAAGTTATTCGACACAGGTGTTTGATTTTTTTCCCCAGATGCATAGGAAAAAAGTCAAAGATTTATTTCCTGTGGCTCTTTCCTAGACCTTTTTCCCTTGACTGTTTTACCTTAACTTTTTTCCCCTACAATCGCTACCCAGCCCCTAAATTGTAACTCCTAAAATGGATGGGGGTGGGGTGGGGTGGAAATAACTGTTAACAATATACACATGTACATGCAGTTCCATGAGGAAATCAGACAACTCTCAGAATTTAAAAACGTACCCAGCCTGAATTTTCTCCTCTTCTGTTCCCATTATTTTGTGCCCTAAAAGTCATGCTCAGGTAATAGATGCGTGCACAGCACTGGACCAGTGTTCATTCTATAATTCTATTATTCATTCTATAATTTCTCTGCATGTGGCATCTGTTCACAAACAACAAATGAATTCCAAAACAACATAAAAGAGAACTTCAAACTTCAATTTTATTGACCTTCTTCTACACTCAGACATTACTTTTGAGTTTAATGAGTTTACGAAATTTTATCTTTGATTGCAGTACCTTTTTTAAGTGCCAAGTTTTGATTACAAAAGAACAATACAGATGTTCCTGCAGGGCTGTGACATATCCATAACACTCTATTTTATTTTTGGGGGTTCAGTTTATTTTTTCTCTCTTGCATGCATACAAGCATAGCTACTCTTCAGATCTCCATGCAGTAGTTTCTAACATGCAACTTGCTCAAATACATCTAACTTTATGTAATAAAATTGAAATATACAACACCAAAATCCACAATAAAGGATTTAAAAAAAAATTATTCTTAGTTCACATAAAATATTACAATCAGAAAGAGGATTTACTGAGATCCAAAATTGCTTTGGCAAGCTGCTTGACATCATCTTCAGTATTATGAATGTGAAGTGATACACGCACATACAGCTTTCCTTGCAATGCCTTCACTGGAACCTTGCAACACAGAAAAAAACTTATTTCCAATATACCTAAAGAGTATGGCAATACATTAACAAATAAATTAAATTTCTTATCAGCAGACCAATGACTAATTCTGAAAAAACCCACCCACACCCCATTATAAAAGTGACCTATAGTAACCTGACAAGATAATTCTATCACTACACAAATCTTAGGAAAAACTAATACACATTCATAAGTGCAAGGGATAGAGACAAAACATGTCATGGATAAAATCTGGTTTCACAAACAACAGCAAAATTAACAGCAAAATTCGTTCATAAAACATAGGGAGAATAATATACAACAAAGACCAACAAAGCCCACAGAATAAAGCTAACTAGTCACAAAATGGCAACCAAAAAATCCACTGAATACGAAATAATAAGTACTAAATTACAATGAGAATCTATAACGTGAACCAAAGGGCAAAACAAACCGGTGATAGAGAAGGGTGATACAGCAATGGTGGAGGATGACAAAATATCTTAATTTGACTACAGGCAATGTTTGAATATGTTGAAATGCAACAACAGTAACTTTTTTCCGGAACTTCCCTGCATAATGAATGCTGAATATGGGACCCCAGCTGTGGTCCTCCAAGATCAGAAAACCCCATAAATTGTGAACTTCTGACCTCTCCTGTAGGCTGCAGAACCAACATTTGTATTCAAATATCCTTTTCTTTGTCTTTGATGCCAGTTATTTTCATGTTTGGTTTGTGTGTCATAGGTATAGAGCTATGAAGTTTAGACTCTTGCCAAATGTACAGATGTAGATAAGGCCAGAACAAACTAAATTACACAAATGAGGATAAATGCTTTAAAAATTTGTGTTTGTGAGCCATCCTGGATCATTTCCATGACAACTGATGACTCTTCTGGGAGTTATAACCCAACGTCTTTCAAATAACATTAAAACAAAAGTTCACTTGCACTAGTGTCTAGCATTCAGTCTCAACAGACATTTGTCATTTCTTGAAATGTTTTGCTTTAATATTGAGTTCAGTCATGCCAGCACAATAGATGACAAAAAAACTGAGACAGTAACTGGGATCCACAACTGTTGCTGCAGTTCTGGATTTTCAGTGGGAGCTGGATGGTGTGGGAGGCAGGGTTGCACAATGTGTTACAGGTCCTGACAGTGTGGAAGCCCTTGAAGGCATGGCAAGGGTGGCTGAAGGACCAAATGGTAATGGTTATGTTGGGCAACCTCATGACAGTAGTCTACCTCTGGAGGCAAGGGGGCACCCTTTTCTCTCTCCTGAAGACTGGTGTGCAAGATCTTGTGGTGGTGTCATAAGTGCAGCATCTCCTTTCAGGTTTGGCACATTCCAGGACAGCTTAATGTGGTAACCAACTGCTGAGTCAGAGGTCGGATTCTGTACTCCAAGCAGCCCTCCACCCATTAATCTTCAATATGTCTGGCATTCTTCTGGCTCTAAGTGGACCTCTTTGCAGGGAGATGGAACAACAAAGTACCCACTTTTGTATCCCCAGTTTCAGACCACACAGCCTGGGTGGTAGAGGCTCTGTTTATCCCTTAGGGGAATCTCTTATACTCTTATACTCTCTTATACACCTATACTCCAAAGTGAAAGGAACCAAGATGCAGCTCATCCTTGTGGCTCCAATTCTGTGGAACAGGCTTGGTGGAACTGGTAGAGCTAGCCATGGTTATTCCCTGAAATCTACTGTGTCTAGCTAAAATGTTGAAAGCACAGGAGCCAGTGTTCAACCCAGACCCAGGGGGACTAGCGTTGCACATCTAGGGCTTGTCAGGCGAACCATCACCTGAAGAAGCTTTTGGTGATTAACCAGAAGAGAGAATTCTGACTGCTAGGAGGCTCTTCACTTCACTCTAGCAGTTTATGCAGGCAAATGTTAGGTTTTCAAAGAAAGAAGAAACCAGAAGGGCTGGATATGTTAAATTTCTCACTAGCACTTGCAGTGGAAATGTTTCTCTGGCTTCATAAGAAACTGGGTTCCATAACAATTAACACTTAGCTGCCACAGGGCTCCGAGCTCGAGCCACCCCTGATGATGCGGCTTTTTAGCCTTTTTTCAAAAATTAATTTAAAAAATCCCCCCAAACTATAGAAAAGTCATTTAACATTGGTTGCAAACATCAACAAACAAAGAAAACTCATGTCTTACTGTGTTTCTTGGACCTTGTTCTGTAATTTATAAATCCTTTGATGGAAACACAACTGAAGTTGAAGTAATCCAAAAGTCCTCACGATTCCTTATACACAGTCTGTTCAATACTGTTTACACCACATGCTCGCTCGTTTTTCTCTTTGTAATCACTCTCTTGGGTCTTTCAGGCACAAATACTCTTGTCTTCATCCACTTTATCACAGTAAATTTGCAAAACAATGTCATTTTCCTTATCAGTGTGTCATTTGATAAGTAAATCTAGCATTTCTCAAGTGACAGGGCATGTGTGGATATGCACTTCACAGCCATTTTTCATTCACTTGGAATTGTGGTCAGAAACCAGTTTAAACACAGTACAAGGGAAGCAACTCGTGAAGAAATTTCAGCTTTCGAATGTAAGAGTTCTCTACCTTAGACCATTAGCCATTCCCGCAAATAAATCATCAAAATTCACGTGGTGTTCGCCATGTGGCATGCAGACCTGCGCATGCTGTGGCAGGTTTGCTCAACATGCGGCATCTTTGAGTTAAAGGCATTTGAGCTTGGCTGGCTAATACACTGCACCATTAAGGCATATGGGACATTGGCATGGGCTCCACTTGAATCACTGGAAAATTTGCTTTCTCATATCTTCTTGGAGATACCTGATCCTTCTGCTGATCTGGCCTTTTTGAGTTCAGCAGAGATGGCTTGGTTGCTCTGTGGGCCAATGCAGGTTTCTTAGCTAAGAATCGGTTGCTGAAGCAAGTGCCAGCATACTTCCCCACAGGATTCTCTTCACAAACATTTCTTACCTAGGCTACTCTGATGCATACTTTGAGGTATGGGATGAGATTACAGATCAAGCATCATGTTTTTTGGCAATTTTTGCTGTGCTCAATGCATGCATTTCTGTTGTGGTTCAACCCTTGATGCCAGTTTGCTCCTCTGCTTCAGTCACCCACTTTAACTATTCGTGGGCCAGTTCATCTGTAATGGTTTGGATCCACACACCCCACCCGACTGCTCTGCAACTCCATAAGCCCCATGGCGTAAGCCTCAAATTCTTAAAGGAGAGGAGAGAGGGATGGAGTAACTCAATTTTTTTAAAATAAAAAAATAACACTTAGGTACAACAAAAGAGAACTTGGCCAAGCGAGAATTAGACTCCTGTCTACATTTCGGGGCACAGCCCTTTTTTGATGGCACAAAGAGATAAATAAATAAAAAATCACTTAGCTGACAGAGGCGCTGGTCATGTACAGTCAATGGACAGGAGGAAAGATTCTGTCAGCTAAGTGATTTTTTTTTTTTTGTTATCTGTGCCATCCTAAAGAAAGGGCCATGCCCCAAAACATCGACTAACGGTCTAAGTCTCGCTTGGCTGTGTTCTCTTTCTTGTATCTTTATTACTCCAAGCCGCAGTCACCTGTTTCTTGTCTCTTGTAACTGAATGACCCCGATGGGTTCGGCTAACTTGCACCAGCCTAAATGACAAGCGAGTCCGCGCGGCCGGCAAACTTTCAGCGAATTAAAAAATTTGCAGCGACGCATTTAATGGTATAAGGGAAGTAAACTTTGTATCATTGTAAAGGTCTATCATCGGTTGTTTCCCCTGCACTGTCTAAATGAGTTTCAGAAACAGTTTCGGCTTGCCAAACGAGGTTTAGTGTAGCGGCTGGCCAGGTCTACTTCCGTCGTTAACAATGGCTACACGTGTTTCGTTTGTTGTGCACGCAAAAAGTTACTACATTTGGCACCAAATAGTAAGTAGTATTTAATATTTGTAACTAAAAGTATTGTTTCCATTGTGATGCCAAAGAATAGATCTTTCTAAATATGTAAAATATATTACTTTGAGTGTAGTAGTTGTCGAGCGGTATTTTTTTAAAACGTGTAAATCTATGCAGCCTCTGCGGGTCCAAAGAGTTAAAAGAACTTTTTGATTTTCATTTAACACACTGGAATCAGGGTGGGCAGTATGCTCCGTTAGAAGTTTGCTACTGTTCATAGCGTAACGGTCAGGGGGTTCACATGTTTTTTAAAACAAACTTTTACATTAAAAAAAATTCGCTGACAAGGGAAGTAACTGGCGTTTGCAATAGTAGAATCATTTTTCTATCAAGTTTCCTCCCTTAGACCATAAAGTAGACCACATTTTCAAATCTGTACTGCCAGTTTCGCGCCAACTGTTTAGTCATGAGACAAAGGCCGGCCGCCATGGTAGACTTCAGCGTTTCTCCGCCAGACAAGCGCTGGATTACAACTGTTTCTTTGTGTGCTTGTTGATGCCTTGCATCCTGGATAAACTCCTGGCATTCATGGATAATTTCCACAAAGTATTATGGATTACAAGTGCTGCAAACGGCTGTAATAGGTGAGTGCTTCCTGTCAGTGGTCCACCGAGTGCACTGAGTGGAACTGTTTCAAGACTGTGTTTACATCACTTTGGTTACATAATTCAACACAGTCTTCCACAAATGGATGGATTTTGGGTAGGAAAAATCTTATTTTACTTAAATTTATCTTTCTAACAACGTTTAAATGATACTTTTAACTTTAATAGTATTTTTTTAACAATTTTTAGAAAATCGGTAAAAATCTCCCCAACCTCTGGTGATTTCAGCGACTTCGCGCATTGTAGGATGCAGGATTCCGTTGTGTTAAAAAAATTGTGACTACAGTAAAACCTACCATATAAGACTTTGAAAAAGAAGCGAAAATCAGGTCTTATAATGGAGGGGGTCTTATAAGTATATTAGTGCAACATGTATATGCATGTATTGCGATAGATGGGGTGAAAAATCAACACATCTGCATATATGTTGTTCATGACACCCAAATGCAAGATGTGCTCTGTCATAATAGCAGTTTGGTTTGAACTAAGTAAGCCTTAACGGTCAGTTGCATTGCCATCTCAAGGCGTTAGTGTAACACAGCTCTCTACCCCCTACCTACCCCTGGCACTTCACCTTATTTACATCTGGTTCAACATTTCAGGCATTGACTGTTATGATTTTTGCGGCTCATTGCTCCGCTCAACTTTGCTGGCTCTGAAACAGGTCTTGCACAGGAGGTGGCTGGGCGAGAGGTGAGGTAACCCACTCCACCCTTCCTGGTTGACCCCGTCACCCTGAACAGGTGGCCAGGCAAGAGGTGGAGGTAAACAGCCCCCGGCTGAACCCACCACCCCGACTAGGTAGACCACGCATCCGCGGTTATCTGGCAAGTTCACGCCTGGAAGTACAAAGACAGCCAACTGCTAGTTGCAAATCACTGAATACACCAAGTCTCCAAGGTAGTTACTGTAACCGAGCCTGACATTTATCCACGATGTGGACACAGAGGTCCAGCTGCTGCTGCCGACTCGACTAGACTAGACTTGGTAGGCCAACACAAGGGTGACTCTTGTCAGTCAGAAAGGAACTTGGAAAGTCATCAGACCCTTGCTGGGACACGGAGCTGAGAGACTTGGTATCTGCGGTAGTCCATTCCGGCATCGTGAATCAGTGAGGGTATGTACCATGTAAATTAGCTGTATGAAGAATTAACTGACATGATAATAACTCGAAGATAGTTGTGAGGAAATAGCTGTGAAGTCAGTTGTAAACTTATTCGGTAACTTCCAAAGGTATACATCATAATTGTTGGTTAGTCTGTTCGTCCAGTTGGGACTAGTTAGGTACAGCGAGAATACTTTTAGCAAATGTGACCATTGGTCGGTCGTGCTGAAAGTAAAGATGTCTGTGTGACATCATTTTAGAGATATTCCGATTTACCACCATTGTATGGAGGACAGAAATTCCTTCAGTAAAGAGCATGGTTTCCCTTGTTTGACCAATGTGAACTATCAGTATTGTAGTTTTGACTTATCGTCCTGTATAGTGAGTTGCTTGTAGATGATGAGTGCATGAAAGTGAGAGTGGTTCATCTATATGTGTTGGTGGTCATGCATGTTGGTGGTCATTGTAACTGTAAAATAAATAGTGTAGTATTTTATCGCTGTCATATTTTCATTTGGTTGTGCATGTGGCAAGTAAGGGGGCTGGGGCTTGAGCCAGAACATTTTGGAGATTTACACAAAAATCAGGCAGCAGTCACATGGTTAGTTTTCCCCCCTTTTGGCACGTATTTATGTTGTCGTAGTTCTGGTTAATGAGCAGAATATTCAAAGCACACAAAAGAAATACCCCTAGACACACGACAGAGCAATACTGCAACACTGACTGGCTGGTTAAAAATCTTCCCCAGATCAATTTTGTAAATCAGCACCTTTTCCTTGCCTCAAGGCTACAGAACCTGTGCATTCATGCCTGTCAGCTGCTCTGTTTTTTGGACTAAAAAACTTAGCTTTGCTCTGGATTTCACTATGATCATGCAGATCATAGATCTCTGAGACTGGCATATGTAGAGCTGCATCATGTCGCAAGAAAGAAGCATATATATATATATACCTGATCCCTGCAAACCAGCAGCATGCACATGAAAGAAAGGCTAGACATCTGAGCTAACTTAGCTTTAGCTAGGCTTGAAAGTGTGAACAAGACTTAAATAGTGTGTCTGCCTGACTTTGTGGTTACCTAATCGGCCCAGATAAGGGTTTAAGCATAGAGTTTGAAGAAAGAATATGAAATACAGTGTAAAATGTTATGGAATGAATAACAAAATTATTATAAAATTATTTTTCCTAATGCAAAATGTTGAAAAGAAACATAAGTCGTATATTGCAGAAAACCAGTCACTTCCGTCAGTCCATTAGGCATAAAGTCATAAATGGATCTTGGATGCAATATTTATTGCCAACTCCCCTCTGTTGCTCCTTTGTTTGGAACACTTTAAGCCTGTTTTCTAGATTTAAAACGTTTTGGGGTCCCCAGTGAAGATCTTTGCAAAAATAAGTCTCTTAACTTTTTTATGCTCAAACAGAGAAAGTTGTATACTGCACAAAACTGACCACTTTCGTCAGTTGCAGTTTCATTGAGGAAGTCATCAATGGGAGGTCATTTATATAGTAAATGATCTCCATCAAAACTTTTTGGGTCATATGTTGGAGGAAGTCATATACGGGGAGTTTTACAGTATTTATTGTCAGGACCTCTGACAAAATGAGCTCAAAAAGCAATCACCTTTTGTTTCCCACAAAGTTTCTAGCAAGAGAGAGTTCAGTTTTTAGAAACTTGTTTTTTTGCCACAGATTAGTTTGATTTGTTGCTGTGGACTACCTTTTTTTTCCATAGGATTACAAAATAAATAAACAAGATACATTTGGTGTAATCCACCACTCAAATGGGAGGGTTACACCCCTGAGTAACTTAGTACTGTACATATGAATACAAGTAATAATGAATGTAAGCCTAATGTTTTTTTAAAAAAATCCAGCATACCTCAATATTAAATCTGTGATATAAATCATTTTGTAATAGTTCTGCTGCCTCATAGTCCACATCACTGTTGTATCCATATACTGTCTCAGGGAGTTGCACCAGAATCATAGAACCTGCAAAAAACCAACAAAGAAAGAGTCCACAAACACCTAATACAGAATGACTGGGAAATCCACTTTTTAAAAAAGTCCTTGCTTCTGATCAAATAATTTTGTTTAACCAAAAGCCTCTTTTTCCTCTAGAACTGTACAGGAGTGGTAAACTTGAGTCGTTCTCTCATTTCTATATAGCATATCTTCATCGATATCATGTATTTGGGTTAAAATTTTGTCTTAGAGTCTCTGAGCTCTGAGGTTCTGAGAATGCATCTCTGTAACAGAGAGGGAGAGTTATTAGCTCCTCTCTCCTCATTCGTGTACACAACCCAAAACCAGCATGGGTCCAGATCCTTTATTAGTTGTGCCAGTTGTTGGTGCCAGCCAGGTGAACTGTGTGATATCATGCCAACCAAAACTGACATCATTACCTTATGAACTTTAACGTAATACTGATATGGACTGATATATGACGTGCCACCAGAGTAACTGTGTGATATTGTGCCATTCCAGAGTGGCAATTCTCAAGTTAGCTATCCCTAACCGCACCTTTCAAACAAAAAATTTGTACACAAACCCTGGTAAGGCCCCCTCCGCGCATGCACACACCCGTGCATCACCCCATGGGATCTACTCACTGGCCAACTCAAGCTGACTTTCTCAAGCCTGAAAAAAAGAACAGCGGGGAGGAGGATGGGCCTATGATGGGTCACGGTAAGTATTGCTAAAGAAACTCAAATTTAGTTAAGAAATTTGTATTTTCTTGTCACAATACTGTACTAAGACCCAGAGTGCTGACTAGCACAAAATGGAGGTGGGTAATAAGAAAAAAAAACTTATAAATGGGTCCTCCGACCGCAAACATGCTGCAGAAAAGGCCCTTATATCCGTGGACTGGGAGGCAGCAAGAGAGGTGGCCCATGTCCCACATGGCGAGTGAAAAACAAACTGGACCAAGTGGGAAGCTGGTGTTTGAGATGGCAAAAGAGCAGTAGCCTCTGGGCGGCACTAAGAGACATGGAAGGGTGACGTCACTACCACCGTAAAACGTGCACATGACAGAAACAGCCAGGGTCGGAATGTTCAAGTATCACGGAAAATGGGTTTGACTGAAACCGAGGGGAATGGGTCAGCTAGATGTTAGCTTTGCACCCCGGATGCAGATAGCAAGAAGACACAGAAATCATATTCCTTCCTGACATCCGAGGCAGGCCCAGAGAGGGCCCACCAACTGGGGAGCAAAACCCACCTTAAGAGATAAATCTCGCAGGGAAGCCTGAACAAGCAGCTCATACAGAGGCGTTTGGACACTGGCCAAGGTCAAGGCAGGGTAGCCAATGGGGGGCATGGCCCTGAAACAGGGCGATGCTACTGTTGACATCAGAGACAAGGGTGACGTAGCAATGCTCACAAAGGGTAGAGATGACGGCTAACCATCTCACCTGCACAGCAGAAACAGAAAAAAGGGGAATACCTAGTGGTAGGGGATCCATTTGACTGAGCCATGGATAATTTGGGGACTATACCAGTGCTGCCAGTGAGGCGTAACATGAATCCAACAGGGACAGGCAATCTCCACCACAGCATCTGGGGAAGGAGAGGCCTAGGGGGAAGGCAGAAGCTGCCAACCCAGCCCACAACAGGGATAAGGCATCCACCACCCCAGAACTCTGGGGAGGTGGGGGTCAGAAGGTGTTTGCGCAACTTTGGTCACAAAAACAAATCGAGAGGTGGATGGGACTGGGTCCGCCACACCGGCTACAGAACAGTGGGTACCTGCGGCCAGTCTGGAGAACACAGCGCAGGTAGCTGAGCATGTCCGGCAAGACAATGGTTAAGCTGGCAATGTGCACTGCAGAGAGGAAGAAGCCATGAAGGTGAGCTCACAAACAGAGGGCCTCTGTCCAAGAGAACAGGTCAACTGAGTGAGTGCCGCCTTGAAGGTTCAAGGAGACTACCATTGGATTTTAGTCCAAGTGGAACTGGACGCGGCCCCTGCCTGCCCACAACTGCATGGCAGGGGAAGGGGAGATGTGTTGTATCCAATGATCACACAGTGTGTAGTGGAAGTGGGGAAACAGATGCTCCCAGATCGGGAACCAGGGAATCCCACTGCAGGGAGACCTGGGACCTAGCAGGAGGAAAAAGAAAAGAGAGGGCAAAAAGGGGGGGAGGGCCAACAACCCCGCATGGCCACCACCAGTGCCAGCTGTCAAGCAGCTGAGAAAGGCGATTGATCTCCAGGGCACCGGGCAGTGGCTAGTCACTCAGCAATAAGTGTGCGGGAATGCAGCAGAGCGGGTGTTTTTTTTTGTTGAAAACTGCAGTAGAGTGGAAAACCCATGTAAAAAAGACTAGGGCCTAGATCCTGCCATGGAAGGCAGAGACCAGACTCAAGGACAATGCCTGTATGCCAGGAGGGTCACAAACTAGTGGATCAGTGTTCCAACAGGAAGCACGGCCAGGGCGATCCACCAGCCCAGATGGCCCAGCAGGAAACAGTGACTGGGCGAACCAGGGAGAGCCTGGAGCCACCAGAAGGAGCTCAGGGCATGGCAGCCATCTTGATCAGTGCCCGAATGCCGTGATCACCCAAGACCCCATGAATGCACGGCCACTCACAGCTGCCCACAGGCAGAGAGTGAGGTGGCGATAAAAGAGTCCAACACAGCCCCTATAGCAGAAGAGCGTACCACATCGGTCAAAACAAAGAGTTCCACCGGCAGCGGAACTGAGGTAGGTGTGTCAAAGTCCCCACTCCAGTTGGAGACAAGACATTGCCCACCCCGGAATGAATGAAGTCAACGAAAGCAGGAAGAACAAGAAGTGATTTAGGGCAGAAGTCAACGACAGTAGCCCAAAGGTTATCTAAGGGAAATCACTGTGGAGTGAACTTTTTAAAATAAGCATGCATGCAGTTTGTTACCTGAGATCACTAAATCACTAGTGTCTTCTGTACAAGTTTTTTTTTTGAAAATACTGTGAAGGTAGTGCCTGGCACATATATTCAGCTATTACTCTGTGTCATGCTCAAAACACTCAACAAGATGCTACTGAATTGAAACATCATACCAGGTATATTTAATATACATATAAAATATCGTTTTGGATAGAAAAATAATTTAAATCTTACCAAACATTGATTTTGGTGCTGCTAATGATGTTCTCCAAGAAGATAACAAGATGTCTGCTGCAATAGTAACAGTTTGGAATTAACAACATATTACTTTATCATGGCTTGAACTTCTACAAGCAAAAATTTTGGTCTGTGGTTTTTAAAAATTTTCAATGAAGTTTTAGGTACAAAAAAGTCTCTGATAAAAGGAAGAAACTTTTGCCCTTGGGGCAATCACTTGGATCACTAGAGAGGTTGACGTATGATGGGAAATTGGTCATGGTTAGCGTTTTATGCTGTGTCGGCAGCTTAGGCTCTCTCACAGTGGTGACAGTTTTCAATGTAGACCAGGGCTGGTAACCATCTGTTATAAGAATACCATGTACATAAAGAGCTGTGGGATACTGGAAGAGTAATGTGGACAAGGGGCTGTTGAAAAGCAGAACTGATCTCAAAAAGAAACTTTGGAAGAAAAGAGGGAAAGAAACACGTTCAAGAAACAGGTAATGACAACTATGCTAGGGATAAAAGGTGTTAAATCTGGGCATATAAAAGTGATTTAAATAAAAAGTTTAGGACTGCAGCAGGGAGGACAGTACAGAACAGTACTTTAAGGGTGGATGCTGTAAAGTGACGCTGGTGTACACAGTGTGCATGACAGGAGTTAAGGAGAAATGGCACAAAGGAGGCGGTTCATTATGTAACAGAAAGGAATGGGTGAGGCAAGTATGGCTGAGACCGAGACAGGTCAGTAAACCATCCTGGTGCACAGATGATCAGAGGGGTTGAGGTATGACATTGTTAAACAAACCCAGTGGATTTTATTACTAGATAGGGTGTCCCACCAGGACTACCCAAGGGTGTGGACATAAGGGACGAAGACAGAACAAGGCAGAACAAAAACTTTGATAGTGTCCTGTCTAGCCAACTTGGCTGCCTGGTCAACTCGAGTGTTGGCAGGGTTCCAGATGGTTGGACGGATCCAGATGATATCCTTGGTGTCAGTTTTGGAAAAGGGGGTTAGATGAAGACAAAGGCCGACAATGAGAGGTGGAAGGGTCCACAGTGGTTGAAGAAGAGAGGGACTTGGAGCAATATGGTAAAGATCAAGTTTAAAAGTAGCTAGTGCAGAAATAAGGAAAGATGAGGAGCAAGAGTTTGGTCAGTTTTAGCCGAAAACAAACTGTCACTGTGATATCCAGCCCACACGGGCATTAATTGAGACAAGTGTTTTTCATGCAAGTGGTTTGAAGTCCACACATTGCTGCATGGTTTGGCAAGCCTGATCATCTAGGCTTGGTTAGGCATTCACATTAAAACTTGAATGGATTATGGCAGGAATGGAGAGAGGTTCAAATAAGCTGAATATCAGTCATTTTTGCATTTGCTACACCTATCAGCATCATTAATGATTTATCTACCAGAAGCCCCTCCCCCTCTCCCCGCCTAAAAAAATATAGTTAGGAAAAGGTGTTATGAATGCGAAAAACATACATCCTGCATGGTCATACCCGTAAACACATTCAAATCACGCTTTATGCCAGATACCTGCTTGTCCAGACATTTTGTTCATATACTGACGTATTGCATCTGGCCCAACTGCTTGCCAAAAGTCAAGTACTGTATGCAAAGCAAGGAAAGGGGTATAATCCTGTAAACCTGGCAAAAAAAGGAAAAAAAAAGTACAATTACATTGTCAAAATACTACCTGATAATGGGCCTCTGCATGACACTTCTGCTCCTGTGTAGGTGGAATATAGAAATGAACTTTAGCAGGAGAAAACTCCACACACTAACGCAGCAGTACTAGGCCTACAGCAATAGAGATGTTTGTTCTTTCTTGTCTGATTGAGAAATCTTCTATATTTCCTGTTCCAAAGAAAAGTCCTGTGATAATGATGATTACAGTCCAGTTGCTTTAACCTCACTAGTCATGAAAGTAAAAACAAAAGACAACAAAAAAGGTTCTTTAATTTCTACAAGTTTTAGTCCAGTTTTTTTTTATCCTTTGCAATCCGCATGCAGAAGCAAGTGCAGTGTTGAAGGTGCAGTTTTTTATGTTCTGAACACAATGTATACACATCTGGAAAATGCCAACACCAGAATTCCTGTCATGGTTTTTTTTACAGTGGTTTTAATACGATACAATGCTACTTATTTTTTCACCCTGTTTAGATGAATGTTGATGCTCAGAATGTGTTGTGGATTTTAGATTTAACCAATATATCACAGTTTGTTCTTATTTCCAATAATGTCGTTTCTGACACCATGCCCACTAACACAGGAGCTCCTCTAGGAATAGGTGCCTCCCTTCCTGTTTTCTTTGTATACAACTGAATGCAGAAATGCAAATGACTCATGCCCACTTGTGAAATCTGATGATGATGACAGGATGATAACTCCTACGGAGGACAGGAGACAGACAGGTTTTTAGAATGGTGTGACAAGAACTACATGTACTTGGAACTGAAAGTGGAAAAAAAACCAATCATTGCTTTTAGGAAAAATAGTCCCCCTTATAAGAACAATTAATAAAGGGAGATGCAGCTAGGAGAATCAAAACCTATAAATATCTGGCTATTGTGAATGATGAAAAACTCTCGAGGAAAGAAAACACTGATCAAATTACAGTGGAGCCCGCTTATCATGAGATGCTGGGGACAGGAGAAATGACCTTGTTGTAATCGAATCTTGTGCTAAGAGAATAAGGGGTGATTTACATGTTTGCAAGCTGCAATGGGACCTTAAAAAGCATTTCACAATACCAACTTGGAATCATGTAAATTGGCAAAAGTCCAAATTAGTCAAACTCACTGGTGTCCATGCCCATCAAGCTCTCAAACATTTGAAGACCCTACTGGAAGATCATGCCTTCTACATACCTTACTTACCTAATCTCCTTACTTACCTAATCTATAGCAACACTGAAATTAAAAACGAGCTTGTGGGGGAAAGAACCAATCATACGAGAGCCAATCAACACACAGAACACAATGAGGTTGTAGGGAATGAACCAGTTAGATGAGAGAACAGAAGAGTCATATTACTGTGGCATGCAGCCATAGAATTTCATTTCTGTTTACTCTCACTTGTTTTCGTGCTAACCAGGTTAGTTTTAGAGCATTTTGATTATGTTGGATTTGCAAATTCGTTCTCTCAGTCTTCACTATGCCAGTGAACAGGAAGAAGGAGTGGGAAGTTTCTTGCAAGCATGCTGGACCACACAAAGTCTTTGCTTCAGTCTAAAAATACCACCATTCGTCAACTGACAAGAAAACAATAAAAAGACTTTTCCTAACTACATGTACATGCTGCACCATGCAAACTGTTCTTTTTACATTTTCCATAGCAGAGAATTCATTGTAAAAAAACATAACAATTATGCTAACACTGTAACACTTGATGAGTATGAACCATCACTGTACGAAATACAGTAAAACCTCCCATATAAGACTTTGAAAAAACAGCCAAAATCAGGTCTTATTAATGGAGGGGTCTTATAAGGGAGCACTGGTCATGCTGAACCATTACTAAAACATGTACATGTACTGTTATAGATGGGGTGAGAAATATACACATTTGCATATATGTTATAATGCAAGAAAACTACATGTGCTTTGAAATTGTTTTGTATTTACCACTGAACTACATGTCAAAAATAGCTGTACCTTTATTAC
This sequence comes from Lanistes nyassanus, assembly GCA_004794575.1. Lineage (NCBI taxonomy): Eukaryota > Metazoa > Mollusca > Gastropoda > Architaenioglossa > Ampullariidae > Lanistes > Lanistes nyassanus. Next base: position 30,048 of record SMGT01011593.1, read on the forward strand.
CCCAAGCCACAGTCACCTGTTTCTTTTCTCTTTAATAATTATGCAGTTTACAAAAATCCAATTTAAACAAATATAGGATTAGAAAAAGCAAAGAAAACTGAAGAAAACTCTTACAGACTCTACTACTTCTATACCCCTTGAAATCATGGTCTTGGATTCTGTACAGGTATGGAAAATGATGCCAATGGAATATCTCTGCTTCCCATACATGCTTGAGAACCAAGGTCACAGAGGTAAAAATGCAAGCCAGAGATCAACATACCCTTTGAACTTTTGAGATCGGATGAAGTAACATCTTTTTATCTCAAATCATCAAAAGTACTTTTTTCAGTATGGGTCTGGACATTGGTGGATTCTGAGGACCAAATGCTTGTCAAAACTCAATAACTGTAGGCTTGTCCTTATATCATGAATTATTTTTATGACAAATATCTCAACTGCCTAGTGCAGATGTTTTTACAATGAAATAAAAACTTAAAAACTACTGTCCTTCTATAAGTTGTAAAATTTTCAAAGATGCACAACTGAAACAAGAACATAAAGAGTTAAAATTCATCTGCCTTTTGTTGACAATCATCTTGAAATCTGCTGCACATGGTCATAAAGAACTGTACAAAAGAATTTCCGCCATACCAGGGAAAAAATGCAGGGTTTTGCTTGAAGATGTGAATCAGGGTACCAGTACATCCTTGTTGCTTGTTGAAACAAATTTATCTTAACTGCTTCTCAATTTTCAACCGCCTCTGAGGGCTCTGACCACCCCACCCTCACCCCACTCAGCCCGTAAACCAATTACCCACAATTTCTGTTGATTAGAGCTTTGTATAGTCAAGCTATTTTTCAATAATATCCACATAAACACTGTCAAAGTGACAGGGTGAGTATCTTTTGAATTTTCAGTCTTAACACTCCCTCTTACTTCCACATTCTCACACTAATTTTAACTAACCCTCCCCCCCAAAAAAAACAAAACAAAAAAACAACCAAACAAAAAAAAACAAACCCAAACTCACCTGACCAAACAAATTCAGAATTGAATCCATACCCATAGCCATGAGAAATGACCAGCGGATGGATAAAACTTTTGTGATCTTTCCGGACATACAACAATGCTGCACCTTTTGGACTACAGAGCCACTTGTGACAGTTTGAGACATAGAAGTCAACATTCAGCTTCTCCAAATTTAATTCCAATGTCCCAAGGGCATGAGCTCCATCTACCAGCACCTTCACTCCACTGGAATGATAACACAATCACTGCTTTACAAATCTAGACAATGCTGAAACTGTACTAAAGATTTCATAATCTTTAACTCTTTGGCGACACTGCAGGCGGATTTCAACCGACGGCCGACTGACCATAGAGGCTGCGCAGGTTGAAGCCATCCGACAGATTCAAAAATTTGCAGCGACGCATTTAACGGTATAAGGGAAGTAAACTTTATATCGTTGTAAAGCTCTATCATCGGTTGTTTCCCCTGCACTGTCTAAATGAGTTTCGGAAACAGTTTCGGCTTGCCAAATGATGTTAAGTGCAGTGGCAGACCGGTCTACTTCCATCATTCAAAATGGCAACACGTGCGAAGAGAACCTTTCGTCTATCTGCGGCCCTGAGTTTGTGAACTTCAAGGGTGGAATTATGTTTTAATTCAAAGTGGAACCATTCACCAACAGATTAAAAGTGGAATACTCCTGATAACTGGATTTATTTACCTGTGGGAAGTGGTCAAGCAGTGAAACCTCCTTTTGGTTCAATTTTTTTGTGTGTGCAAAAAGTGACTACATTTGGCACCCAATAGTAAGTACTATTTAATATTTCTGACTAAAAGTGTTGTTTGCATTGGAATGTAGAAGAATAGATCTTTCTAAACATGTAAACTAGATTAGTGTGCGTGTGGTAGTTTTTAAGGAGTATTTTTTAAAAAACGTGTAAATCTATGCGGCCTCTATGGTTTCTACATAGGTCTTAGCCTGTGTCGCGAAAGAGTTAACTTACAATTTTCTAAAATAGTAACATTAAATAGATGAGAATCTCGCAAAAATAAAACCTAAACAAAATCACAAGCATGGGGCTTCTCTGTGACAGGAAGAGGGGCAAGGAGTACACTTTGAGGAAGCTGCTGGCCCTGGAATGGCAGCCGAGCACTTGCATGGCCTGAAAAGCCAAGCAAAGACATAATGTGGAGCTGGCGCATGCAAGCCTCTACACCATCTGTGGGGTGAAAAGTTCGAACAAGGCAAAGGAAGTCCGTGGCTCCATCCGACCAAATAAGGCCAAAGCGAGGTACCTCTGGTGCCACTCGGGGTTGCACCAAGTGAGGGTGTGCACTTAGACATGCCAAGATAATGAGGCAAGCAGGAGCAGCGGGAAACACTGAGATGGATGCATGTGCACCACTCTAGGCAGAGGCCTGCCATGTGTCTGTCATATGGAAGTCCGCCTATGGGTGGAAGGCCTTGCAAACAAGAAGTAGATGGATTGCACCCATAGAGAGGGCAAAGTCCACCATTTCAGACATGTCCCACACAACCCACCATGCCAAATCCAGATGGGTCAGAAGTGGCCTTTAAGGAAGGAACCTCGTTGAATAGTAAAGCCAGGACCTCCTTTTTTTTTTGTGTGTGTGTGGGGTGGGGTAAGGTGGGGGTGGAAGTGCCAGCCATGAGGTGCTGGAGCATGGGGTGGGGTGGGAGTCGAAACTTCCGCCAGGAGGCGGAGGGGCAGGAAGTCTGGAGTGTGAAGCCTCTTCCACCAAAAGTACGTGGATAACTAGCACAACAGGTGACAGGAGAGGAGGGCGATCGCAATCCTCAGAAGAACGCACTGAGTCAGAGGCACAAGGCTCATGAACTGGTGGGGAAACTGCAGGGGTGTGTCGGCATGACCCACACCAGGTAGTAGGGGGTACTTCTGGTGAGGGGCCAGAGGTGAGAAGTGCATCTGCCTGCACCCCACCCGAGCTGGCAGGAGCGGAACAGGAAGTTTCATGCTTGGGAGCAGAGAAACATGCACTCCAACACCCCGTCCATCACGTCCGACTGCCTCACCAGAAGGACATCTGACATCCGCATCAGGTTCAGGTTTCTAACTAGCAACAGCAAGCAGTACAGACAGAAAACAAGAGAACAAACAAAAAAGCTCACATTCCTTGAATGCTGGCGCAGTGCAGTGCAGAGTAGGCAGGTAAAAAGGGATGCCAAGGCAAAGCTACGCTGAGAAGGGCAGAGCGCAGAGACCTGGTCAACAACCCTTGAGAAAGTCGGCTTGGATTGGCCAGTGAGCTGTGTGCATGGGTGTGTGCATGCACGTAGAAGCCTTACCAGGGTTACTGGGTCAAAAGTTTTTGTTTGGAAGCTGCAGTTAGGGGTCGTTAATTGAGAATTTAGCACTCTGGGTCATGGTACAGTATTGTAACAAGAAAATGTTATAATAAAATGTGTCCACATGTAGGACATACACCAAGTAAATAGTTACCTGAAAGAAAAAAAATCAAAAGACACTAATTTCTAAAGGAAAGTGGGACCTCCAATAGTTTCTACATGAGGTACATAACCTCTTCCCCTCATAAATGACAGTAACAAGTTAAGTCCTGTGGGGGTCATAGTGCTGAAAAGGGAAATAACATGAGATTCCATATTCTTGTGGTCTATGGAGTCTCCAGAATTTTGCCAGAATGCACAGATTTTCATGTTGCCTAGAGTGTGTGGTGAAATGTTGAACCATCTTGCAACTGGGATGTTTCTCTTGTGTCTTGTGTCACCAAGGTGTTCCTTAAAGTGGTTGTTAAGTGTGCGTTCAGTCTTGCCGATGTAGAGCAGAGTGGGGCAGATTGTGCATGAGATTGCATAAATGATGTTTTTGTTGGTGCAGGTGAAGTGACACTTGATGTTGAAGGTAGTTTTTGGCATGTGGAGCAGTGTGGTGGTGCTGAGGTATGGGCATGTGTGACAGTGGGCAACACTGCATGGGCTGGTGTCAGAGGGTTGAGAGGAGGGTATGCATGTACTGAGTTTGGAGTAAACCAGAAGGTCACGTAGGTTCTTGTCCCACTGAGATGATGGTGGGGTGGGGAGGGGGGAGAGTTGACTGAAGAGATGTAGTTCAGATTTGGATAGTAGGTCCCAGTTGGAAAGGAGGATTCTGCTTACAGGGATGGTTGTGAGTTGATGGGTGAGTATGACAATGGGGCGAAGCTCGGTGTGTTTGGTGTTTTGGGTGGACTGGAGTGCGAGTGTGCATGGTGTAGAGGTGGCTTTTTGTTTAGCAGAGTGCAGAAGATCTAGAGGGTAGTTACAGGCCAAGAAAAGTCCAACATTCTGTCTGAATGTTCATAGAGGTCAGTGTCATCAGATTGTCATCCTCTTCTTACATAGTCTGTTACCAGACAATAAAGGGTCAGCTAGCGATTTCACTTGCTCACTTACTCTCCCAGAGGGGTGTTTTGGTAAGACACTATTGCAATTAAAGAAGAGATTAGTGGCCCTGACTCCTTCCAGGCCAACAAGTCTGAGCATCTCTTCAGCAGTAGTCAACAATCATCCGTGTTTTTGTGTGTGTGTGTGTGAATGGTATGAATAACTAAGCTTATCAATGATTTTCATCTTGTGCAAACTGGCTGTGCACAAATTAAGGTGGGCAAACTGACTTAAACAAGTGGGCGACTTAACACATGAGTGGGGCAAACTGGTTGTTGGGCAAAATGACCGTACTCCTGGAAGCACTCTCCCTCTAAAAATTACCCACCAACATGCCAATACATGTTTATGTAAATATGCAGCCATGTGCTATATGGAATATTTCAAACAGGGAAACAGAAGAAATATCTCAGGCATAACTAAGAGCCACAGCCTTCCAGCAAAGCTGAATATTGCAAACTGTGTTTTGGCAAGTTGAATGCAGTGAAAAAGATGAGAGAGAATACAGTCACTAAAGGAATGGAAGGAGGAGAAAAAATTATTTGGACAGATATTGAAAACAAACCAAAAAAGCAATAGAAAACAACAACAAAAAATATCTTACTGCTGGTGGCAGATGGGCAATATATCCTCCAATGGCAAAATGAATGGTGCATTGCTAGGTATATGATCCAGCACAACAAGCTTGATCCGTTCACTACTGACCACTTTGCTAACTGCATCTACCACCTGAAATCAGACAATTAGATTTATGTCTTCCTTTCATCAAGTTCCAGTTTTAATCCAATGAAATTAAGATTTATATAGTGTTAGTAAGGACTCAACAGATAGGGTTGTAAGGGACTTCAGATGTTGTTACTGCAATGTCACACATAGGATGCTGTTACACAGCCTTATTTAGAGCTGAATTTGCAGGCATCAGAAGGGGTAAACTGCAAGAGGCCTTCATGAGGCACTGTCAAAACCAACTTCACTTCCTGTTCAAGGGTCAACCCCATGGAAAGTGTGCGAAATCTCAGCTGGCATACATTGACTCGCCTGTGAACAATTAGTAGTTAATTGGAGATGGATGATTCATGAGTTGCAGTTTTGTTTGGGTTAAATTGACATGTAGGCTGAGTGGAGTTCCCACACAGGGGGCAGTGTGGGTGCTGTGTAGGAGTGACAAACACCCAGCATGCTTATGGGAAACCATGGCTGAAAGACTTCCAAAGGTTAATGATAGAGAGACGGATGACTATGCTTAGGTATTAGTCTCACCAAATGTTGATGGGCTGGAAACGGAAAGGCGGTGGACTCAGGCTATTCTAGCCATGATGGCTGGGATGCATCAGCAATACATGAGCAAGGCAGCAGTATGGTACCACTTGCAAGAGTGGGAGGTATGTGATGTAAAGAGCATTAAGGAGAGGAATATTGTGGGAAGCATGCAGCCACCAAGGGACTTGGCCATTCGAGTCTCAAGCAGAACACTTAGATTCTTGCCCAATGGGCTTTCAAGAGAGATGTAGTGAGGAGTGAATGCTCTGCTCCTTAGTGGAGTGAGAGCCTCAAGGACAGGAGTTAGAAACTGAAGACAGAGGGGCACAGTGGGAGGTAAGCCACAGGGCTGCTTCCTTTGCGTGCTTCTGATATAAGTGCAGTCGGCAGAGTACCTAGAAAACAGGATGATGTAGCAGTACCAGTATAAGGTTTATATATCCCAGAGAAATGTTAGCTTAAACCAGTAGTGTGCACCACCATCTATAAGCCACCAGGTTTAGTCACCAGAGAGGGAAGAGGTCCAATTAGCCACTAGACGTTTTTGTGTAATTGTACTGTTAAACTGGCCACCACCTGAAACTGTGAAAAACAGATTTAATAAAGTGTTGCGACGTGCACAGCTTCTGTGTATTCATCAATACAGCAGATGAAAGAGGGGTGAGTGGCAAGTGAAAGGTGATGGCTAAAGCTCATAAAAAGAAAAATAAACAAATAAAATGCACATTAAACTTCTTACAATCTTAGAACTAGTTGCAAACCCCTCTCCTTCCCAAAAAGAAGTCATGTTCTTTTGGCATGAAGTAGATGTTATGCTGTTACCAGATAGACAGTTTCCCTAAGACTTTTATCTGACAAACTCCTACCACATGAATTGTGGCATTCTCAGTTTAAGTGTTTATATGGGTGGTGATGGGCTGCAAGAACTCTGGCAATATAAGCATCAGCTGCGTTGCTTTCAGCATCAGCTTTAATACTGTGAAGGGTGCTGCCTACAAAGTCTGCATCCTGACCCTTCTACTCCTTATCACTATTCACTAACCACTTTGCAGGTGGTCTCTGAGACATTTACTGCTTGACTGACCGTTTTCCTAAAAAAACCAGTGGGTGTCAGTCAGCTGGCACCAGCCTTCCCCTTTTTCCACTGACCACAGTCTAGCATCCTGCCCATATCTCTCTCCCACCAGTCCCCGATTACCCAGTTCACTATTGGTCCTCTGCTAATTAGTGACTAGTACCTTAGAATTGGTTACACATACACCTCCAAACAAAATGCTTTCATATTTACAAAAGATGGATTAGATTTTTAATACTAAACTATTATTCAACCTCCTCCCCACCCAGATATGCAGCCCTTACCATTTACACACTGTCCTTAATACATCATAATCCCATCTTAGATGCTCTCTCTCTCTCACCCTGTCAGCACTCACACACACACACACAGGTGGTCTCCCAGCCCCTGACCGCTCCCCTCATAAACTACAGCAGGTGTCAGCGGGCGCCAGTCTTCCCCTATTTCCCTCCCCACTGTCTACCATCCTGTCGCTAACTCTCCCTCCCCGATCTCGCCGTTCCCTGTCACTCCCCACTAATTAGTAAACTAGTACCTAGGAACTGGCTGCATAACTATAGAATGAATTGCATAACTAAAGAATTCTGTAATTAAATTCATTCTATAATTATAGAATTCACAGCACACAGTCTGGAGGACTGTACAAGACGAGAGACAGACACAGGGTACCTCCCTGAAAGCAGACTGGCAATGTTCAGAGGAAGGAGCAGCAGGGCAGACACAGTTTGAAATGCAGGCAAAAAATGCATCCACTTGGTGCCACGTTTGCACTAGAAAGACATAGGCTCATACCAGTTGGCTGGCCACATCAGGTGATGCGTTGTATGGTGTGTGCATGTGCCAAAGAGGCCTCACAAGGGATTTTTGTTAGGAAGGTGTGGTAGGGAGATAGTCTCGATCCTTCAGACTGAGAGAAACTCTGACATAAGGTTGTGTATTTTATGACTAACAACTAAATCCTCATATGTACACTACTTAGCTAAAGCTGGAATAGATGATGTCTGTGAAAAGAGTCTACCTTCTGTTCTGGACATAAAGGCATTGACTTTACATCTCTATTATTCTCCTACAGATAAGTACAGTGTAGTATAAAATCGCCCTGTGTTTTTTCATCTGCATGCATTTTGACCTGGTTGTTGTGATTTCTTGCCATGAAGAGATTGGGAACCTTATCCACTGGCTCTAGAGGCAGACACATTAAAAATGTAATTTGTATATCTGTTCAACCTCCCAAAACACCACACCCAATACCCCTGCCACTCACCTACAGAAGACAACTAGCTCTCTCTCTCTTTCATGGAAAAATAACAGGCAAAAACAATCACTGGCTGCAATGGCAGAGCCAAAAAGGGTGTGCTGACCCTTTTCACCTGTACACTTCTTTGGTGGCATGTTCACTCCAAGTTGCATGCTCTGATAAGACCGTAGCAGTTGGAAACGCAATGATGCCTGAGGTCACCCGATGCATTGAAAGCAACTTCTGTTAGATTCATTGCTGCACTTGTGAATATGATCGATGATCTTTCAACAACTAAAAATGAATTTTCTTGACTCAGAGAAACAACAAACTTAGCAGTCGCAAACGCAAACGCAATGACATCCGACCTCACCTGATGCGTTGAAAGCAACTTCTGTTAGATTCATTGTTGCACTCATAAATATGATCAGTGACCTACTGAAGAATAAAAGCAAATTTTCTTGACTCACAGGAAAAAAAATCAATCATATGACCGCCTAGATTCTAAATCAATCAGTTATACAAATTTTTATGCATCAATGACCGATGGCCGATGCCAAAAATTGAACCCTGTGATATAATTATTCCTAAAATACATGATCTCACAACACTGGTTTCTCAACACTGGTTTCACAAAGCTTCTGTTCACCAAATTGCCCTTTAGTAAAGCATCAGAGAACCATGTTCTTTGAAATAAGGTCTTTTATGCCTATATTAGTTGAATTTAATGATGGATAGGGTAGTGTTTAATTGTCAATTATACCTTTTCTTTTGTTTACCTGGTCTTTGTTGAAAATAGGGAAAACCAGAGGAATCTCCTTTAGCTGTGCACCAGTGTCTTCACACACCTGCTTCAGGAGCTTCTTCACCGCACCTGTGGATAACAAATAGTTTTTATAGTAATAGCAGTGAGTAGCTTTAATGATGCTAATAATAACAAAACTAATAATGCTAGTCATCATCACACTGAAGGGGGGGGGGGTGCCAGGCAGCAACAGAACACAAGGAACAGACACAATTGTGCCACCTTTTCTGTACTGCCACGTGTTGGTCTCTAGAACATAAGAGTCAAACAACTGGCTTCACTAGACTTGTAGGCTGCTCCAAAATCTATTATCTGCTTTTGCTGATGTGTTATTGGTAATCGTGCACTGGTAATCTCACAATGGTCATTATATATTTTCTGTGTGCATCAGACATCAAGAGATTTTAATGTCTAAAAAAATGAGAATTTTGCATGAAAGAATCTAAGAGCAGCAAGGAAGATACAGATCTGCATTTATAGTCACATTAAGGAGTAATAATCTCTGGTTTGCCACTATTCATCTTAACTATTTGCAACATAGCATCAAACAAGGATGACTTAGAATGGTGACCAGAAGCCTGCGGCATCAGGCATCATTAGCAAATGTGAAAGTGAATGGCCAACTAGTGAAAGCAGTATGTTTGAGGTCAGAATCACTAGCTCTTCCGGACAAAGCACACTAAGTGCTCTGTTTCAGTGAACAATTCCATTGTGACAATGTCACAGCAGCAATATTAAGTGCCTATTAAAACTAATAAAGGATTCTGTATACCCAGTAACCCAGTGTTTTGAGGGAACCCAGGGTACTTCTATTCAGCACCTTTTATGGCCAGAGTATAGACCTATCAATTGGCTAATGGACCATTTGCCACACAGACCATCGGATAAATGGATGAATAACTGACAGACAACTGAACAATAGATCTCTAGATAAATTCCTTCATACATGACACATAATACACAATTATATTATCATGTTTATCTCATGACTCTTCAGTAGTCAGAGGAGATCCCTTTCCATCTTCTGCAAGTTGCATGAAACTTCTTAGTCTATAGTAAATGTATAATGTCTACATTGCACTAAATTTTTGTTCAGTGTAAGTGTAGAGAAAAGAAATAGGTGACTGCTGCTTGGCTCAGCAGTGCTGAATGAAGTACTTTCGGTAGCTCAGGAGTATATAGGTAGCTTCTGGCCCCTGGGTTGAAGCTGCCTGCCTCAGCCACACTCAAGTGGGCTTGGCTCCTTTGAGTTGGCCTCCGACCCCAGCTTGCTGTTGCCTTAATCCTTGACAGCATCATCAGTGGCTTAGCCCAGCCCATGCTTCTGGAAGCACAGTCAACCACCACATGGTCACTGGAACAGGTAGCTGCTGATGCATCAGTGGCTCTGGTGGATGTATCAGACCCTACGTCCTTCCAGCACTGCAAGCCTTGGTGTCCTCTTCTAGCAAATGCCAACTGGATTCCCTCCTGTCTGACAACAAGTGGAAGTTCTCCAGGGGCCCACCAATCCCCCTCCCTCTAAGAAGGCGAAGGCAGCCCCCAGGTCCAGAGGTCACAGAGGAACTTTGCAAACACAAAGTGTATTTTTGAAATGAACTATTGCATGAATGCACTATCAACCAAACAGAGAATAATTTTAATAATTTTCCTTTTATTGAACAGCAGACAAGCACCTTCACGCAATGTTAGCCCAGTTCTCCACATTGATAGTGACATGAAGATAACCACTTTTTCCATTTCAAGACAAAATTATCAACGCCCGTGAGCAGTACTAGTCATGCAGTAGTTTTGAAAATCAGAACATCAACTAATCAAAATTCTAGCCAAAACTCCTGTTCTCCTGTCACTTTTATGAACAAAGTGCTGCCAACAGTCGGAGTAATACTATGTTTTCCTGCTTCATTTTTTGTCAAATCCATGCTAGTTTTTTGGGGGGTCCAGGCATATATTCCTTTGGTGCTTCCATAAGGATTTCATTCTTTTTCAGTCAAAGCAGTATATTAGTTTAAAAGTGAAATGAACTTCCAAGCATTTGAGTGTTTCAATTAACAAAAAAATATTTTTATTCAATAAAACCACCAAGACAGGTAAAGCAGCTTGCTATCCTTCCCTTCGCAAAAGGGCATAAAGTTGGATGCATACAGATCACTTGCTGCACATTTGTGTTGATATTTCATTTTATTAACAATGTAACAGGGTCAAGCGGTAGCAGTTCATTACATTTTCAGTCATGGCAATGGCTCTGTCATCCTTCCACTCTGAACACAGCAACAAGACGTCTTTGCTTCTATCTCAAACTTTAATACATTTACATTTCATGTCACTGTGAGAGCACAGGACGGACCTTCCTAGCTGGTGCTACATGGACAAGTGACTTAAGATGAAGAGCTCCGACGATGAAGATGCTCAAGAATGAATCCTGTCCACTTTTCCCCAGCTCTTTAAATACACTCATAACACAATGTAGTTAACTTTTTGCCCTCGCCTCCCGCTGAGATCCTCATTCCACTCTCATTCCAGACAACCCTGGCCACCCATAAATCTCTACGTGGTGTCATCCTTCCCTGGGGAAAAACCTAGCCGCACCTAAATTACAGATAAGCGTTTGTAGGTGGCATCGGACAGTGAGACCTTTGTTCGCCCTTCCCTACCCACCTTTGGGTCAGGGGATCAAAAGAAACACCTGTGGAAGCATATACAAAAGGGGTCTTTTTACAAGCCTTAACGTCTTCTTTTGTTTGTTCCTGGAAAAACCATGTTACTAGCATTTCTGAATAATGATGGTGCACTGGGAGATGCAACAGGATCAAAAAAATTTTTTTGTAGATGTATAAGGCAATTTACAAACCTGAAACTCTCACACTACATGCAGGGTCAAGGGGACATGCATGGATAATTTTCCACAAAGATGAATCCTACTTACAGAAAGTATACTACTCACCATATGTAACATTTAGACAGACGATTACATCTCCCTTAGAAAATGTCAAACTTCTCAGAACAGAGTTTATGCCAGTAGTTGCATTCGTCACAAGAGCAAGATCACTTGCACCACATCCTGAAAAAACACATCCACAAATAAAGTACAGAGCACACCACTGATAAGCTGCTTAATGCATGACTCCCACCACCCCCCACCACCAATATTTTGCTTACCTGTTGCTGGATCATTAAAACTATCGACGTAATTAGAAGTGATTATAAAGATTCAAAATAAGAAACAATACCTAAAATACTTCTAAAATGACTCCCACCACCCCCCACCACCAATATTTTGCTTACCTGTTGCTGGATCATTAAAACTATCGACGTAATTAGAAGTGATTATAAAGATTCAAAATAAGAAACAATACCTAAAATACTTCTACCAGATTCCAAGTTTACGTGTTGCCACATATGGGACCGTTGTCACAAAACAGGCTTCAGTCCCACCCAGTTACATTATATTGATACCCGGCCAACGAGACCTAGTACTGTTCCCTATAGTGACAGTCGTCTGGCAGGGCAGCTACTAGATTGCCAATTTTTTAAGTCTTAGATATGATTCAGTGGGTTGTGAACCACTGACCTCCCACCTCGGAAGATGTCTTAACCACTAGACTACTGAGGCGGTCTACTACATGATTGAAATACAAGAAACAATAATGAATATACAATATGTATATCTTGTTTTACTGTTTCGTTGGCACAGTTCATTTTATAATGGAAAGAACATATGCAAAGAGATCTACAAAACAAAAAAGTTACAAACTAGCAAACTGTGGGCAAAGGGTCCTATACATATACACAGGCACATATCCTCTACCACCACAACCATCACCAAGTCCTGTGACAGAAGGGAAAACAAAAAATGCTAAAAAGGAATGCAACATTTACAACTGAAGCATACTTACCAATGAATTTCGCTAAACGCCTTGTGACAAATACAAGATGTGGCAAAAGTTCTCTGTCAAAGAACCGAAGAGGCTGACGTTCTGCATACAACTGCCATTGCTAAGAAAGAGATAAAAAAAAATATAAAATGCAGCCTGCAACAAATATTTTGTTAGACAAATGAGTTACATTCCCCTTCTGCACTGACACATGGTAACAATCAAAAACTATTCCACAAGGTATTCTGCATATTCTATAGGTAATTCCAACTGACAGCAAAGCAAAGGATGCTGAATATAGCACCACTCTATGAGGTGTTGCTGAAAAAAGCGATCCACACAAGGAGCTGATGTCTGGTACTATGTTGGCTGTCACCTGCTATATGTTGGCTGTGTCAGGTGCTATATGTTGGCTATGTCAGGTGCCATATATTGGCTGTCAGGTGTTATGTTGGCTATGTCTGGTGCTATGTTGACTATGTCTGGTGCACTTTCAAGGGTAGGATGTGCAAAGATGGTGCTCAATGACTGATGGTGTTGCCAATGGCTACCTAAGTAACCCTTGAATCACATGCTTGACAACTAGAGTGTTTCCTTGATGATGATGCAGTCTTAAGCCGGTCACTCTGCTGCATACTTTGAAGTATGCCACATGACAGCACAGGTGAAGCATCATGCTTTTCAGCAGTTATTGTCCCAACCCACCATGGGTGCTTTGAGGTCAAAGGGTGTTCACTCTAATCCACCCTAAGTGAAAATATGAAGGGAAAAAAGGAACCACAGAAAAATTGATTCTGTTTAACTGGACCACTCAATCCTGCCACATGGAGCACAAATGTGACAGCATGCACAGCTACTGCCCCTGTTCATGACATCCCCATTATAGTCGTAAATCCATTCACTGAACCAGATCTTAGATGCATCCTTTTGACAGGGTTTAGATCAGAATCTTTAAAATACCTTAGGATTCAAGACATTTTCCTTTTACTTTTTACATTAAGCAGGAAAAGTAAGAACAGCTCACCTGAGCTATCTGAATTGCTTCCTTTATCACACAGCCAAATGCTCCATGATTCAAAAACGTACAATGTTCCTGTCAAGAAAAAAGTTCTCATACTTGTGCATATGTACTTCTTTATAATTCTTTCATGTAGTTTCTTGTTTTCCCAATGCAGTTTTCATAATGAGAAACAACCTGCTTAGAATTAACACAACATTGCAAACTTAGGGTCAAAGGGGATTTCAAAGAAGTAAACCATTATGATTAAAACTGGAATTAAAACAATTGGAAAATTCAGAAACCAGATGCTATCACTTTGTGGCTTGCACAATTCCCATACTCTGGCTTCTCCTGGAAGGACTTCCATCCCAGTCTTCAAGAGATTATCTTGTATAAGTGTACAGAATAAGCTGAATGATACCAAGTATGACATGTACCAAAGTGTGCAAAATGTCTGACAGTGACACCAGATTCAATTTAAATACATACCTCTAACAAAAAATGGTTTTGCTTGCACTGGTTTCCAAACTCGAATTTGCCAGAATGAATATCTTCAAAAGATGGTAGCTGGAATGGGATTTCTGGAGGCTCATATTCTTCCTAGTATTACATACATACAAAAGTACTAGTGATATCTAACGAAAAGAAGTTCTTCAAGGTAAAATCACTTTCTTTGAAATTTACAATATACCACAACCATACAGAGTTTTCCATGCTACCTACTTCAACAAATAAAGATGTTAACTCCTTTAGTCCATGCTGTGATGAAGCGGGTTCGCTTCGCAAACTTTCCTTTCTCTCTCTCTCTCTCCGTAAACAGAGGCAGGCCTGTTGTTGAAGCTCGCTCTACATACTTTATTGAGTGCCGCCGCTGTTGCTGCCCAACGCTGTCTGTCAGCCCACGGTTCACTGCCCCTTGACCGGTCCGACCCCCCCTTTTATCGAGCGACAATAAATGGGGACGAGCCACAATGAAACCATTGTCAGCAACAGCCCGAGCTAGCGGGGGAAACTGTCGCGCGTACCACATTTTGTGTTTGTTACGCACACAAAAGTATGGATAAAAAAATGAAGATATATACAAGAACATGGAAATACGTGATGAATAGAGTGCGCTTCGCTCTTCCTGTTAGTGTAAAGGACAGTTTAGTAGACTGAGGAGGAAATAAAGATAATTACGCTAAAATACCGTTTTACTAGCTATGGTAAATAAAGATAGGAAATATGCCTACAAACTAACCTAATCTATTAAGATGTTTGATGAGTTTACTATCTAAAGAAAGAGCATATCGAGTAGAATCCGAAGATGTTAGTTGTTAATGTGTGTAGTTATTCTAAAAGAGTATAGAAGCGTTTAAAGGGAGTGAGCCTAGCACAGCACGTTTAAAAGATGCCGCCACGCGTCACAGTCACGTGCCGCTGGCGGTACCCAGCCTGTAATCTGATACCACCCGCTCACAGCGGGTGGTGGCGAAACCGTCTCCGTGATGGCTGCCCCATCACATTCCCGGCCGCTCAAACGCAACCTCATCCTTGAGGTGAACAACACTGAGGGCGCCCTCACGGTTCTGTCTGTCAGCATGGTGAGCAGTACAGAAGCCACCGGAATTGCTAAGGGTACAGATGTACCTATCCGCCTGACCCCTACGTTTTAGCGAGGACCCTAATGTGTAGGGTAGCCCAGGCTAGTTGCTAGGGGGAGGGTGAACCCTATCACAAATCCTAACACTACTACATCCTACCACGGCTGTTTCCTAAAAGAAGAATAAGAGAGCAGAAGATGGATGTTAGTGGAAAACAGAGGAGCATCGCGCAGAGAATGTGAAACAACTATTAAACATAAATTATTATATACAAGCTAATGCACAACCGAAAAATCCACTATGAAACAAACGTATGGTCCATGATGTTGAAAAATATTTACAAGAGTACTGTTTATAGGTCACTTTCTGCACGAAGCTACAGTTGACTTTGGCAGTCTATGCATATTGGAATGCGTTCCCGCGGTGGCTCTTGGTGTTCTGCGCACACACCGTGCCTCGGTCTGCTCGTCATCTGTTTCACTGGAAAAGTCGTCGCCTAACGGTAGTACATCGGTCCTGTTTACAGTTTTCAACTTGTCTTCTGAACGTACCACGCACACATTGTCGAAAGGGGTGGCTTCGACCACATACACCTCTCTGTCCCATTTGTCGTGCAGTTTGTGACCCTGTGTACAATTTCTAACTAACACTCGGTCACCTGGCTGCAGATCGCGTAGCATCGTTTGGTCGCGATGGTGGTGGTCCGCTCTCCGCCTTGCCATCTCCGTCAGGGTGCTGAAGGCGTGGTCATGGGCCTGTCGCAGCTTCTGCTGGTGCGCTCGTACCCAGTCGTTGGGACTGAGTGCCGGTTGTGGGTCGGGCGCACTTGGGAGGAAGGTGTCGACAGGCAAGCGGGGTTCCTGCCCAAACATCAGTTTGTAGGGTGTGTACCCTGTGGCTGCATGGGGGGTGCAGTTGTATGCGTGCACCAGCAATGGTAGATGATCAGGCCACGCACGTTTCTGCTCTGTTTCCAGGCTGCGCAGCAAATCGTACATCGTGCGGTTAAAGCGCTCGCACTGGCCATTGCCCTGCGGGTGGTAGGGGGTGGTGTGCGACTTGGTCATCCCGTACATCTTGCACAGTTCCTGCACCAAGTTTGACTCGAAGTTTCGGCCCTGATCTGAGTGGATTCTCTTAGGTACTCCGAACCTCGAAAACCACTCTTTGATCAGTACTCTGGCCACTGTTTCCGCCCTCTGGTCTCTTGTAGGGAACGCTTGTGTGAATTTGGTAAATACGTCAGTAATCACCAGCACATTCTCAAGTCCATTGGAAGCAGGTTCGAGCATCGTAAAATCCATCGCTACGATGTCGAGGGGTCGTGATGCTAACACATGCCGCATTGGTGTCACTGCCTTTGGTTGCTGCTTGCTCACAATGCACCGTCTGCAGTTGTTGACATATCGCATTATGTCCCGGTGCATATTTGGCCAGTAGACACGTCGGTGTACAAGCCGTGTCGTTCTATCTACTCCCTGGTGACCCATGTCATCATGCAGCGCTTTGAGAACCACAGACAGGAGCGACTCAGGCAACACGAGTTGATAGAACTCGCCTTCACCCGGATCAGTAATTTTCCTGTACAGGAGACCGCCCTTCACGCACAACTTTGGGAACTGCTGTAAAAGTTTTCTGTGCCGGCCATTCCCATTCATGCAACGTGGTCATTCTGGCCAGGCTTGTAAAAACTCGTGTATCACCGGGTCTTCCTCTTGACACTTAGCTATGTCCTCCACTGGCTGGTTGGACATGGGTGTTAGGTCTATCATGGTTTCCTGACACACTGTTACCACACTACAGGCGATGTGCGCGGGTATTGCTGTGCACGGTTGCAGGTCATCTGTTGCAGGAAGCCTGGACAGCGCATCTGCGGGATTGGTCTTCCCAGGTCGATATTTCACTTCTATGTCAAACTGGGACAACTGAGTGGCCCAGCGCTGCTCAATGGCTCCAAGCTTGGCTGTTTTAAAGTAGGTTAACGGGTTATTATCCGTCAGCACCTTCGCCTTGCTGCCGATGAGGTAATGACTGAATTTTTCTGTCACCGCCCACTTGAGTGCCAGCATCTCTAGCTTCATGCTGCTGTAGTTGGCCTGGTTTTTCTCAGTGGGGCGCAGTCGCCGGCTGGCGAATGCGATGACTTTGGTGCTGCCATCCTCTTGCTCTTGCGACAGAATAGCGCTCAGTCCATCGTGGCTAGCGTCCGTTTCCAGCAGAAATGGCTTGGAAAAGTCGGCAAACCCCAGCACTTGCGTGCTTTGCAGTGCATCTTTCAGGGTTTGAAACGCTGTCTGATGGATTTCTGTCCACTTTTCCTGCAGTCTGGCTGACTTCTTCATTTTATTCATGGACGTCACCAGGTCGTGGAGGGGGCCTGCTATCTGGGCAAAGTTGGGAATGAAACGTCGGTAGTAACTGGTAAATCCAAGAAAAGAGCGTAGCTCTGTAACCGTCTGTGGTGGGGACCACTTCCTGATGGCCTCTGTCTTCTCTTCTTGGCAACCAATTCCATCTGCTGAGACAGTATGGCCTAAGTAGGTCACCTCTTTCTGCAGGAACTGACACTTCTGCAGTTTGAGTTTCAGGCCAGTGTCAGAAATTTGCTGGAACAGTTTATCCAGCTGTTGTAAGTGGTCATCGAAAGTTCTGGAGAAGACCAGCAAATCGTCCAAATACACCAACAGAAAACTGTACAAGAATTCCGACATCACTGCCTGCATCAGTCGCTGGAAAGTAGCAGGGGCTGATGTAAGTCCAAACGGCATACGGGTGTATTCAAACAGCCCAAACGGTGTTGTGAACGCCGTCTTGGGTTGATCACGCGGGTCCATCGCTATCTGGTGATATCCACTTGCTAAGTCCAGAGTAGAAAAGAACTGCGCACCACACAGAGCGTCAAAAGACTCCTGTATGCGCGGCAAGGGAAAAGCATCAGGCACAGTTTTCGCATTCAGACGCCTATAGTCTACACAGAGACGTATGCTTCCGTCCTTTTTCCACACGATTACAACGGGTGCAGCATAAGGGCTGTAGCTTTCTGTGATCACCTCAGGCAGAGGTATTTTCGGCGTGCTGTCGTCGCTCCTCGCCTGACGTTCGGGTCTGTGCCAGGAGACAGTCTGTGACTGGCAGGTGGTGGTGAAGGTAAAACCCTCATCCGACTGCACACCATCAATGGCTTGCACTTTTGCAATGGGTGTGCCCGGTCACAACGTCACTCCCTCTGGAGCCAGGTTCACTATGCGGACGAATCGCCGGTTCTTGTCTTTGGACAACAGCGTCGGTGCTAGGAGCAGGTTGCCTGGTAACGTCTGCGTCATCGACTCTGCCAGCAGTGGCGTTGTGACGCAGTCAGGACCTGTCACCCTGATGCACACGGCACTCTCCGCTGGGACCCATACAGGATTTTTTCCTGCCACCCTGGCAAAACGAACTGTTCCTGCCTGCTGCCTGGCCACGCTGATAGTCTGCTGCAGAATGTGGGCGGTGCTCGGTGGCAAACCCGATGGGCCCATTGATGAGAATGCTGGCAGGCGCCCTAAAATGTTCATGCCAATAATTCCTGGCACCTGTCGTTTTCTCTGCCTCATCTCGTCGTCTACCGGATCTTTTACCACCAGAAACATTGCTTGTTTCACTTCCTGCCCCAACACACAAATGTCGACCTCCACTAGTCCACAGTATGGAATGTCCAGGCCATTTGCACCTTTCAGCGTCAGCCACGCCGCCTGCTGCAAATTCGCAGTTCCGTGCTCCCTCCACCACGACTCTGTGATGGTGGAAACCTCGCTACCAGAGTCCACGAGTGCAGTGACGGGGGGTTTCTGCAGCAGTACCGTGGTCAGGGGACATGTGCCGAAAGCTTTGTCTAACCATGCAGCCTGTGTCATCACCTCAGCGTCTCGGCTGCTCACTGCTGAGGATTGTCGTTTCCCTGGTTTTGTGGCTTGTTTCGGCATAATCGTCTGATGTGCCCTGGCTGGCCACACTGGAAACACTTCCGTTCAGCTCTCTGCTGCGGCCTGTCTTTCGCCAGGCTGCTGACTGGGGCTGTCAGTTGCGTTACTGTGGAGACCAACGCCTTGATTTGGTCCTGGAGGGAGGGGTTTTCTGATGCCGACGTCTGTTCACACCTGGTCGTGCGGACTGGGGTGTCGTCTTCTTCCTCCCTCTCCCACCTGATAGCCTCGTCTCGCAGCATGCAAAAACTGGCATGACTGGTCCTGCTGAGGTGTCGGCGCATGTGTTTTCTCAAAGTCCCTGGCCTCAGTCCTTCCACGAAGTGGGTGCAGAGATCTTCGTCTGCGAGGCCCTGCAGTGCTCTGTCGGCCAGTCGCTGACTGATAGACAGCAGTGCGTACGCATAGTCACGCACTGACTCGGTCTGGCCCTGCTGTCTTGAGAAGAAAGCTTCTTTCAGCGCCGCTGTAGAGCGCTGGTCGCCAAAGGCCTCTTTAATAATGGCGCAGACCTTTTCTGCCGTGTCCGTTTCCTCGCTGGTATATGACAGCAGCTCCCTTTTTGCGTTCCCGGCCAGGTGCGCGATGGCGTACTCGGCACCCTCCAGTCTCCGCAGACCTCTCGCCCTGGTCACGCGCAGCACCTCTGCCGCCCATTCCTCGGCGTCCGCGTCATCGTGTCCATCGCCTCGGTACCTGGTGACGGTACTTTCCTCGCCGATGACGACTAGCCGTGCTGCGCCCAGGCTTCTCTGCTGTCTGGTGGGGGTGAGGGGGTCCGGCTTCGCTGCTTCTCGCTTTTGCCCATGTTGTAAGGAGGAGAAATGAGATATCCTGCTCGCAGCGCCAATTGTGATGAAGCGGGTTCTCTTCGCAAACTTTCCTTTCTCTCTCTCTCTCTCCGTAAACAGAGGCAGGCCTGTTGTTGAAGCTCGCTCTACATACTTTATTGAGTGCCGCCGCTGTTGCTGCCCAACGCTGTCCGTCAGCCCACGGTTCACTGCCCCTTGACCGGTCCGACCCCCCCTTTTATCGAGCGACAATGAATGGGGGCGAGCCACAATGAAACCATTGTCAGCAACAGCCCGAGCTAGCGGGGGAAACTGTCGCGCGTAGCACATTTTGTGTTTGTTACGCACACAAAAGTATGGATAAAAAAAATGAAGATATATACAAGAACATGGAAATACGTGATGAATAGAGTGCGCTTCGCTCTTCCTGTTAGTGTAAAGGACAGTTTAGTAGACTGAGGAGGAAATAAAGATAATTACGCTAAAATACCGTTTTACTAGCTATGGTAAATAGATAAAGATAGGAAATGTGCCTACAAACTAACCTAATCTATTAAGATGTTTGATGAGTTTACTATCTAAAAAAAGAGCATATCGAGTAGAATCCGAAGATCTTAGTTGTTAATGTGTGTAGTTATTCTAAAAGAGTATAGAAGCGTTTAAAGGGAGTGAGCCTAGCACAGCACGTTTAAAAGATGCCGCCACGCGTCACAGTCACGTGCCGCTGGCGGTACCCAGCCTGTAATCTGATACCGCCCGCTGTGAGCGGGTGGTGGCGAAACCGTCTCCGTGATGGCTGCCCACAATGCCTTCTAGAGAAAAGAGGCTACCAAAAGCCAACAAATACACTCACCTTGGTATCATAGCCTTTTGTCCTAAAGCCTCTTTCTATAAGTATCTATAAAAGGCAGCATGCTGCAGCAAGGAGGGGAGTGGAAGTCACTGTCATGATACATTACCTGGTAAGTTTCTTTGAAACTCATTTCACCTAAGAACAAAATTTCTTTTTCAAATTTTACAGCAGCAAAGGGATGAGCTCACAGACAAAGGCAGCAAGCCAGCTGAAGCCTGGGTTGTTACCGCACTGCTGCCAAAGGTCAACCCACATCAGAACTGAGTTGGGAGCCAGCTAAAAACTCAAATGAAGGGCACATCAAGACAGAGCTGAGGGCAAGGCCAAGAGTGAACCAAGGGCCGGGTCAAAAGCCAAGGTACAGCCATTCCTGTATTGGTCCTAGACAACAGCTTTCTGGAGTGTGACCTGCACACAGAAAGCCAAGCTGATGCCTACCTCTATTCTTCACCCTTTTCCTTCCATGCACTTGCAGCACAAAATATGCTTGGGTGAAGACATGTTTGCACGTCACGAGGAGAACAAACACATCTAGCAAGAACAAAGCTTGCCAGAGAGAGAATTTCTGGTTGTCTCGGTGGGCAACAGTCTGCACAAAGACCTGGACCTCTCACAGACATTCCAGCAAAACACAGTGGAAGATTGGCTCGTTAGTTTATTCTTTAACATCTAGTCATCAACGAAAGACTTCATCATGATGGGAGAAATAAGGTGATGGGGATAAGAAGGGGGAGAAAACCAGTGCACCTGTGCACCAGTGAGTACTGATTTGCCGTGAAACTAGGGACAAAGTCGTCTGGGTAGGGGTCGCTTTTCAGTTGTTGATGTGGTAAAAAGCGTAAGATAGATCTGAAGCCTGGGAAAATATGCCAGGGTGGACTTAGCGCATACAGAATTGGTGGGAAGGTAAGATTTGGGTCCCATTCGCATACATTTGCATTGACTGCACAAAGAAGGCAAATCCTAAATATCATGATCCAATGTTCATTTGTTGACTGAGAGTGGGAAAGAACAATAAAGCTCAGAATGCATATGGCTGTGCTGATGTTACTCAAGATGTTTGTTTATACACTCAATCACTTTAACTCAATTTTTAATTAGCAACATTGCACTTAGCAGCGCAATACGAAAGTATGATGGCTGAACAACCAAATATAAATTTAATTTTGTAACAGTATGTCAGATCTTCTGAAATTACAAGAAATGATGAACTCAAGATGAGTTCAGGTAACAATCATTTCTTTTTCTGATTTGCTCTTCTATATTCATATTTATTACATTATGTTTTAGATCATTTGCTTGTAACAATTTGTCTAATAAAGGAAAGTTTCTACACATTTTTAACAATGCTTCAGCAGTGTTGCACATTTTTTGGACCTACTATGGGATATAGTGTCCTGGAAAAGGAATAGGATACAATGTCCTGGACATGTGATAACAATATAACACCATTCATCATCACAAACACAAGCAACCTTGTTGAATCAACTTAGCACTCAAAATCAGTGCTGCTTAAAGTTTTACCATTTTTTAATTTTTAACAGCGATGTAGAAATAGGCCATAGAGTACCAAACTGAATAAATTAATAGCATTCACATTCAGGCCATTGTTCTGAGTTTTAAAAAATGCAGACACCCCATTGGTTATTGGGATTTAAGGACTGAAATTGTGGAGGTTAAACTTATAACACTCAGTACACTGAGACTGAACTCATCAGTTCCTGTTTTTTTCTGATATCCACTTGTGCACAACAGGCAAAGAGATTATCACTCTTTACTTTTGCCATCAGCTTCATCTTCAGAAGAGTCTTGACTGGTTGTCTTGGTGTCAGTATAATGTGACTGGGTGCTGTAATGTCTTTAGAATTTCAAAATATATAGTTTGGGTAGCTCTTGAGTAATCTACGGAGTTATCTCGCTTAGAGGTTAGATTTGGGCTATTCTGAACTGCTCCTGAATATACCCAACATTCAACAACACACGAGCTGTGTTTAGAGTATATATGTGTTTGTATGGTCAAAGACAATACAGGTGGGACCGAACCCTGTGTTGCAATAGCAGTCCCACATGTGGTAGCACATTAATTTGTCTAAACAACACGATCTTGATATGCACTTAGTTTGCGGCGGGATGTTAAGCAGCAACCAGCCAACCATGCTAGGGCAGTGGCAGGTCCTCATGGAGAATCCAGTAGACTGTTCTTGCCACAGTTAGCATTTCTCCATTTTCCTCCTTTGTTGTTATTTTATCACAAGCCTGTTTATTTTGCTAGCACTTAAGCACTGCCAGCATTGTTCAGTGGTTGGAAATTGCCTTGTTCCTGCATACTACTCTTCCAAAATTTCTTGCAGTCCATTATATATGAAATTCTGTGTGATGGTGCAAAACATTGCACCTTTCTCTTTATTCTAAAGAACCCATGGAAACTCAGACTTAAATGGCATGGTGAATACAAGTATTCTTCTTGGCTTCTGCTTCGCAAGTTGCCAGAAACATGCACAGTGATGGCTCCTCTGTCAGGCTCCCCAGTTGTCCTTCAATAGCTAATTTTTCTGCTTCATGGTTTTTCAAAGAGAAAATGCTCATCAGTCTTTGGTGATTCTTATCAGCTTTAATTTTCTATTTATGCAGCATCACAAATCTAAATCCTGATGACAACGCTGAACAAAATTAAGGAACAAACATTAAGGATTCTGGTCGGTAGGTAATTCTGAGGGAAAGTGCTTTTCCACCTCACAGTGATTATGCTCTATGAGATGTGGTCTTGTTATCATCACTATTTAAGGAGGGCTGTGTGTGGATGTTTCTGGTTTGAATCTAGGAGTAGTTGAGGATTATTTCTTGAGTTAAACATTGTGTGAAATCACAAGGTGGAAGCACCGTCCATCTAAAATATGACCCCATCCTCCACCTCGATCCTTGACAAGGACAGCATGTGACATGGCTGGCTTTTCTGTTTATGACAGACGAGCAGAAATGAGTTGACTGGGAAAACTATGCTGGTCTGTACGGGATACTGCAAATCCAATAGCACACAATGTCTTCAGAAATAGCATAATGGGACAGATGCAGGTTTGTGTAATTGGAGTTTTGAAGTTTTAATCAGACTTCGATGCCCTACCAAAATGTGCAACACTTCATTGTAGCAAAGGTTATATGCAATAACAAATAAGCCAAAACAAAAAAATTGCTAGATATCAAAAGTAAGAAAATTAATAAAACCATTAGCTTACCTCTGGAATTTCAAGCTGCTCTTGAACATTTGATGCATGAAATGAACCAAAGTCACGGCATGTGTATTTGTTAGACATGTTTGTGAAGATGTATCCTGTCAATAACAATCAAACTGCTTATAACATTTGAACACATCAAAATATAATTATAAAAGATTTGTATTTTTATCTTATTACATGTTATTCTAATAGATTGTGACTGGCAATATTTACCATCTTAACACACATATATACTCAAAACCAAAAGGAATGCAAATTGCCACACGGGCAAGGAGTAGTCGAATTTCATGCATTTGGGTACAATGATAGCGATTTGTTGTTGTATTGTTACCACCCACTTCCCAATACTCAAAACCAAAAGAAATGCAAACTGACTCAGGGAAGGAGACTTCAAATTTCATGCATTCGGGTAAAATGATAGTGACGAAAATTAGGTTGACAAGAGGTTGCATGGTCTGTTGAGTGTAGCCCTTGATAATGACGTGTCTGGCACAAGAAACTTGTCCTTTCTAGTGCACTTAAGTTGGACTGTGGTTTTTGCTTGTGCATTGTAAACAAAAGCAGCAAGACTAGAACTTTCTTTGCAAACAGAGGGTACTACCCACTAGTAATAAAAGCCAATGCTCGTACACTCCCAGACAGACCACCTGACAGCAGCTGAAGAATGCCAAGACTGAATGCTACAGATTAGGAAAGAGTCATTGGACGAATGCAGGCTGGAAACTGCCCAAACATTGTCGCACATGCACTAGATGTGGCTGTTTCCACAATCTGTTGTGATGGGGGCAGCCATCAAGGAGACGGTTTTGGCCACCACGCTCACAGCCACAGCGTGCGCCGGGGCGGTATGGGTCGAGTACTGCTAGCGACACGTGGCTGTGACCCACTGTCATCTTACAGCGTGCTGTGCTAGGCTCACTCTCTTTAAACGTTTCTATATCCTTCTAGGACAGTTACAGATATTAACAACTAACATATTCGGATTCTACTCGATATACTCTTTCGGTAGATACTAAACTCACCCAACGTCTTAATAGATTAGGTTAGTTAGTAGGCATATTTCTTATCTTTATCTATTCATATTAGCTATTTTAACTGCCTTTTGATGTAATTATCTTCATTTCCTTCTCGCTCTACTTAACTTTCCTTAACACTAAAAGGAAGAGCAAAGCTTGTAGGTATATTCTTTCACTTTTTATTCTAAATGTTGTATGTGTAAGAAACACAAAATGAGGTATCCACCTCACTTCCACCCACCAGCTTCTGCCGTAGCTGCCAATGGCTCCGTTGTGGCTCACTCCCACCCGGTAAAAGTGGGGTGCGTGCCGGACAAAGCGGAGTCCCGAAGTAGGGTGAAGCAGGAGGAGGACGACAGAAAAGATGTAGCAAAACAGTAAAGTGCAGTAAACCGTGGGGTGGTGGAGCATGTCGGGCGGCAGCAGCAGTGGCGGCCCAAAATAAAGTAGGCAGAGTGCGTGGAAGAAAAAAAAAACCTGCCTTTGTTTGAAGGAGAGAGAGAGAGAGGAAAGTTGTGCATCACACTGTCATTTGTGGGCTTGGTTTTAAGCCACTGGCAGTACCCAGGATAGAGTAAGAATGATTGAATTCGTGTCACAACTGCACGACAGGAGAGGCAGATCTGCCACGACCACCTGCACCAACCGTTGCACCCTGCTGCAGAGACGGCCTGAGCCACTGTCAGGAGCCATGGAGCTGCCATCATCCACCAGACTATGCATCGTCGGTTGTCTGAGCAACAGCTGTACTGCTGCTGTCCTGCACAGTGGTCAATGCTGACTGCATGACATCGACAACAGAGAATGTGGTGGCTCTAGCAGCACCTGAACTGGACATGGCAGTGATGGTGAGACATTCTCTTTTCTGATGAAAGCCACTTTTGCATCAGCCATGCCATCAGCATCAGAATATGGAGGATGCAGAAAGAGAGGTACAGCAACAACATCCTGCAGCACAACCATTGGGGAGGCCCCAGGGTCATGATCTGGGGTGGAATGGGCCTCAACTGACTAGTGGGCTCTGTCGTCTTCCAGAAGATTTGCCCTGGACAAGGAAACAGCATGCAAGCAGCCTGCAATGTCACCCTCAGGGACCAGATGATTAGGAACTGGCTTAATGAGGCTACCCTGCATTCAAAGCATTGTCCAAGGCAACCTGTCTCACTGGCTCTTTGCACTGCTCACCTCACCTGGGCCCAGCGTCATTTGGCTTGGACACATCAGCAGTGGGCCAGAGTTCTCTTCACTAATGAGTCCTGCTTTGCCAGATTGTTTCATGATAGCAGAATCCACATTTAGAGGCAATAATATGAGCATCATTATGATGCCACTGTGAGGGAGCATGAATGGTTTGGTGCCTGGGTCCACCATGGTTTGGATAGGAATGGGTATGGCCTACAAAACACTCTTGTGTCATGCGCAAGCCAGCCTCACTAGCATGGTCTATAGAGATGAAATCCTACACCCCTCGTACTGTACTCCAAGCAATAGGACCAGGCACCACTCTCCGGGATGACAATGCCAGACCACAACTGCAGCAGCAGCCACTTGCTTGGATTGGCCAGCAAAGTCACTGGGCCTTCATCCTATAAAGCACCGGCAGTGTGCTTGGCCATTAATTGTGGGCAAACCACCCATCCCCAGCTGACCTTAATCAGCTGTCCCTTTTGCTTCAGTGGGAGCATCAGACCATCAAGCAAATGACTAGGAACACTGGCTCAGTCCATGCAACAATGGTGCCTTGCTTGCATGCAGGCCAATCGAGGACACATACATTTCTGATACTAATTATTCTGTATTGTACCTGCTCTGACTTTTTGTAAGGGGGTGAAGTAGCAAATGGTGGGGGAGATGATACTCTCCCTTATTTATGCTTCAAAGTGTCGTCATAACAATCTTCTTATTGCTGACTCAATGAGCCTCCAACCCTGGTATACACTCATATATATGGAATAATGGTGGGATAGCAAATGAGTGATAACAATAAATATACACATTATATAATGTACAAGCAAATGATCAACTGTCATAAACCTCTTAACTCCTTCTCCCAATTAAACATCTACCAACTTGGCAACTATGTTTCCCGATCATACCACCGACACAGAATATAAGAGTTAGCATATCTAATCACATACATTTGTATCAACTGTCTTTCTCACACATACAGTGGATCTCAGCCAGTTATACAACTATTTACAGGTAGAAAAATGTAGCACAATACCAACAGTCTGTTTCTGTTGGACAGCAACCTGGGGTAATTCTTGGTGCTACTACTGGTCTTTGTTGTAGGTTCTGATGGCTGTCTTTGTAGATTGCTGGTCCTTCTCAGATTGCAAGCCCTCCACACAGCACGATGACTCAACAGTCAAAGTTCTTATTCATAGTGATTCACACATACAGATGATAACAGGTCTCTGACGTTAATGACAAAATGTACTTGACAGAGTGAGGTTTCATCAAGTTCGTACACCATAAGGCAATCTTAATCAATTACTTATTCCTCTTGGAGCAGGCATAACCAGTTGAGCTAGCATCACAATTTTAGGCCGTAGATAACTATCCTCTGTTTCTTCCTGACCTGTGGCTCTCTATTCTCCTCTCATATAACTCACCCTAGTACAGATTAGTTTTCTAATAAGACTCCCGCTAGCCTACACCCTATGCTGATGCTTTTAGGTTTACGTCCAACAGTCGAGAACACATGTAAACTTGCTGTCTTGTATTACTGCTGTTACCCTTGGATGATTTGTATTTCTCCACCCTAACATATGTAGCTTCTCCCTCCCCCCTACCCCCATTTCAGAGGCACACACACATATGCACAAAGCATACACTATGGGCCAACACTCTCTCAATTTATTGATCATATCTTGCCTCCATGCCAATTCTTTTGTATACTTGGGTTATGTCCTTTATAGATGTGAATCTTGCTGTTTCAATGAAAATAGCCAATGAAAGTCTGTTGTCAGTCATTATACATGTATTAATGCATGAGGTACATTTCATTTTCATTGTGACTACCAGCTTGTCTTTTGGCATCATGTAGCATGTGCAGTTGGTCTTTCATTTTTTTTTTTTTTTTTGTGGCGTATAGTTGCAGGTTAAATTTTGCTCACACAGAAAGCTACACTCTAAAAGAAAATTTAAAATTAAAACAAATTAACTTGTATTATCATGGAAAGCAGCTGATTCAGTATGCAGGAATCTGAGCCTACAAGTGACAATCCACAATAACATATTTAATCATTGTTCTACCAGACTACCCAATACATTCAAGCCTGGTTATAATACATGCCTTAAAATCATTTATGTTTAGACTAATCAGCTCTTATGAGATCAAAAAAGATTAATTACGAGATCCTACAGCAAAGTTTCAGTAACAGCCACCAGAGTGTGCTGACTGGAAAAAAGTGACAACAACAGTAAAGATTCAGCAGAAAGCCTGCAAAACTTATCTGGCACATCTGTTAATTCCATGCTACACACATTTGTTCCTTGGACATAACTTTTAATCAAACTGATGATTTGAACATGTAGGGTGCATGTGGTTTTCATGTTACATAGCTAGCCTACAGAAACAATTTCTCCTGTTTGACTGCTTGGTCAGGCTAAACAATTGGACTGGTTAGTTTGTTTAAATGAAAACTGCTTTCCATGTATGAATTACAGGGTAGTTATGAAAGTTGCAGAGTCGACTGAATGTATTAGACAGGTGGACTTGGATGAGTTGACATAGTTTTCAAATTTGGATCACATTGTTTGGGAAACAATTAGTTCAGGTTTGTTTACACATACCTATTCATCAAGGATGCTGGCTTAATATAAATTTGTTTCTGTATTGCTTAGTGTTTTTTCTCTGAGATCAACCACCATTACTTGAGATCAACCCCCATTACCCCCCCCCCCCAAAAAAAAAATGTGTGGGGCGCATACAGACACCCCTGATTGGAAAAGGGGAGAAAGCAAAAGGAAAAAGTCAAAGGGGAAGAAAGTCAACAAAAAGTCAAAGATTTGGTTGGTTGGTTATTGGCTGCTTAACGTCCTGCTGCAAACTGGGTGCATATCAGGACGGTGGACTAAACGGGGGATGGGGTCTTATGCACTGTAACAACCACTAGACTTACAGCTGCAATAAGATGGCGGTTGCAGACAGACAGTTTGAATGGGCGAATGCAGTTTGCAAAATGTATAACTCCACAAAATAATTTTTGGCCACACCAGAATTCAAACTAGCAACCTTCCACCTGCTAGTCCACAGCTCTGCCAACAGAGCTATCCAAGCCCCCCTGAGTCAAAGATTTAACTAGGTCGAAGTAACATTTTCTTCTTAATTCCAAGAAAATAATTTAAATTCTCAGTTTCACTGGGTATGCTTTACTAAATGTCTCTATAAAAGATGGTTTAAGTTAAACAGTTACTGAGTTACAGTTAGGTTAGATATTGTTAACCAGATTACTCATGCTTGGATGTTGGTCAGATTTTTCTTTTTCTTTTTTAAAATACAGCATTGTGAGCTGGGCACTGTTAGCTAGAGGGAAGTGCTTACTATGAAAAGGTTGGGCAGAATCTTGATAGGTACATTAGCAATCTGTTGCAGAACTGGTCGACCCCACCAAATTCAACTCGACCATTGCATTAAAACTTTTTCGACCACTTTTATGACCAACAAATCGGGGGAATGCTGCCGTCTAGATGGTCAAAAAATTTGAAAGAACAAGCGACTGCTAGTGCTTAGGATGTAAATCTGTGGTAAAAACGTAGTAAAGTGTTACAGACAAACCAATCTCTGGACAAACACAGATGACGTCAACGTTTCTAGACAAGATCTGAAGATCTGCAGCATGTGCTTCTATTTCCATCAGTTTTGTTTGTATTTTTGTGTTCATATTTGTCAGTTCTGATGAAAGTTAATTCATAAGGCTGGCTTGCATGAGCATTATGATTATCTGCTTATTTACATAAAGGTGTACGTAAAATATATACACAAGCTTTACGACTGCTCTTATGACAGGAACAGCAGATACAAACGCTCATGCAAGCCATCCCACAAACGATGACTTCATCTACGTTTGTGGTTCAGTTACTTTTTTTGTGATGACTATATCGACGGAGTTTCCTGTACTGTGACGTCACGACTTCAGCGGTAGCGTTTTATTTACAATAGAAACAATTAAGTTGGTACCTACACTCTAACCCTAACTGTACCCAACCCACCACTATACCTCTCGTACCCCACCCCTACACCCACGCCAAATAAACTGTTTTTGGCTGTAAAGCCCAGCATTTTTATTATACAGCTATCCTCAAAGACGGCAGCTTATTGTAAGTGAGAAGCTGCTCACGCATCTTCCGCTGCTTTACAGCAGTCCGCAGTTTTAGTGACGTCACACTACAGTACACGAAACTTCGTCGATTTAGCCATCATCGCTACCATCTCAGATAGAAACACGTGGATAGTGGATACACGAGTCCCGACAGCTCTTTCGATTTGCACATGCTTAGGCTAAGCCTTAGGGAGGATTTCACTAAGTTCACTAACGTAATATTCAATACCTCAAAGTGACAGATGTGATCTGTGTTTGCGTCGAAACTTGTGGTGTAAATTGTCTTTCTTGTCCTCAATTGCCTGTGGTAAAAAAAATATATATATAGCCATCAACAGATGGTAGCAGTCATGAATCCTGGCTAGCTTGAACGTGA
This sequence comes from Lanistes nyassanus, assembly GCA_004794575.1. Lineage (NCBI taxonomy): Eukaryota > Metazoa > Mollusca > Gastropoda > Architaenioglossa > Ampullariidae > Lanistes > Lanistes nyassanus. The sequence goes on from SMGT01011593.1 coordinate 60,857, forward strand.
GTCAATGATACAAATGACAGAATCATGGGCATCTCAAACGGTACTACTACACGTCCTACGAATTATTCTTAATGTCTTGGGACAGAATGGTCGACTTCTCTGGATAGTACCTCTGGCAGACGCTATTCGGCGCTGTCTGCAAGTGTCCTTCGCTTCCGGTCTATGCTTCCCTTGACAAGGGTGGAGAGCTGTGGCGACCACGGACTTCTTAGGAACTCTGTGGTGGCGACTCGTGTGGTCCCCCCTCCCCTAAAAAAGTAGAGCCTTACCGGCCCTGTTTTTTTTTCATCACGAAAACCTGTTGCTAGTCACAGAATTTTGGGGCTTACTAGAATTAGCTATTGTTTGGTTAGTTTAAGAAAAGAAACTTCGAATATTCAGGAGGGTTGATATTTGATCATCTGCTGCCGAAGTAAATGTGCAAATGTACCTTATTTACTTTTTATTTTCTGTAGTAAACATTTTTGTTGGCTGACACCCCAAACGACCTACTTTAGACAACATATAATTTGTTTTGGCTCCAAAATATTTGCAGTTAACGTTACAAATGACACCCCCCCCCCCCCCAAGGAGGGCCACTTGGTAAGGCGATAAATTTTATTGGAGCTAGCACCACGGACGGACTCAAAGGGAAGCTATCCGTGTACGCCTAATGTAAAATTACCTACCTTCGGGCTCTACGAAGGACGATAGGTCGTCATGAGAAATGACTTTTTTTGGAAGCAGGTGACCCCTGCCCCCCCCCCACTCCTTAAAAAACGAGTTTTGAGTCGGTAAGAAAAAATAGTTAAATAAGTTGGTAAACATTAACACCACTTTTTTATTCTTACCTATTTTTATATTTGTTTACCCATTATTCTTCATACCTTGTGTTTTGTTACATAAAAAAAACTTACAACCGAACTTAAAATCAATTAACGGGTACTAAAACCGTTTAAAATCCCGCAGAAATCATGATAAATGTATAGACTTTGCAAATGGAGCTGATGCAGTAGATGTGTTTATATATATATATGGTTATTCTCAACTATAATTATAATACGTACAACAGTCATGCATGGTAGTAATGGTTTTCGATACTTTTACGTAGGTAGAAAATTTCTCAAAATCACTCAGCTGCCAAGTGTGAAGAAAATCGTAGGGGGTATAATGGTGGGATGGATGCTGTGGGTAAGTTTGTGTGTGACTGTCATTTGGTGTGAGGGTGTGGTCGATCGGTGGTGGTAGAGACGTTATTGAAGGGTTCAGGGAGAACTAGAAGATATCGAGGTTTTTAGTTCTAACTATTTAGAACTCAAGTGTATACAGCTTGTCAAACTAAACGTCTTTCCCACGTAGGCCCTATACTTTTTGGCTTATTTGATAGTACATTTTCAACTTAAAACGAACATTTAAAAATTTAGGTATGTGGGATTTTTTTATATTTGAGAGGCCAAATACAATGTCAATTTAATTATTGGCAGATTCTTGGATAATTAATTTCAGATAACAGTAAGAAGTAAAAGTACACAAAACATCCATGCCTGGTGACAAAATGTCAGTAATACTGCTAATGTGTTAAAAGTGTAACCGAACAACTTTGTGGTTTCACAAATAAGTCATAGAAGAGCAATCTTTTGTAACTTTTTTTTCTTGTTTCCATTCTTTTTGTGTAAACCATTTGTATCTGAGTTGATTATTTTTGGTGTTTTGTCCAATCATATTTGCTGTAGTTAGATAATTGTAGCTTAAATGTTTTTTTAAAAATTGTCATTTGCTTCCTTGTTTAGTCCCCTTTCCTTCTTATGGAGCATAGGGCGTTGATAGTTGTCCTCCATTTCCTGCAGTCTCTGGTGACTTTTGGCTCCAGGTGGATGGCTTTGCATGAGCTCTTCAATAAGGCTTGGGCCGCCACCTGCTTCATTTGCCTTGCTGGTTTCAGTCTAGTGACTGCCGAGTGACATTTGAGACCTCCTTCCGCAATGTGTGTCTGAACCATCTTCTCCTGACCTAAGTTGGTCCTGGTTTGCCCTTGTCCACAGGTCAGTGTTTGGCACTTGATGTGGAGGATCTGTCTGAAGCATTTGTTGATAAAGGATTGGATCTTTTTGGAACTCCTGCTGGCGACTCTTCATGTTTCTGACCCATACATGATAACAGATTTCAAAATTGAGCCAAAAAACTTGGACCTTGGTCCTGGTGGAGATGGTAATGGATTTCCAGACTGGGGAGAGGTTGGCTTTCTTAATCCTAGCCTTGTCATCTTCATCCATCCCTCTGACCAGTTGATCTTGCTGCCTAGGTAAGTGAACTCATTGACATCCTCTACTTCTTGCTCTTTGATCATAATACTATAGGCATTTTCTGGCTGTGGTTGATCAGCAGTACTTTGGTCTTTTCTTGGCTGGTTATTTAAGCCAATAGACTGCGAGGTCTATCCCAGGGAACTGATTTTTCCTAGTGTAAATTGCAGGCGATGAGACAGCAAGGCAAGGCCATCTGGGAACTCAAGATCTTCTAGATTCCCAGTCAGCGTACACTCTATGCCTTTTCCAAAGTTGGTACAGGCTGTAGGTTACCCAGTCGAGCACCACCAGGAAGAGAAGAGTTGACAGTAGACATCCCTGTCTGACCCCAGTGGTAACTTGGAACTCTTCTGACAGTCTCCCATCATAAAGCTTTTTGATGATGTTTACCACCTTTTCTCGTACACCACTGTGTAGGAGTATGTTTTATATTGACACTCTGTATACACTGTGAAATGGCTTCTTAAAGTCAATTCAGCAGATGTAGAGTGGGGTCTGCCATCAGGCATGGAAATTGCTGAGATAAAAAAAAGCTTTATGCGGTAAATGCAGTGATAATTTACTATATCACACAAGTAAAAAAAAGTGTTAATGCAGTATTGAATTTATTTAAAGCATAACAATAGCAGTCAGTTAGACTTTGAGAAGGCCTTTGACAGTGTAGATAGAGAGGTCGTCTGGAAACTAATGGCACATTATGGAATACCACCAAAGTTCATCTCCATTACCAAACAACTTTATAACAACTCCACATGCCAGGTTGTGCATAAAGGAAAATTGACAGAGCCTTTTGAAGTGCGGACGGGGGTGAGACAGGGCTGCATGTTGTCACCAACCATCTTCCTGCTGGTAGTAGACTGGATTATGAAGAGCTCTACACAAAATGCCAACACAGGAATCCGCTGGTCACTCACTAAAATCCTGGAGGACCTAGACTTTGCAGATGACGTCAGCCTCCTGTCGCACAGACAACAAGATGCACAGCAGAAACTCACACGTCTGTCAGAGGAAGCAGCAAAAACTGGCCTCAAGATCAACACTAACAAAACAGAAACCATGAGAATCAACAATCAACAGCAAGACCAAATCCAGCTGCAAGGAGTTGACATCAAGGATGTGGACAAGTTTGTATACCTGGGCAGCGTAGTAAGCAAGGATGGAGGAGCAGATGAGGACATCAGGAGCCGCATCAACAAAGCCAGGCATGCCTTCAACACCTTACGTCCCATCTGGAACTCCACTGCCCTTTCACAACAAACCAAAATTCGTATTTTTAACACCAACGTGAAAGCAGTCTTGCTTTATGGCTCGGAAACCTGGAGACTGACCATGACAACCACAAGTAAGCTCCAGACCTTCATCAACCGCTGCCTCCGAAACATCCTGCACATCAGATGGCCAGAGAAAACTTCCAACATCAGCCTATGGAAGAGATCAAAACAGATCCCCATCGACCGAGAAATCAGAAGAAGAAAGTGGGGCTGGATAGGCCACACCCTCAGAAAGAGCTCTGACAACATCACAAGGCAAGCCCTCGACTGGAACCCACAAGGGAAAAGAAAAGTTGGCCGGCCAAGACAGACATGGAGGAGGTGCATGGAGGTTGAAATAAAGGCAGCCGGATGGACATGGGCTCAGCTGAAGAAGACCGCCGCGAACCGAGTCCGCTGGAGGAGTGTCGTTGAGGCCCTATGTTCCCCGGAGGAGCAAACGGACTAAAGAGAGAGAGAGAGAATAGCAGTCAGTAAACGCCTGCTTGTTCTGTAAAAGTTTGACTTCTTAATAAAGAAAGAGCTGAATGTCTTTTATATGTTTCTTAAGGAAAGAGCAGCATCTGCTGTATTGTCTACTCGCACAACAATCTCATTGTTTCAATCAAGAACAAATGAGGACAGAGCCCTATAAATCGTATGCAATCAAGGGAGCCTACCGTACCCAAACACATAGCAAAGAGAGAGTCGAAAGTAAGGAACGTGGCAGATCTTCAAAAAATCAAGGCTCCCTTGATTGCATACGTCAGCATACGGTTGTGTCTAGCGCTGCCAGTACTTTGTTGGGGTTGTCGTTTGATGATTTATAGCGCTCTGTCCTCATTTGTTCTTGATTGATTATTTTGTGCACCCTGAGGATTTCATGTATTTGTCCTATGTTGTGTTTGTGTCGAATCCCAGTTGTTAGCATACGCTTAGTGAGCGAGCTGACGATATAAATTAGGGATTCGCTGTATGCACACGTGATACACCAGGGGCTAGCCGTGTGAAGACTAGGGTCGTTTAAAAGAAAGGGATGGCAGATCTTTTTTGAAGATCTGCCACATTCCTTACTTTCGACTCTCTCTTTGCAACATGTTTGGGTATGGTAGGCTCCCTTGATTGCATACGTCAGCATACGGTTGTGTCTAGCGCTGCCAGTACTTTGTTGGGGTTGTCGTTAATCTCATTGTTTATTAAATCAGAGCATCTGCCATTTTGTGAGCACAAGATGACATGTTAGAAGTAGAAACAATTACCTGATTGGGTGGTGTTTATTGCTTAATGTCCTGCCCCAAACAAGATGCTTGGACAAAGTTCACATGTTGCCACATGTAGGACTGCTGTCACAACACAGGCTTCAGTCCCAGTGGTCCCACCCAGTCACATTATAGTGACACCAGGACAGCCATTCCTAGTAGTGTTCCCAGGCATCTGGCAGGGCAGCTACTAGACTGCCAATTTGTAAGCTTTAGGCATGACCCATGCAAAACACTGACCTCCCACCTCCGAAATGGATGCCTTAACCACTAGACCGAGGCAGTCAAATTACCAGAGAGTGACATGCATATGAACTTTAAGTTCATACTGCTACTATTGGTATCCCCACCTTTCTTGCAATACCTTAAGTGGTTAGAAGCATCAGATTTTCAACTAATTTGCCAAAACTTTACCCAGCTATTTTCTGTCCAGTTGTTTCAATGTCTGTGCGATTACAAATGAGATGCTCTGACAGCCCATGTCTTTAAGCAGCACAATTTTGCAGCTCCCATGTTGTTAGGCAACATCAATCACTACCAATCTGAAGACTCAGTCCTATCATTTTACATATTGGAAGTCTGTACTTCATACATATTTTATGGTTGTGATATCTTGCTTTGGCACCAAGTATGTGCATTTGTTGTGTGGGACAGACATGTCAAAGCTAAATTTCAGATAATCACATTCCTACATCAGTCTCATGGATCAAAAGCATGAAATGAAAACTGCCAAATTGTTAACAGCTTGCAACAAAAAAGATTTAATTCCATGAAAACTGAATCAAATCTCGTATGAAGAGTAGATCTGCCATATAGTCTCATTGAAGAAAACAGTTAAATTATAGCTTATGACCTCCCTTTTTCATGAATAAGTAGTGATATAAACCACCCAAGATCAGCTTGAGGGGAACTTTCATCAAGTATGCATTCCCACACTGGAATTTTTAAACTTTGAGAAAAGGAGATTTAAACTATGGTCATCTGGGACATGAAATTATACCTGTTTTTTGTGCAGTCTCATGTCAGAAATGGTGTGTTCAGTATAAATTTGTAGCAGAAAATCTAGAAGTATGTTGGTGAGGAACTCAAGAAATGTCAACCAGTTTCTTCTGCAAGGCTAGATGGCACTGTAGTTTGGAGCACAACACAAACACCTCTAAAAGAAATGTATATAACTGGAAGCCTTTCCTGTGCAGTTATGGGACTGTGATATCCTGCTCAGTGAACAGTCTGTAAACCTTTTCACTTGACTGCAAATGCCTCCAACTGTTCACTGGTTGGAAGCATCTGATTTAGGCGTTCCATGCGTGGTATGATATCCTCCACTGTGGTCTTCACTCTGCACAGGGTACTCAGCATTTCACTCACCCTCTGGAACTGCTCCACATATTTTCCATATTTCTTTTGCCTTTCATTGAGGGCACTTGTCAGTAAATGTATACTGTGGTTTACCTGCAAAAATTTAATGCCTTCTTTTTTCAAAACAGCTAAAATTGTAAATTTCTATAAACTAACCATGTACACATTGCCTGTATTATGGACCCGAACAAAAGGACATATCAAACTAATCATGTTACATCCAAATATGGGTGCATTCTTCCCTCAGTCTATGTGTGTGCATGCACATATCCACACATTCATGGGCATGAACAGACTCATATCTAATGCAGGTTCTATGCACCACCTCAATCAACGGATGGTGATTTAGTAAAAGGTGTGTTTCAGAACAAATTTAATGTCTAGTAATATCCAGAATGCTGAATAAGAGAAAAGTGGGAGTTCTTCTCTAGACAAAGTATACTAGGTATGATCCATGCACTTATCAGGTATCAGTTGAGAACTGTACTATGTGTAAACAACAGTGATATTGTCCAGCATTAAATACAAATTAAAACATATTCTTATGAATCTGCTGAGCAGTGTAGCAGTAGGAGAAGAGAGGGTAATGAAGAGTGTTGTAGGGAAGAAGGAGGGAAAGAAAACTGGAATACTTAGAGAAACCACCAGTAGACAGCCCTGTAAACAGTTGCAACTTGCAGAGAAAGGTGACCGAATTTCATGTTTCTTCAAAAATTCTTGCAACACCAATATACTAAAATAGTCATTGGAAGAAATGTTTTTGAACAGCACAATTTCATGTTATACTCAGATACACAAGAAACCTGAAAATTTCATGATATCAACTGACAGATGGTACACATAAAGCAACAAATTAAACATTAATTTCTCATTCGTGTGACAACTGTTACTGAGCACACAGCGCAATAATCAGAGTGTGATGGGTGCTCATGTTAAGGAAGTACACTGCACATGTTAGTCTGTGACACATGCAAAGGCTATATTCATATTTTTTCTGAGATCTGAGGTAAGTCAGTTCACCAAAACCTAAATAACAACCCACCAAAATTATTGAATAAAAATCAACAAAGTGCCTTTGACCAATTTCAGACTGAAATCCTGCAGAAGGGCTGTTACTGTGCATCGTACCAACAATGTTTTCACGAGACTTTCACTGGCAACCAACAGCAAAGAAAGATGTTCTCCAAGGTGGCTAAAGCTGCATGGCACACCATGTGTGTGCATGTGCACGCATAAGAGAAAATGTTGGATTTTGGGGGTTTCAACCCCATGCCAGTAGCTTAGGTCATATCACAGCAGGGACATATAGGCATAGGGCCCTATTACTAACCTATGCATTCACCTAACTGATAACTGTAGTAAAATAGTCAGTGTAAAAAAGCAGTTTATGTTTGAAGAGGCCCCAGTGGAATCTGCTCAACCTTTAAAGTCTTCATCACTGCTGGATTCAAATCTGCATCTCAGGATGCAGAACAATGTTCTAACAAAAAAGCTTTCCAGGCCTCCCATGAGAGAGAGATATAGATTCTGATTCTTTAATGATTTGACCAGTGGGTCATCATCAAGGGCGTGGGATTACAATTCACTTATACAACAGAAACATCGGCACAAATGTAACACAGATGTCAAACTTAACACAAGTGCCATTAACAGTATGAAATTAAATGAATGGATGAATATTCTTTCATATTCGAGTGCTAAGGTTTGTCACAAGAAGTGTGACAGAGCCATTATCTGCTATGGGTTGATTATAAGGGTGGCATGGTTCTTCAAAAGAACTTGACAGTAATTAACATCTTATTGTTGTGTACCTATACGACCATTGCACAGCATAAAAGATCTGTACAGAAACCACGAGATTTGCATAATGGTTTCATCTGACCTATCATCTAAGACCCACGACACGCATCTCTAGAATGTGGATCCTGCAGTATAGGAAAATGTTGTGGCAGTTCACTACACACTTTGCAAAAGAAAAGGACATGGGTTTCATCTTCTTTTTCATATTTACATAATGGATAGGCCAGGTCTTGCGGCAATACCTCCCTACTAAATCGTAGATATGTGTTGCTATGACCGAAAGTCTGAATCTGAATCTAATATAAACATCTCAGCTGATGTAAATCAATATAATGCTTGATCTGTATAAAACTCATACACTTTTAATTGGTCACTTTTTTCTAAATCAGAGTGCCAGTTTTGCATGGAGTCAATAACCAATGGTTTGAAGACGTGTAGGACTCCCTGCTGTAACCACACCACTCCAAACCCATTTACACACAAAAGTTCTTTAACAAAAAAGGCCAAGTTACGCTTCTCGAGATCCAGCACGTGCAAAAGCATGTTATACATTTTACATGGCAGTCTTTCCATTGGCATACAGGAAAGTCTCGACCAATATTTCATGCACCTTACTCTTGACAACACATGCAGTGGAAACCTGCCAAGGTCACCACTTTGTTAGGTGTGTACAACCCTACCCCTAAAAGTCTTTTACAAGCAAAAAGATGTTTTTTTCCAATACCTCATATGGCCAATATCCCCAGACTTCAGAGCCGTACAACAAAATTCGAATGATCTGTGTGTCATACAACTTAAGACCTCCCGTGGTATGATGTCGCCAAGTCTCCAGAGACACAGCAGAAGCTGACTGGTCCTTATCTGTGCTTTAGCTGCTGAATCATTTACTGGGGTCATTAAAGAAAGTTTTGTTGTGAAATACAGTCCCAAGGAGAGAGAGAGAGAGAGAGACACAGGAGGGATGCTTCAGCAAAATATTGTTTGAAATCAGGCATCTTATATAAAATCCAGCAAAAATGCCCCAAATTTGCCAGTTTTCAGTAAGCACAGAACCATTCAGCTGGGAGTACTGTAACTGGCAGAGGATTCATTTTTCATATGAAAATTGTATTTTTTTATCTCAAAGATGGTAGCACAAAGGCATGGTTGGCAAAGATGTACAGACTCTATTTTAGTTGCCAATGTCACAGAAATGTGATGCGTAGGTGGTTGAAGTTGCCTAGGTGGAAAAAAAAGCTACTTGAGACATCTTCAGAACTGAACAATTCACCACCCCCAGCATTGGCTGGGATGTGATATTCATGGCGTTCTTTGCATACTGAATGTCAACATCAAATGCTGATCTTGAATCTTGCTGGTTACGCTCAGATTTCTTATATTTCTGTAACAAGTGTAAGACAGGTTTATCATCCTGTTCCCTGAGAGACAGCTGTTCAGAAAGTACAGATGATCCAGATTAAGAACAAATGCATGTTTTTCTCAGAAATTATACTCAGTTTATTCACTATTGTGACTCTAACCAAATGGAACAGAATACAGTAGTCCCTCCTTAGTACGACCCCCTGTAGTACAACCTTTTCCTCGACATAAAAAAAAAGTGATTGAGGGTATTTCTAATATAAAAGACGTCTATATTATGGCTTATCCCCAGTTCCATCTAATGACTGGCATCGGGGATGGCTATTACAACGGTGCAAGTTCAAGTTCTTAATTTTATGATAGCACCAGTCATAAGCTGACAAGGAAAATAATTTTTAAAAAACGGCAAAAAAAAGTTTCCTACATATATGGCAGACTGTACAAAGGCATTCCCTCAATCTCATAACTGCACCGTTTCTCAACCAACGTTTTAAATTTGCTATAATTGTAATGAGCCAGAAGGGCTTGTTAGTGTGTGAATGATTTGATTGGTTAGTTTTGAGTTCTTTCTCCCATTCCATGTGTGAAGTATGGAGAAGGGAGATTGCATCAGTGTGTTTTGAAATGCTTGAGTGGAGACCATAGGGTCTTGTGCAATGTTTCATATGATGCAAGCACTCGAGCAGTAAATACAAGTATATAATTAATACGTGCATGTGCAAGTCTCCAGTAACAAGTGCTGACATGGTCATTGTAGTGCATATTTCCTTATTAAGACCAGCGCCCAGTTAACTCTTTGACGCCACCGCAGGCGGATTTCAACTGACGGCCGACTGACCGTAGAGGCTGCGCGGGTTGAAACCATCCAACCGATTCAAAAATTTGCAGCGACGCATTTAACGGTATAAGGGAAGTAAACTTTGTATCATTGTAAAGCTCTATCATCGGTTGTTTCCCCTGCACTGTCTAAACGAGTTTCGGAAACAGTTTCGGCTTGCCAAACAATGTTAAGTGCAGTGGCTGACCAGTCTACTTCCGTCATTCAAAATGGCAACACATGCGAAGAGAACCTTTCGTCTATCTGCGGCCCTGAGCGCCTTAGACGATCTAGAAAGCGACAGCGACAGTGATGTTTACGAAGAAAGTGACAGTGACTGCGACTTCTCTGCTTCCACAGATGTAGACACAGATGTGGGAAGTGTACAAGCAGTGAAACCTCCTTTTGGTTAAATTTTTTGTGTGTGCAAAAAGTGACTACATTTGGCACCAAATAGTAAGTACTATTTAATATTTCTAGCTAAAAGTATTGTTTGCATTGGAATGTAGAAGAATAGATCTTTCTAAACATGTAAACTAGATTAGTGTGAGTATGGTAGTTTTTAAGGAGTATTTTTTTTTAAAAACGTGTAAATCTATGCGGCCTATATGGTTTCTACATAGGTCTTAGCCTGTGGGTCCAAAGAGTTAAACTTTTTTTTGGGTGCATTTAGGGACTTCATAATAGGGAGGGACTATACTGTACCATACTGACCTCTTTAATACGAATGCATAAAGCATTTTGGTCAAATGCAACAGCCTCTGCTAGCTGCTTCAAATGGTCCTGATAACGTAAGCACAGAAGCAGCAGTGTGTGATGATCTATCTTATCCAACACATCTGGTTCCCTCAGACTAGGTGCAACATTCAGTGAGCCTCTTATTATGGGGAAAAACAATGGGATAGTATTCAGTTTGGTTAACTCTGGATCTGGATCTTTCACTTGACTACAGCCACCAGCAACGACAACAATATCATGTTTGGGTGTTCCAAGTTCTCCACGCTCTGATTTAGCTCCTTGCTGGTATTTGACTTTGTGTGGTCGTGGTGACTGACGAGGTGAATCTGCCAAAATAAACAAGGGAACATACGCTCAAAGTTATGTAAGAAATAATTTACAGATATCTGGGCAATGCATATACAGTGTTAAGTGTATGTTAGCTTGAAAATGGGGAGAAAATTGTCAGTCCATTGACACGAACAAATACTCTAAAAATAACATTAACAAATAAAAGTTTGAAGTAAATCTCTCAGTGGCTAGAATGAATATAATTGTATATTTTTTTAACTAGTATATCCATTATTTTTCTTTTGTTCAACCTAAAAACTGTACAGCCTTCTCCAAGCATAACAACCGATAACAAAAATGCAAGTCTACAGGCACCCGGAGTCGTAAATTTAGTTCGAAAAAATATTATACTTCTTTGAATAAAATAGTTCACTGACAAAGAAATAAAGGGTGAGAACACTGAATTCAACTGTTTCGCAGAAATGAACGTTGAAACCTGAATCGATGGGTTTGCTGATCGAATAATGTGTATATGGTATCTCCTCATCTCGCTGTGACCGAATGCTGCTTCCTGGTGCTCCAGCGGGCAGACTGCTTTGATCAGACCCCATGTCACGATTGTAAGAATTTCTGCTTGCTTTTGACAGGGGGTAAAGGTAGAAACCTGGTCTGAATCGATGACAATTTTACTTAAAGCTGAAGCATGATGTAATAATTCGGTCGACACAGGCAACTTGTAACGCGTATATCCACTTGCGTCTGTAGGCAGGGTAGAGAACTTCCGGTAGAAACATGGCGGACCATGTTTCCAAGGGGTTACAGACGTTTCGCCTGATCGTTCCACGCCTCACCCCCCCCCCCCCCCCCCCCCCCCCCCCCC